>CM040188.1:43456623-43469123 GCA_022606455.1 Callitettix versicolor
AGAGAGAGAGAGAGAGAGAGAGAGAGAGAGAAAGAGAGAGAGAGAGAAAGAGAGAGAAAGAAAGAGAGAGAAAAAGAGAGAAAGAAAGAAAGAGAGAAAGAAAAAGTGAGAGAGAAAGAGAAAGAGAAAAAAAGAGAGAGAGAGAAAGAAAGAGAGAGAAAGAGAGAGAGAAAGAAAGAGAGAGAGAGAAAGAAAGATAGAGAAAGAGAGAGAGAGAAAGAAAGAGAGAGAAAGAAAGAGAGAGAGAGAGAGAAGAGAAAGAGAGAGAGAGAGAGAAAGAGAGAGAGAGAGAGAGAGAGAGAGAGAGAGAGAGAAAGAAAGAGAGAGAGTAATGTTTTAGCAACACATTTCTTATCACGTTCCTCTATTAGAGTCTAATGGAGACACGTCCACAAGTACGGTTACAGCTATCGTACTGATTGTCCCGAGACTCGTTATTTTTTGCAATCGCATTAACATATTTCGTTACCTCAATGCGTACATTAAATACATGCGGCATATAAGATGTGTACAGAATAAGAATAGTGCATCCTTTCACCTCTAAACCCTCCGGTATTGTCCTAGTAAATTATTTTTGGCATCGTCAAAAGTGAAGATCTGTTGCATTTTTGTTATTGAATTTTTAGGGAGATGGAAACAGCATTAACACAACGGCTGATAATATATTTCAAGTCTACGGGTTAAGGTAAAATAATGTCACCTATTAATTGCAACAATTACTTATGTTTCAGTAAGCCACAACACCGACGAGTTGCACTGTTACAGTGACGAGAAAGACGACAACGATGAGAACAGCGTCGCGTGCAGGACGCACGATGATTGCAGAGCCATAGGGCAGAAGTGTTGCGGCAGGTTGGGCAAGAGGTTTTGTGTGAAACACGTCAAGGCTGGCCAGAAGCAGTACCACGCTCGTAAGTCTTGCTGCACAGCTACTGTAGCATAAGTAAGACGTGTCCACACTTGGATGCTCGCGTTGCGCAAAGCTGTTCGAAGAGCGGCCAACAAACAAGGTCGGCTTCTGGTTCTATTCGGCACTCATTGAAATCGACTATTTACGCGCGTTCAGTTTAGAAGTATATTATTCGCCCATCTCCGCGCTGCAGTTGCTTGCTGATTTTTTTTTTTTTTAACGTCCGACTATTGTGCACACTTGGGCTAATGCAGACGATGGGATGATTTATAGCGTGTGAAAATGACAAGCCCTGGCCGGGATCGAACCCGGGTCCTCGGGGTGAAAGCCCAGTACGCTATAAACTGGGCCAACGAGGCGGTTAGTTGCTTGCTGAATTTTCGCAGGTATTTTACGTTGAAATTTCACTATTTGTTTCATCTACATTTTTAATCATGAATTTTGGTTGTAAACAAGAACGCAACAACCAACTTATCTTTGGCAGATATGATTCTTCCAAAATTCGTTTCATATTTTATTATTAACGGTTCATAATGAGTTTGTGCGTATTCACAGTCTTCCCATGACAAAAGTCAAACTGCCTAGTAATGTTTAGCAGTTAAGAAGTTCACAAATCTGTAGTTTATTTATGTTGTATAACTTCTTTCAACACAAACGTAATCCAATGCCGCTGTTGTGTTTTTCCAATGAATACAGAATCTATTATTAATGAACGTTACTTGTTCATTATATTATATTGTTCATTGTTATATTGTTCATTGTTATTATATTGTTACTTGTCCAGCTCAGCGTTCAGTTGTTAGAGGATTAACAGTTATTGGAACCATTGTCTGAGATATGGGCAAACCAGACATACACGCTAAATTTTATCTAAACAGCCAATTAGTCACAGAAACAAACAGATACAGATGGACAGACGTTCGACCAAAAACCACTTCTTTGGACTCCTGGTAAAATAGACCAATCAAAATTTAAAGATCAATTTTTTACGATCACCAAACCTTCTTTTATACTTCATTTAGGCAGTGAGTAAAACGATAAATACTACATTATAATAATTTTTTCTTTAAGTTTTATTGACAAAGCTTTTATTATTTACAAACAGTTTATTAACATAGGCCTACAGTGTTAGTCAAAAATATCGGGACACCCGAATAACGTTTTAGTTTATTAATGGAGAAAAACTAAATATTGAAATGATTATTTATAAGGCATAAAGATGTACTTTTTTAGTACATGTAGTATGGGGCAACTTTGTCTCTGCCCCCAAAATTGCAGATTTTGGAGGCCGAGACAAAGTTGCATCATGCACTAAAATCTTTACGTCTTCTAAACACGTCATTAGTTTGGTTTTTCTCCATAAATAAACAAGAAAAGTATGAGCCGTCACGACAACATTTGACCAATCCTGTATATTAATACAACTTACTGTTCAATGATAGAACCGATGATGACGGGCGGGAAGTGGTTCGTTACTTGTTTGCAGATATAACTTTCACAACTTGACCCTGTAGTAATAATTTCCCAAACAGGCCAAGCGTTAGGGTAGGATTTGTAGAGGGAGAGAGAAAGACAGACAGACAGACAGACAGAGAATCACCCCTATATCTGTCTCTCTCTCTCTGAGCTGCAAGTTTAGAAAAAAAAAACATGCAGCGCTGCCTATCGGTCGGGGGATCCAAGTAGCGTTCTCGGTCGAATAAAATGGGCTGACTTTTTTAAGCAAGAAGTGTCCTTATAGATTCTGTATTCATTGTACACACTGAAGGCAAATTTGTATGAACTCGAAAACCGGGATCGAATTTCAAATATTCCGGCCATTTTAACTTTTTATTAGTTGATGGGATTATATAGTTTTAAATAAAATATATAGCGACGGGTAATGCTAGTTAATGTATAGGCCTAATTAACCAAATTATATAGTTACTAATTTTCATATTTTTATCAAAAGGAATATTTGTTTACAGATAAACCTTTAACTTTAACTTGTAGCAATAACATTTACTGCTTGTATTTAAGACAAGACCTTACAACTTAAATTCTAAAATAACAAATATTAATCATTCTTGCAGCTGGCTGAGCAACTTTAAATATCCTAATTTTAAATTTACAAAATGGACGCCTTAGTGTTTACCTAACCTATTGTTGCTTATCACACAAGAAAGGTTATGACCAGATCAGCCGGAGGGAGATAAATAATGGTTGTCTTTACGCTGACAAGATGTCTCATATTAGGCAACAAAAAATTCAATTATTTAAGTTATTATTGTACATAAAAGTGTGTTTCATTCTTATTTTTAAAGTAAGTTTGTAGGTGAATCTACTGCAGAAAATCCAATTAGTAAAAAACATTTAAATCATATTCTTAGATAGCATCTCCGAAATGTAAAAATATTCCAACATAGACCCTAATAGACCTATTATTTACACTATGTCACAGTTTTTGTTTTTTCAACTGAAACAAACATTTCATTCATGTTCAGGTTGTGTTTTAGTACAATACATTGTGTTTGTAATGTGGTTTCCTGACAGAGCTATATTGGTTGAAGCGTTCCTTGGTTTGATTCCTCGAGAGTGCCCTCAAGAGCGAATCCCAGAACCGTTCGCGATAAGGAACTGTTCGTCTGACAGAGAGTGCTGGCCCAGGTTGTGCTGCCCGGATGGGGAGAGTAGCTATTGTCGCATGGCTCTACCACTGTGGGATCAGTTGCCGGCGAGAAGATTCTTTGCACGTAAGTCTTGTGTTTATCGCAATAACAACTACTTCGACGCGCAGCTGTTTAGCTGGCTAGGTTAGGTTAACATAAACGAGAAAAGAATAATTTATACAAGTTTTAGATAGCATATTCGTACATTCGTTTCAAGACGGAGATTATTTAAAAAATATATGTTTCATCTTACACTTTTTGAACATTTCATCAAATGTAGGCGGCCTAGTTGATAGCGTACTGGGCTTTCACCCCGAGGACCCGGGGCGATGGGGTCATATGACCAAAAGATCAAACAACCAAATTCTATACTAATATTTTGGCCCAATGAACTTTTGGTCATATGAACCGTGTTTTTAAGAGGCGAGATCATATGACCAAAAGATCAAACAACCAAATTCTATACTAATATTTTGGCCCAATGAACTTTTGGTCATATGAACCGTGTTTTTAAGAGGCGAGATCATATGACCAAAAGATCAAACAACCAAATTCTATACTAATATTTTGGTCCAATGAACTTTTGGTCTTACGAACCGTGTTTTTAAGAGGCAAGATCATATGACCTACTAATATTTTGGCCCAATGAACTTTTGGTCATATGAACCATGTTTTTATTATTATTATGTTTTTATTATTATTTTAAACACCATCATACTACTTACCCAGTCCAACTTAATTATTTAGCAGTAGGTGTGAATAATAAATGTTTACATAATTTTAAACGCCATCATACTAGTTACCCAGCCCAATATAATTATTTAGTATTCAAGTGTTAATTATATAACAGTGACGTTTTATTCGTGTATTATATATTGATAGGTGTGAATAATAAATTTTTAAATTATGTTAAACGCAATCACACTACTTACCCAGTCAAACTTAATTATTTAGAATTCAAATGTTAATTGTATAATGGCGTGTATTAATAATTGTGTATTATTAATTAAATGTATTATTAAATTTAAATATTTAATATTGAAACTTACCTATATGCAATAATAAAAAAAGTGAATATATAAAATATTGACAGTATATTCAACTGTAGGCCTAAACGCTAAAACTATATGGAAATGACGGGTCTGGGTATGTAGTGTAATGGCGTGTATTATTAATTTAAATATCAGTAATGACACTGATCTATATGCAATAAAAAAAACCGTGTTTTACAAAATATCCTCCTTCGAAGGAAATACGAACCTCGATGTTAATAAATCTCTAAGTTATTACACATTTTTTGGTCGAATGAACCTTTGTTTGTTTGATTTTTTGGTCATATGAACCGCTCTGTTAAAAACATGACCAAAAGTTCATTGGGCCAAAATATTAAAATATTATTTGGTCGAATGAACTTTTGGTTGTTTGATCTTTTGGTCATATGAGCTCTTCCCGACCCTGGTTCGATTCCCGGCCAGGGCTTTTCATTTTCATACGCTATAAATCATCCCATCGTCTGCATTAGCCCAAGTGTGCACAATAGTTGGACGTTAAACACCAACAAAAAAAAACAAAAAAAAAAGAAAGAAAAAATCAAATGTAGTTGAACAAATGTACTACTCTGTAGCATTCCATCAACCCCAAATGCTAATTACTACATTTGTACCAAATTTGTTGTAGTATTCTTGATTTCTATATTTTTTAATATGATTCTCTTTAACAAAGACTAATTTTTTTTTTTTACATGTCAACGAGAATGCAAACGTGTAATTACGTAATCATAGCAGTGTGCAGCTGGATCGCTAACGTGATGGAAACGAATTTTCAAAAACTAACAACACTGACCATATTGTTAGGCTATACGAAATTAAACGGCACAAACCCTGATTTAGGTAATAGACCCAGTAATAGGTAACCCAGTAAAATTAATTCATCAGTTTTAGAACTGCAGTCATTTAAAAACCTTAAACTAGTACGGCCTTAGAACCTAACCTATTTTTTTTTAATCTGATTTCACTATTATAAGCCTATCAAGAATTATCGTAACAAGTTTGATTCTTGCTTATTGGAAAGTTCTTTTCCCCCATTATGTTAGCGAGACCATTACATTAGCAACCACGATTATAGGTAATTTTCAAGGGCGAAATAGTAGAAGACAAATTGAATTTAGAAGATTAATTGTTAAAAAAAAAAAATGTCTACTTTCTAAGTAGCATTTATTTAGCTTAGATATTCATTAAAAGTGATATAGCTACAAAAAAATTGTTTATCCTAAGATATAAGGTATTCAAACTGTCTTATCATAAAAAAGCTAAATTTTAATATTAATTTAAATTACGAAAGCGAAAGTGAAGCAGGAGTAATGTTACTCTACACTGTGCTGTCTGTTACGGCCTGCATGGTTCAGACTTCTTTGCTTTAATAAAACGAAAAAAATAAATTTACAATATTCGTTTTATACTGCTCCCCCCATCTAGCGGATTTATGTAAAACTACTTGGCAAGAATACAGAGTGCTGTTTCTTACACCAGCAAATAATCTATGTAGGCCCTATTTATTTATCAAATAGCCTACACTGAAGGTTTAAAAACAATTTTTATAGATCTTTGATTCAACTTATTTATATTTATAAAATTCTATATAATGAAAGATTTACACAATAACTGATTTATCATTAAATATTTTTTATATAAATCTTACTAAAAAAAGATATGCAATTTATAATTTTATTTATTTAGCTTTTACTGGTATTATTACTAAATACACAACAGAAAGCCATTTTCTATGAACTTTGTAAAGGGTGATTCATCAATAAGAACGCTGGTTTTTAAGTGTTGAATAAAAAATACAGTACTCTATACTTATGAAATGTAAAATATTTCAACATCAATACAAAGGGTACATGTTAGCATTATGTAATATGGAAAATTATATCTGACATATGTTCCCCATGTAGCTCTGAACATTGTACTCAATCAATAAAATTTGTTTAACCTTCAGACATTTCTCCTCGATTTGATCAATGCAAATATCATATTTTTTGTTGTTGAGGGATTATTTTGATAAACTTGTGATTTTAAATACTCTCAAAGGAGAAACCATAGGGCGTTAGGTCACACTGTTGTATTAAAGGACTCAGGTCGGAAATTTCTTCCCCAACAAGGCTATTTTATTGTGTGAAATGTGGCAGATATCACTGTCTTGTTGGAACCATCATTCCTCAATTTTTTTTTTTTTTTTGTGTTTAACGTCCGACTATTGTGCACACTTGGCCTAATGCAGACGATGGGATGATTTATAGCGTATGAAAATGCCAAGCCCTCGCCAGTAATCGAAACCGGGTCTCCAGGGTGAAAGCCTAGTACACTATCCACTAGACCACCGAAGCGGCATATCATTCCTCAATATTCCCATTACTAAGGGAAGGTCATAAAAATGTTTTAACCATATTTCTTGGGTGTTGTCAATTCACTGTCATGACATTTTCATCCTCATTTTCAAAACAGTAAGGCCTGATGACCCCCAACAGCCCAAAATCCACACCATAGAGTTACTGTTTGTGGATAAATTACCTTGGGATGGGGTCATCTCATGCTGTCTCTCCAAAATCCATTCAACAAACTGTTTCTGTTGTAAATGATTTGTTAATTTCAGTTGTTAACTAAATTTTGTAGGCCTGAATACGGAGATCCTTTGTGAAAATTCACTGAAGGGAGATTTTTGAGATACCCAACTACTGTGAACGAAGGCAAATTGCCTTTTGTGGGCTCATGGCAAAACTGTCACACATAATTGAGAAATTCTGATCAGATCAGCTGGAACGAGAGTGCACTGGTGTTTTGATCTCTGCAATCGAACCCACTCAAATTTTATCATTAACCTACAAACTGTTGACTCACTAGATGCAATATGATGATCTAGAACCGTACGAAGCTTCAGTACAGTTTCGGCATAATAGTCAACATATTTGTATTTTCACAATTAATATTTGTTATTCCATTTTAATTAACCTCAAAAAATGCTGACTAACAAAGATAAATAATGTAAATAAAATTTTGCCATGGAAACAAGTTGTTGCAATTTTAAACCAGCATTTTTATTGAATCACCCTTTATAAAATAAAACAGACTACAAATAATTAAGTTTATAAAGTCTCCATTTTTGTATACAAGAATTTTCAAAAGTTAATAAGCCGCCTCGGTGGCCTAGTCAATAGCGTACTGGGCTTTCACCCCGGGGACCCGGGTTCGATTCCCGGCCAGGGCTTGGCATTTTCATACGCTATAAATCATCCCATCGTCTGCATTAGCCCAAGTGTACACAATAGTCAAACGTTAAACACCAAAAAAAAAAAAAATCAAAAGTTAATAGGGAAAAATCAAAAATCATTTCAGCAAAAATTTTAAACTAATTCAGAACTATCTATTTATTTATTGTTTACGTTAATTTTTTTTCTTTATCGTATAGAACGCAATTAACATTTTTGAATAATCCTATTGTTTCTTACCTGGTACACTTATAAAAAAATCTTAACTCTACCTTCAGACTAGGAGACATTTTTAATTTTACAAGCTCTACTTTTTAAACCTTTTGTAAATCAACAATAACTGAATTATTTTTAAATGTTTTAGGATAATTATATAAAAAAAATTAGTCCGCAAATACTGACAAAAATGGTTTATCAGAATTTGGCTTGAATGTAGTCATAATTTTAAGTTTGGAAGGAAAAAAAATATACGTTAAGTTTCAAAGTTTCCAGGGTTTATTTCATAACTGTTCTTTCTCTCTTTATTTGTTTCACCCAACTTTGGGGTAGACCAAATCAATCACTTTTTAATGTTCTGTGCCTTCCTCATAGCCCAGTATCGCTTCATTCGTTGTGATAGCTGTTCTTTAATATGAGTTTACAATTAATTTTAATATGGGAAATTTACGTAATATAGTATTTATTTTATATTTTTGTGTCAGTTCTATTTTCTAAATATTAAAAAAATCAACTCTAGAAGGCATTGTTTTTTGATAACCCAATCACAGTCAGGTACATGGCCACACAACATGTTGGCTTATTAAATGTTTTTTTTTTTTTTAGCTCTAAGAAACATGTTGGCGTATATGCAGTGCACACCACCACCTCCACCTCTCTATGATTTGTTTCCAAAACCTTGTCGTTCAACAATCGATTGTTTCCCAAACTTGTGTTGCCAAGAGAGAGACAGACGTGTCTGCAGACCACCAAAAAGATCACTTCTAGTACTTCTTGCAACACTGGGACAGGTATATTATTTATAGAATTTCCACCAGAAAATTAGTTATTAATTATATCTTGTAAAAACTGATTTAATCATTAAACTCAAACATACAAAACTGTATACACTGCATCTATATGTTTTAAATTTCACTTTAATTTCCAATTAATGGCTCTCGGGATTCATTTTGGAATTTAGAAATAAAGTTTCAAGACAAAATTTTCATTTTTTTTTGTTGCTTAAGATACTTACTTAAATTACAACTTCTTTACAAAGTAACAACTTATAACATTGTTTAAAATATTTTTAAGTTTCAATGCAGTTTACTTTTGGAAATTATAATTATTTTATCAAGATAGCTGATGTCACTATTATTGACAGTAATTATTATTATTCTTGTTGACTAATTACAGTATTATTATTATTGTTGTTACACTATAATTACAGTATTATTATTGTTGTTGTATTATAATTACAGTATTATTATTATTGTTGTTGTATTATAATTACAGTATTATTATTATTGTTGTTGTATTATAATTACAGTATTATTATTATGACTGACATTATTAACAAGAAAATAATAAGTTTTTCACTACACAAACTATAAAGTATGGTGATTGTAAAGAAATTATCTTGAGATTGTGATGGGTTTTACATTTTAAGGCCCTCCTGAGTAAAAAGCATTTATTATTTGAATATATGTGTGTGCATTAAACATGTAGTGTAGACTAAACTAGTTGACCGATTTTGATAAATTTAGCATGTTTGCCCATATCTTGAGACCATTAAAAAAAGTTTTTAAAGATTGTATTTAATAAAATATTAATTCAAATATCTTGGGGAATGGATCAGCTGGAACACCCTAGAGAAAAAAGCTATGGAATCTAGGAGAAATAAAGTTGAATTAGCCTTCCAACTTACCAAGGACACATACAACAAGAAGTCCCTCTCCTGGAATACAAAGATAAGGCATTATCATACGGTAATTAAACCAGAAGCCTTATATGCAGCTGAAACATTATCTCTCACAACCCAGGGCCCACTTGAAAGGCTGGAGATCAAAGAAAAAAAGATATTACGAAAAATCTTAGGCCACAAATTCTGTAACAACCAAGTACTCCACATCAGTAATGAAACTCTTTACCAAAAAACTCAAACACTATCAGACACAATAAGAAAAAGGAGAATTGATTTTTATGGGCACATCCTCCGAATGGACAAAAATAGACTAACCAAAAAAATATTTGACTATTTTTGCAATAAAAGAGCCAAACAACAGAACTGCAGATCACTGACACTATGCTCGTGGACAGAACAGCCAAAACAATAATCAAGGACAAGAAGTAATGGTTCCAAGGCAAAGTAAAATCCAAGCGAACGCTCCAAATCTCTGACGAAGAAAAAAAAGCAAGATCACAACGAATGAAGCAATACTGGGCTACGAGGAAGGCACAGAACATTAAAAAGTGATTGATTTAGTGAACCCCAAAGTTGGGTGAAACAAATAAAGAGAGAAAATATTAAACATTGGATTTTCTCAACATAAACTATAATGATTTAGTGATTGATTTAGTGTACCCCAAAGTTGGGTGAAACAAATAAAGAGAGAAAATATTAAACATTAGATTTTCTCAACATAAACTATAATGATTTAGTGATTGATTTAGTGTACCCCAAAGTTGGGTGAAACAAATAAAGAGAGAAAATATTAAACATCAGATTTTCTCAACATAAACTATAATGATTTAGTGATTGATTTAGTGTACCCCAAAGTTGGGTGAAACAAATAAAGAGAGAAAATATTAAACATTAGATTTTCTCAACATAAACTATAATGATTTAGTGATTGATTTAGTGTACCCCAAAGTTGGGTGAAACAAATAAAGAGAGAAAATATTAAACATTGGATTTTCTCAACATAAACTATAATGATTTAGATAAAATATAACTTGTAAGTAGGTACTCAAACAAAACGTGTAATAATAAGTGACACATGAATTATAATTAGACAAGATCTCAATGAAGTGAAGCATTAGAAGACATTATAAATTTATAGATATAATATATTGCAGGCAAGAATTTACTAATCCAAATCTTTAAAAAATCAGCAAATAATTTTTATAAAATAAATCTATACATCAGAGTTACAGCACTCATTGCAACATTCGGTGGATGATGAAGATTCATTCAAGTGATTTTCCAAAAAAATATAGCTAGGCATGTCTTCAACTGATGAGTCATTCAATGTTTCAACACATTTGCCATTCACTGTAGCTGTAACATTCATACACTGCAAGCACTTACAGACTGCTGGCACATCAATGGGACAGGTAAACTCATTGGAAGCAATAAACGCTTTACTAGAACTTTCTATTAACTCTAATGATAACTTGGAATCATTTAACCTTGAACTTTGCATTGTAACGTTGTCCTTATTTTCGCCATTGTTATCTTTGAGTTTGTAATAAAGCTGTGACATGGTCAAAGCATTATCACTGGAATCTAATGAGTTAGACATCATTTTGTTTTTTGTCTCATCTAAACACTTTTTTAGATTGGCGATCCTCGAACTTCTTCTAAGATTTATTCTAGAGCACTTTGTGAACTGTGAACGAGGTTTCCGTTTCTTAATCCGAAATTCATCATTGAACATAGTAAATTTTATATGTTAACCTTTAAAACACTAAGATTTTGTTTAATTTAAAAAAAAATTCTGTTAAATTGTCATTAATAGATGATAAACCAAAAATTGCCTAGCAACATGGCACAAACAATACAAAGAGTATTTACTCTAAATGAATTTTCACTTCAGAATTTGATGTTTCAACACCAAAGTTCCATCATCTTCAATTACTGTGTGAAAACAGAGGTATAATTTGAGCAGTTTGAGCAAGTCCAGGCTCTGAAGAAGCACTACACCTGTAGTTAAATAAATATTTATTATAAGTGTTTTAATTTGGTATTTTTGCGGTTGCATATAGTAGCGGCGGATAAAAGAAACTTCCGCTTCTCAAACGTAAAATTTCACAAAATTATTGAACAATTCCAGGAAAGTATAAAAAGAAGAGGTACCATCAACTGGCTATATTTCTGGTTTAGCATGTGCGGACTATAAAAAGATAGTGTGTCCTGTGAAACCTCAGGATTTAGAACATTTGATAAAAGATGAGAAGTTGAAAAAATGAAACAGTGAGGGATTAAAGGTTGTTGAAGGATCACTATGTTATTTTGAATGGGAGAGTGCATCTCCAAAGGACATTTTATACCTCTGCTGATTCGTGGCAAAACAATGACACAGAATATAGGGTAAGAAGCTGTCAGTCACCCCGAGAGGACTATTTGCAGTAATGTGTCATAGTATACAAAGTTTTTAGTATTAATTTTTTTACTATAACTTATTGTAAATGTATTGTTTTATGGCCTGATTTTACATTTACATCAAATATAAATTAAAGCACAGAGTTTTTATTGTGAATGAAAACCTTAATTCTGTAAAACTTGACATTTCAGCAACTTGACAATCTTCATCCACATTAAGTTGAGTTTCCAAGGTTTTACTGTACACACACACACACACACACACACACACACACATAAATTTTAACGACTCAAAAAGTAATCTTTAGGTCAGGATCAGCAGCACACACACACACACACACACACACACACACACACACACACACACACACACACACA
>CM040188.1:43474123-43514123 GCA_022606455.1 Callitettix versicolor
TAATGCCTTATCTTTGTATTCCAGGAGAGGAAGGCTTTGTATTGTAAGTTGGAAGGCTAATTCAACTTTATTTCTCCTACATTCCATAGCTTTTTTCTCTAGGGCATTCCAGCTGATCCATTCCCAAAGGTATTTGAATTCTTTGACTATCTCAATGTATTGTTCTCCCACTTGAAGCTTTTTTGGTGGTTTTTGTATGTTTGTCAATATTTTAGTCTTTTCAAATGAAACTGATTAATATTATTATACTATTTTATATTTAAAAAATAATTAACATAATTATTTGGGGGTAATAATAATTAATTGTAATTTGGTACTTAGTACTTCACAAATAATTTCAGTTCACGCATTTTCCATTCTAAGTCAGTGATAATACAAACTGTTACTAGTGTTGACATTTCTTTGTCCGTTTGTTGTTGACATGATTTTGACAACAAAATAACACTTTTTAGCACTAATAGTAGTTGACTTCTCCAAAAACTTTATCAGGTGTGTCCCACCTGTACATGTGCAACTAGTACAATGGAAAGCCATGCAAATAAGGAAATAAAGATTTAGAGAAGTGTTGCGGAATATGGATACACCATTCCCATCTGGGGATGTGTAATAGCTTAGAGATTTATTAACTTAGAGAATCGTTTTTCCTTCGACGGTACCATGTTATAAGTTAGAGATCGACCTGTGTAATAAGATAGATTCCGTACTGTGTATTAACTTAGAGACTACAGGTCCGTCAAGTGTGTTGAACCGTGTGTATATGTTGCCGATGTCGCTGCTTGCAGGCGCTTCAGTATCTTTTATCTAATAAGTATACCAGCCTAATCATCACTATTTTGTTTTAGAGTTTACAGTTGAATATATTGTCAGTACTATGGTCAACAACACATCTAAATGTTTATTTTTGACAATTATCTGCATAGAAAAATAGAAATATTGGTGTTTTATCAAAAAAAACAACGTAACTTTATATTAATTCATAATTTATTCTTTAATTTAGGGCTGTTTTCTTAATTCAATTCGGATATGGTTTGAATAAAGCAGCCTTCAAACAATATTTTTATATTATTATTACTGTTACTACTACATATGTAAATTAGTATACATTTACAGCATTGCACATAAACCTTTAAGAACAAAACCTATCCAAATCAACTTTATATCTTACTTTAACTAAGCGAGTTCTGCTTGTTAGATAACAGATACTGAAGCGCCTGCAAGCAGCAGCATCGGCAACATATACGGTGCAACACACTTGATGGAACTGTAGTGTTTAAGTTAATACACAGTACGGAATCTCTATCTTATTACACAGGCTGATCTCTAACTTATAACACGGTAACATTAAAGGAAAAACGATTCTCTATGTTAATAAATCTCTAAGCTATTACACCTACCCTTCCATCTTAGGCCAGAAAGAATCTCACATTCTGTCTTGTTAGGATCTTGTCTGCCCTGCACTGATCTTAGAGAACAAAACAGTGCTACATTAAAATATATTCAAAGAATAAATTTTATCCACTCCTTCCCTGTACTATTTAAGCATGACAGGGCTAAAATGTTCTCTCAATTCCATGGGAAAACTAGATTACCCTTATAAAAATCATTCCCCCCCACACACATACACACGCACATGCATACACATGCACGCACACACACACATACACACACACATGTGCATACACACACACACACACACACACACACACACACACACACAAAATATGGTACCTCAGTGGATAATTTGTACTAATTGAAACTAAAGGTGGTTTGGACCACGGTAAATAGAATACATGGTAGGGGCCACGGTGGGTCTGTGCAGTAGACTACCACGCGCATGACGTCACTGGATCAAACTCTTCACTGTTACTGTATGTAGTTTCCCGCTAAACAATCGATGTTCTGTAAATGTAGTTGGAGATTCGATGTGTTTACTTAATCTGTAGGTGTTGTGTTTTAAATAAAAGGTGTCAACAACAATACTGCACGATAATTGTGTTTAGTGTTTGAGGTTTAATATAAGAAAAGATTTAAGTATGTTTTGAATCCCAAAAAATAACATAATGTATTTTGTTTATTATTTTATAATTGTGTATGCATAACAATGCCTGGTTGCGCTATTGCAAATTGCTATAATAATCATAAGAATTGTAAAGGGAAAGGAATTACATTTTACAGAATTCCAAAAGGTGTAGGCCTGAGAAAAGCGTGGGTTCATGCATGTAAACAAGCAGATCATTTTAATTTTGATAATGTTAAAGTCTGTTCACTTCATTTTAATGACAATTTTGAAAGGGATTTTAAATCCTAATTATTAAATACAAAACCTGTGAAACCCGGTACCATTCCACGTTTTAACATTTTCACCATTGAAAAAAATGGGTTGATTCTGAAAGAGCGACAAGGATAAAAAATTTGAAAACCAAGAAACATTAAAAAAACTTATTTATGAGTCCGATGGAAATCTACAAGAAAAATCACCTGTAAACTGAAATGACGTTTGTGTAATTGTAACATATAATTCTGTAAATGAAACCCACTTTCCGTAGTCAGTAATTTTAATACAAATATCGTTGTAAATAATGCCTCTGTAGAAGAAAAGAAATGTTTAAGAAATGAAAATTTACTTTTGAAGGAACAAATTCAACTTGCTTTACAAGAACTGGCCTCGGTTAAAAATAAAAATGTGGTTTTACAAAGCAATGTTACTAAGTTTAAGAATATTTTTTTCCAATAATCCAACAAAGAGGAGGAGCCTTAAATGACTTGCAAGCTAGTGAAGATGATGTGAAGTGTGATCTACAGGAGAACTCTGATCTACTGAAGATGATGGTTGGCTATAAAGTGTATAGAGTCAAAAAAAAAAATCGTCTTAACTTTTGTATACGGTCATCCAACAAACGAGTGCCATAATAATCAAAGGGATTGGCTGTCAACTTTGTCAAAAGGCTACCTTATGTATCCTACTGAAGAATGGTTGAAAATCATAGTAAAAATGGAAAGGGACTTTTTGAAATATCACTGTGAGAATGGGCTAAATAAAGAAAAATGTCTGATGAAAAATCTGACAAACAAACTAAATAATAATTATTCTTCAGTAGGTGAATTTACCATATCCTGTTACGTCCATATCATATTTTATAAACATACGTATAAAATAAATACGCATGTTTATTTTACTGTTTGTATAATATGTCTATGTGCTATTTATTTATTTACTACCAAATTCCTATTATATATAAAAATGTATACAAAAAAGGACCTAAAGGGGGCATAAAAGCCCGTAAAAAGGTTGGTCCTTTGTAATTTAATTTATTTCTAATTTTTTATTCCAGATTTATGTTTTCACAGTCAACCAAATAATTGTCAAGGAACATCCTCAGATATGTAATTCATAGTGTGATGTACTTTTAACTTTCAAATAAAAAATAACTCTTGAATTTTTCAAGCTATGGACCTATAATTTACTTTAATATTATGTAATATTGTATAAAATAAAAAGTTTCTGTTATGACAATGTGCGAATTCAGTAAGTAATTAACAGCGTTAATAATGTTATACAAAAAGAATTATTATTGTAATTACTATAATACAGTTACTAAAACTAACATTATACTAAACACTACGTCTGAGTTTGACCCGATGACGCAACATAGCCGACAAGTGGTGGGCAGGACATGCGCGTGGCCCCTACCTTGTGTTCTATTTACCTTGGTCAAACATCAATGGCAGCTCTGAGTTAAAATTAGTGGGGTTGCTGCACCAGATAATGTTTAGCATTTATTTTAAAATTGTATAAAAGGGAGTAAACTGTATAAAAAAAATTATTCAGTAACTTGATAAAATCCTAAAAGAACAAAATCAAACATTTTTTACTTCTTTAACATAAATTGTTGCAGTTCAACCATAATGTACTCATTTAAAAATGAAATCCATTCTTTTCTTTTGTGTGAAAAGATCAATAATTTTCTTCTTGATCTTTGGATGACAAAGGAGGAAATTTTTCTCCATTAAAGCACTGCAAATGTATTTAGACTCATGAATTCATAGTGCTTCATAGAAAAGTTTGTATTATTTAAATGTTGAAAAGCAGTATTCTGCCTCTGATGTAGTCACGGAAACTGTCACAGGAATTTCTATCATTTTCGCTGTTTTACTAAGATGTTCACTCTTAAAACCAGTGAAACATTTCTTGTTGAACAAATTAACAGCTACTAAGTGCTTAGTAGAAGAATATTTGTCCGTTATATAAATGACACACTTCCTTAGCTTCTGCTATGACTTTTTGAAGGATCCTCCCAGTACATTAGTTTTTCATTTCTAAAATAGCAGTTTTGAAATTTGCACTATATTCATTAATTTGAAACACTAATTTCTCAATACTGCATTTGGTTGTAAATTATTTCAACACAGTATTAATCTAATTTTTTTTTTTTTAATGTCCGACTATTGTGCACACTAGCGTATGAAAAAGCCCTCGCCAGGAATCGAACCCGGGTCCTCGGGGTGAAAGCCTAGTACGCTATCAACTAGGCTACCGAGGCGGCTTATTAATCTAAAGAAAAAGCTTTACAATTTATATAGGGAGGAGAGAAAGTAGGGATGTATTTTATTATACCTTTATTGATAAGGGTTGGTCTGTGGACACGAGGTTTCCCAGGTCAACTCACATGCTGTTTTTAAACGCCTATTTTAAACATTTCTTGTATCTGTATAAGCTAAATTATTAAAATTATCCACAAATATTCTAAATGAGATTTTTTAATTTTTCATCAACAAGAATTTCAAAAAACTACATAAAAAAAATATAATGAACCACAGTTTGCATTTAATAAGATCAAATTAGTCAGTCAACTGTATTTTTGCTTTAAACATTATCCTTACAAAGAGACTGTTTTTACTTGTTTATTTTTCTAGTCTGAATATTATTTTTATGAATAATTAACATAAATGATTAATTACAAACCATTTTATTTTTTTCTTACACAAAGGTAAGAGATTTTGACTACTTTTAACCTCACAAAGGTTACTCATTTGAAACTGATTATTACGGCATTCTGGAAAGGTGGTTTCCTTAAATGTTTAAAGGAAACATGTTAATTGATAGTACGTTTTGTAAACTGCAAGTATTTAGTACTTCCATTAAGTAACCTAAAATAATTATATTGTTTTGACGAGTTAGGCACAATGCAAAGACATCATCATCTCTCTCTCTCTCTCTCTCTCTCTGTCTCTGTCTGTCTGTCACTATACTGTATATCACTTAGTCACACAAAGGGCATAATATAATTAAGGCTTCACTTGGCTTGATAAAAAAACACACTTTTTAATGATTTTTGAACATATCGATTTCCCTCTGTAATGACCAGTAAAATTCCGGGAAGATGCTAAACAAAATGCAAATTATATTTTTTTCTTAAACATTAAAAAAATTTGTCGCACTCAATACGTTTAGAATTTTGTTTAAACAATTTTGACTTTTTAATAAATATTTTCTAATTTTATCACTAACTAATTCAGTTCTCACTTTCTTGTCTTGATCCTTCTTGTAATCAATATAATAGAATTTGTATACATAAATTCGATACAAGCGAGAAAATTTAAGAATACATCCGTCACGGATACTGAGGTGTTCTTAATGGGGAAATAATGCCATACTACAAGAATTGTTATTGTTCAATTATTAGCAATAATTGAATTAACAATAATTTTACATAGTTTATTAGTTAATTTCATATTTTTCCCTTTTTTCAACAATTTGAACACTTATTGTATATAATTGTAAATTGGTATAAAATAAAACACTATTACAATTATAAACTTACTTCTTACAAATACAAATATGGTTTTGTGGCACATGATTTCAGACCATTTTTTATGCTGAATACAATATCGTACACCACTTGAAAATAAATGGTTTTAAAATATTACATTTTCTTACATTGAAAATTATTTCCTCGAAAATCTGGTTTGGAAGCTATAAAAATACATAAAATCTCAATTTATTAAAAATCGTTTACAAAATTTGGTCAAAACTCAAACTGGTGTATGAAATAAATTTACAGTACAAGAGAAAATAAAAACAAAATGGAACAGATCCAAAGATTTGTTGTTTTTGTTATTATAAGATGGTTGTAAGACTTTTTTATTTTGTTCTAATGTCTTCAGTTATGAATCTTTACATATGATTTTTTTAGCAAAATTTGATTAACATGCTGTAAAATTAAGCAGCTTTTTTGTTTGTAACTTTTAAACTGGTTTTTTTTTGGAAAATAGCGACCTGGGGGATACTTAGGACTATTTTTGAACACGTTATATCAAAATTGTTAAAAACCCATTTTTGCAAACATTTAATTTTTATGGGTTTTCAACAAAAAAAGTGCTTGAAAACACTTCAAGCCTACTGTAATTCGTATAGTGAGAATAAAAATCTTAATTCATTTTAACAATATTAGGTTTATAATATTAAACAATATATTAATGTATATTAAACCATATATGCGTACAATATATTAAATATATACAACTGCTGAATATATTAAACCATTTACAATATTCATCTCGTCATATAAATTATATTAATATGACATTCACATTTTTTTAAATATATATATAAATAAATAACTAAAATAGCTTTGGTTAGTTCCAAGAAGACAGTTGAAAATATAACTTTGTTGAAAAATAATGATAGCAGAATTTTGATGCAAAATATTTTGTATTAGGTGAACCAATAGAGAAGAATGTAGGTGAATACCATTAGCAAGTATCAACATTCAATTCATTATATAATTTATACGTGTAGCTCGCTACCCACCTCTATTTTTAATTTAGCTACAAGGTCATTTTGTTAGTATTGTTTTATTTGAAAAAGTGTGTTCAGTAAGTAATTTTATATTCAGAAAATTGTTTGTGTATATATATAAATTCTGCTAAAAATTTCAGTTTTTACTAAGTATTTGGATTAAGAGAATTGTACCTTAGATTTTAAGCAAAAGTCAGAGTTTCCTCGTATACATTGAAGGGTTTTGCAATTTCTGGAGTTTTATGCTGTCCCAAAGCCAGGCGACATCTACATTCTGAGCTCCTGGTATTAGTTCATATTTTTTCTGAAAGAAAGATGACAAAGACATTAAAACCTTCTATTCTTTTTATTATTTTAAGGCGAAAAGCACGCTGAAGCTATTATCGCCTGCCTAAATGTAAGTGTGAGCGTAAAGTGTTAAAGTCATAAGTGTGTGTGTTAAGACTCGGGTAATGCGAGGGACTGAGCAACATGCTCATAAACATTTATGAGCAAACTAATAACACAAATGGCCTGATTGTGTACTTGCAATTTCCATGCATTCTTTTCATCAGTTATGACTACGCTCTAATAATGAACCATTGAATACACTAACTATAAAGTTGGTTAGGTAGGCCACAAAACCATGTTTACAGCACACTAGTTGAAAGTTAAAATTAAATATTCCACCAAAAAAAGCAAATACTGCGCATTAAATACAGTATGTAAGTTAAATTTAAGAATTAAATTTCAAAAATCGTTATTATAAAAAAAAACTTTATGAATAAAGTGAACATTAACGGAAACACCATAAAGCTCGTGGAATGTTTCAAACATCTAGGAGAAACCACGGTATATAGATACACGGTGGATGTGCGCAGTAGACTACCGCGCGCCAGCGTATTATGGCGATGTTTGCTCACTTCACTTTGAGATGAAAAATGTGCGAAGGGTTTTAAGAAGAACAAAGACCGAAAACTGTTTTGTTTTCATTTTGTACAAATGAGACAAAATATCAGTTATCATTGGAAAATACAAAACCCCAAGAGCAAAAAGATAACCCTACAATGATGTTGGCACAAACTTTTACCTAATGATGAGGACCAAGAGAAAGAAGTTTCAGATATCACAACTGATATCCATAATATGATATTATTCAAGCAAAGTGTGCCTGAAGATATTTGCCTCAAAAGGAAGTGTTGGAATGGATAGGAGTTAATAGAAAAGAAGCCATGATAGAGGAAATTAGTGGCAAACAAATAGTACAAAGTGTTGTTAATCCAAAGTGTTCCAAGCTGTGCCAAGACAGATTATAGGATGTATGGAACTATGGAGTGCTGAATTAAAGAGTGTCTACTTTATTTAGATTTATCAATTTCTATAGAAACTTGTCTTTAATATTATTTATACGCAATTTTTTTTATTCAAAAACATTTTCGCTTTTAAGGCTTTACACCTAGACTACCACTAATTATTTCTTGCCGTCAATCCACATATTTTTCCTGGATTCAGACTGCTACAAAGACTATTATCACTGAATTTTATAGTGATCGATCACAACGCATTATGAATAAGATGTGCATTACCGACAAACAGACAGGCATCACACACACACACACACACCTGAATTTATAAGGGTTCATGTGGATTCTTAAGATGATAATAAAATATTTCATTCCTAATGAAAAAATATAATTACTGTTGGCATTTTTATTCAGTATTTTTTTTAAGAAATAAATTTAAATCAATATTTATTGCAATACTCGTATCTGGCTATGTCCTGAATGTCAAACTTTTTAATTTTAGAAACGCAGCAATCACATTGTAATTTATGCCTATAACCATGGCCTTCGTTTTGATTAGTTAAAGTAGCCTTTGAAAAATTTGAGCTTTTTAAGCTTGGCTAGGTAGCCTATCTAAAATGTAACAGTCAATAGCAAAAGTGGTTTTTCAACTAGTTTATATAACAACACAAATCACAACAATGCATTAAATTATATCATTTTTTATAAGATTTTTTAAAGACCAACCAGGCTAGTACACTGCTAGTATATACTAACACATTATCTAACAAGTACGTACATGAGCCTCATACTGGTGAAATGTTTATCTCTACAGTAGTCACGTAGTAGCCTAGTAGTCAATGTATTAAAATTATTCCAATGAATATAGGCATGGAATTTTCAATTTTTTAAATGACACAAATAAATTTTAAATTTGTTTTATAATGTATTTTATACAAAGAACATAGAATTTTTGATTTTGGGTCTTCAAATTACCAAATCCCCTCCAACTTTGTAGGTGTGGTTTTGCTCCACACTCACCCAGGTTAGCTCCTTGTGCAAGTTCCAGAGCTGCCAGCCATTGTTTACATAACTGGGTATAATTACAATTTGTCATAAACCTCTGACCTACAAGGTCGTAGATATGAACAAACTAAAGTTCTTCTCAACATTTCTTGTTGAGGTTAGGTAGGTTGTTGTTAGGTAGGCAATTTTACACTGCCTAAAATTTCCTAAAATTTAACTGCTTGTAACAAAGCAACAAGCACTTTCATAAGTGAAGCAAGTGATAATGTTTGTCTCATAGACATGATATAGTTATTGTAAGATTTTTCTCAAACGCCTAAAAAATACAACAGATATTTAAATTCTTTACACACCAACTTAAAATACGAAATCAATTAACAAAAAACCATTTAAGGCTAATAATCTATATATATAAAAGGCAATGTCCTGACTGACTGACTGATCAACGTACAGCCCAAACTATAAAACCTAGAGACTTGAAATTTTGAGGATATCTTCGTTTTAATATGTAAGCACGTACTAAGAAAGGATTTTGCAAAAAATTGATTTTAACTCCATTAAACTACTTACCCAGTCCAAATTTAATAATCAACGTACAGACAATACTATTATAGCTAGAGACTTGAAATTTTCAAGGTACATGCTTACAACAATGTCAAGGTGCACTAATAAAGGATTTTGTAAAAATATGATTCTGACGCCATTAAACTACTAACCCAGTCCAAATTTAATAATCAACGTACAGCCAATACTATTATAGCTAGAGACTTAAAATTTTCAGGGTTCCTTCTTACAACATTGTCGAGATGCACTGAAAAAGGGGTGCACTGAAAAACGATTTTCCAGTATGCAACCCCTAAAGAGGTAAGCATGAGGTACAACAATTTTTATTGGAAAAAATATGTTTTTCATCTGACCTTCTTAAAACGTAACATAGTCACTCTAAAGTATAAGTAATGAAATATATTATTCACCTTTCCCCCAAAACGCATCCCCTAAAGAGATTGAAAGAAGGTATAAAATATAAAAAAGGAGTACAATTTTGTATTGAAAAAATATTTTTTTTCTTATATTCTAGAAATATGCTACGAAACACATATTTCAACATTTTTCTGAATTCATCCCCTAAAAGAATAAAAATGGAAAAAGAGCGGAGAAAAAAGAGCGTTTGCATTGGAGAAAAATATTTTTTATCAAATTTTCTTAAAAGTAAAGAAAATATTTTAAAACAAATTATGATACACGCAATTCAGTATTTTCCCCGAATTCATCCCCTAAAAGGACAAAATTATAGAATAGGTATAAATGTTTGTATTGGACAAAAATATTATTGATCAGATTTTCTTAAATTCGAATGGAACATGTTTGAAGACAATAAAACAACATATTCCGGTTATAATATTTTTTCATATTAACTGTAAAATAATCACGAGTTTAGATGATCACGCTTTTATTAATATATTTTTTTATGTTTCTAAATTATTATATTACTGAAACAGTTTAAGTTTCGTGGGCGAAGCCGCGACAAGTAATGCTAGTTTAACTGTAAACAGTAAAAGATAAAACCGATAAACCTGTAAAAAAATGAATAAAAGCTACGATACAAATACCAAATTTTCTGATGTTCAAGAGTAAATTTTACCTCGACACATTTACCTATATCTTAAAAATTTTGTGCAGAAGTAATATGTAATTATTATTAATAAGAATATTAAATGAAACATTTTGAAATTCATTGCCAACCTTTAATTTAATCAAACCCTTTTTATTTCATATGAGGTTATTCATATAGCTCATGACCCCACTAAACCATAAACTACCCCGTTAGTCTACCCAATATGCTTACAGTGTTTTGTGTGACAACAAAGTGTGTTGCTTCCTCTGCCTTGTCTTCAGATAATAGTTTACCTCCATATCTACAAAATAGGTTAAGGTCATGTGTGAAGTCTCTTGAATTTTTTTTTTTAATACAGTTTTTGGCAAAAGCACATGAAGGCTATCATCGCCGTCCAGCAAAATATCCTACATTGTTGGGTGGACGGGAAACTAAATCCAAAAATTATTAATACTATACTAAAACTATAACACTATACAAACTAAAACTAGATAACGCTGTTGCGCTGTTCAACAATACCATAGCTAGAGTAATTCAAATACATTTATACGACGTAAAAAATTTAGAACTCGGTCAATGACCGACAAATCATCTTTTAAAATTGCTTCCATAGAGGAATCCAGACCACACATTTGACGCATTCTTTTGAAACCATCACAATCCAGAAGAAAATGTTTGATTGTGATGATATCACCACAAATCTCACATGTAGGTGGGTCCCCACGCCATGAGAAATCCATGCGTCAATACTGAATGTCCAATGCGGAGACGGGTAACAACCACCTCTTCCCTACGACTAACACGTATTGACGACCCCCAAGGACGAACAGTTTTTAAAATTGGTTAAAAAGTTGAAATTTAGTTATTTTTCTAATATCTGAGCAAAGCTATTACTTTTTTTGAATAGAAAGCTGATAGTTACAATTTTTTAACCCTTTTAGAACTATGCAGGTGGTCCACCACCCACATATACAAATGTGAAAAAAACAGATGTATCGCCCACCTAATAACAGTACCTATAACCTGCTTTTGTTTTCATTATTGTAACATAGCCACTGGACCACATATTCAAATGATTAGTATTATGACCTATTTTTCCCGTCAGTGGTCTATCCACTCACCTCGTAAAGGCTGCCGCGGTTTAGAAAATTTCTATCGTTTCATCTTCAGGCCGTTATACAAAATGTTAAATCCCTCTGTCGAGGTTGTCACAAAGTCAAACAAAACATTAAAACTTACATCACAAACACTAAGCACAAGTACACGTTTAAAATATTCACCATGAAATTCAGCTTGGCCAAGCTA
The DNA here is from genome assembly GCA_022606455.1 of Callitettix versicolor. NCBI lineage: Eukaryota > Metazoa > Arthropoda > Insecta > Hemiptera > Cercopidae > Callitettix > Callitettix versicolor. Next base: position 43,486,131 of record CM040188.1, read on the forward strand.
CACACGCGACTCATACGTCGTTACATTCTGGACTGCCGATGAAACGATAAGAGTTTCGAAACCACGGTAGCCTTTATGAGGTGAGTGGATAGACCACTGACGGGAAGAATAGGTCATAATACTAATCGCTTTTGTTTGTGTTAAAATTTGGTAACAGAAATGAAATTGATTGTGAAGCAATAATTACGAACAATGTTCTACAAAACAATAAATAATTGCTAGTTAAATACACAGCCTGTAAACTAATTTGATAATAAGTAAATAATATGCCAAAGTCACTTCAGATGTTTAGTGTTTACAGTGCAAACATTCATTAGCTCAGTCTACAGCTTTTTTTTGTTTAAATTGTTTCGCTATTTAGTTATATATCTGAAAGTGACCCAATACATTACCCCGACCTGCCATCAAGGTACTGCTACTTCCAGGAAAGTGTTAAATTTTCTTTTTATAAATAGCAAAGTAAGTGTAAATATTGAACTGCTAGTGTGTGAACTTATTTTAAATTTTTTGGGATTTAATTTACGAAAAATATCCACATGTAAACATTTGTATACATGTTGATGTTTAGATATAGTTTCCAGGTTTTGTGACAGTTTACTGTCTCTAAATTGATTAGTTTCCATTTAAACTGTATGAAAATTTGGTAACATTATAAACTAAAATGAAATAATAAGTTCCCCATGCATAAATTGTTTCTAATTTTTTAGTTGTAATATGTTAAACGAATGTTAAAAAAAATTATACTTTGGTAAAATAAAAAAAAATAATAATCTAACAGTATTTCGCAAATGGGTAATGTCTCAGTAAAGTATAACAATATATTACAATAAAAATATCGAACATTTTGTGATATCTTTTTTTTAAAAAGGTTTTATGATTTTTTTTTCCTAAACATCAACAAAATCTCCTCTGTAAGCCTGGACAAAGGATACGCAGTGTAATATCTCTGGAGTAGTTCTCTTGTAGGTAACCCAGTTTCAGGTAACAATAACTTCACACCAACAAACACATCTGGTAAAGGCTGTAACATGCCACATAAAAATTACACACATTTACTATTTTTCAATTCCTAGTATTACTTTACTCTCTCTCTCTCTCTCTCTCTCTCTCTCTATATATATATATATATATATATATATATATATATATATATATATATATATATATATATATATATAATATATATATATATATTATATATATATATATAATATAATATATTATATAATATAATATATAAAGATATATATATATCTTGTTCAAATTTTCAATCGTTAATAAAATACTTCCTATTCACCCCCTTAAGTTCAAATACATTTCTTTTAACTTCTAAGCCACCTCGGTGGCCTAGTTGATAGCGTACTGGGCTTTCACCCTGAGGACCCGGGTTCGATTCCCGGCCAGAGCTTGGCACTATCATACACTATAAATCATCCCATCATCTGCATTAGCCCAAGTATACACAATAGTCGGACGTTAAAAAAAAAAAATGAAACTTCTAGTGGATGACATTTGATGCTAATACATTTTTTTCAAAAATTAATTCATTATAGTACTTGCCCAGGTCCAAAATTAAAATAAAGTATTTACTTTATGCATACCATTCACCAGATCAAAATGAAACTTTGGAAAATTGTTGATTACACTCCCGCAAAGGTTTTTAGTATTGTACTTTCAACCACACACCATTACAATACTTGCTTAGGCCCAAAATTAATGTAAAATATTTACTTTATAACTTACACCATTCATCCGATAACCATGAAAACTTTGGGAAATTGTTGAGTACACTCCCGCAAAGGTTTTTAGTAAAGTACTTTCAACCACACGCCATTACAATACTTGCCCAGACCCAAAATTAACATAAAGTATTTACTTTATGCATTACAATACCATTCATCAGATCAACATGAAATTTTAGAAAATTGTTGAGTACACTCCCGCAAAGGTTTCTGCATAATAGTTTTAATCACATGCCATTACAATAACTGCCCAGACCCAAAATAAATATACAGTATTTACTTTCTCTTAAGTTTAAATAATTTTTTTCAACTTGTAGTGGATGACATGAAGCTGATGGTGGTCCACAATTTCTCATAGACCACCATGAGCTTCATAAATTAGAAACGAAAAAATTTAGAAAGTGAATAAATTGTAATAAAAATAATAGTCCAACACCATACGTAGAAAGGAAAATAGAAAACTGCAAGGAAATTCACTTTCTATTTTGCTTCTTAATATTATGATTCTGTCATACCTATATACGTATTTATATTAATTGTAATTATTTAATAAAAAGTAAATAAAATTTTTTTGTTGGCCTAAGTAGGAATTGACTTATTTTTTTTTATATTCCTTGTTTTCTTATGTTTACTGCTAACAGAACTTTGAATTTTATTATGAATCATCAAATAACAATCGTTTCACTATCTTCAATGCGTGTTTGTGTGTTTATGTGTGTGTGCATGCATGCATGCATATATTATATATATATATATATATATATATAAACTTCCTTTACCTTTTTTAAAATCTTAAATTTCTTCTTAGGACGTTCATCAGGTAGATCATCATTTTTACTAACAAAGAGAACATCTCTTTTGAAAGTTTTTGTACCTGTGACATCCAACACATCCTAAAAACGAAAAAACATTGAGTAAATTTTCAGTCAACAACGTATTTTATGCAAAAAATAGTAATGTAAACAGCATTGGAATTACAAACTAAGCAAAACGAATAATTAACATGTAATAGCAATAGTTTTGGATTTAAAAGGCACTGTTAGTTCTTCAAGACTAAAAAAAAGCAGTTCTTTAGACAGCACTTAGACAGCAAAAAAAATAATAAAAAAATATAAACTATTTTTGAGAAATGACAGAAGCAATTATAAAGGATAACAAAACCAATAAACTCACAACGGTTTTCAATTTGACAGAATTGGCGTTTGGGGTTTCCAATTTTCTTTTAACAGAATTCAAACGGCTGTCCACTGACTGTGATGGAGAATCTGCTGATCTTTTGTTACTTGGTGAAGGTGATGGTGAAGGTGTTGTGTTTGGAGTAGAACTCCTTGGCGTTGGTGTAGAACTGCTTGGTGTTGGAGTAGAATTGTTTGACGTTGACGCATTAGAAGTAGATAATGTAAAATCTGAAGTTTGTTTTGACGCCTTGTAGAGTTCCTAGGAGAAGAGAATAAACTGATTAAAGAGAGATGTTAAAAATGGATTAATTTATTGTGCTTGTACTCACCTCCAATGCTATGATTAATCAACATCTAATACAAGCTGATGTTATTTTACAGTACTTTACAAGTTTGTGAACTGTAATATACTAAACGCTTTAACTTACTGTGTTCAGTATAATGATCTGCCTTCCCTAGCTTCGTCAATTCTAATTTCGTTGAACCTCCATCTTCAAAAACTATATCTATACTGGTCACCAATATTATGGCCCGTCCTATTTATAATTTTCTATCTCCGCCTCGTACCCCTCCTCTATTCAACAAGTGTACATTAAATCTGATGTGCTCGCTTCTGATTGGCTCTTCAAAATCATACATTTTCGCTCGTTTCCGATTGGCTCCTTTCAAACTTTCTCTTCAACACTCCCTCCTGTTAATTTTTCAAAACTTTTAGATTTTTAAACATAATATCTGCTTGCGATGATATCTGTTCATTTATTATGTTTTCTCCCTTTAGTTTAGATTTAAAAATTTTCCAAGTTCTCTAAAATGTTCATACGTCTTCCCTTTTCTGCCATATGTAGTACCTTCATTGAGTTTTCTATTTCTCGAGGTATGTGTCCCTCTTTTATTAAATGTGACGCATAATTTGAATCATTTTTGCCGTATTTGAATGATCTAACATGTACTTTAAACCTAGTTCTAAATTTTCACCCCGTTTGGCCTATGTAGACTGCCTCGCATCCACACTGTATTCTGTATACCCCATTCTTACTATATTTGTCCTTTTCTTCTATATTCTATATACTGTATACAGAATACAGTATGGATGCCAGGCAGTCTACATAGGACAAATGGAACGAAAATTTAGAACTAGGTTTAAAGAACATGTTAGATCATTTAAATACGGCAAAAATGATTCAAATTATGCGTCACATTTAATAAAAGAGGAACACATACCTCGACAAATTGAAAACTCAATAAAGGTATTACATATGGCAGAAAAGGAAGACATATGAACATTATAGAGAACTTGGAAACTTTTAAATCTAAATTAAAGAGAGAAAACATAATAAATGAACAGATATCGTCGCAAGCAGATATTACGTTTAAAAATCTAAATATTTTCAAAAATTAACAGGAGGGATGACTGTTGAAGAGAAAGTTTGACAGGAGCTAATCAGATGAGAGCAAAAACGTATGATTTTGAAGAGCCCGTGATGAATTGAGGAGGAGTATGAGGTGGAGATAGAAAATTATAAATAGGACGGGCCATAATATTGGTGACCAGTATAGATATAGTTTTTGAAGATGGAGGTTCTCCGAAACGCGTCAACGAAAGTAGAATTGACGAAGCTAGGGAAGGTAGATCATTATACCGAACAATGATAATAACCCTAGCAGAAAAGAAGAAGAATATAAAAAGAACTTTAACTTACTTTAAATCATATAAATCATTAACATTTTTATTTAAAAAAAGAACAGGAATTTTTTGTTACAGCCACTGTTTTGGAAGAAACAATTACTTTTTCAATATGCATTTCAGATCAAACAGACCTAGCAAATGAAGCGCTCATGATGGGAGTTAAGGAAGGAGGCATGTGTTCCATATGTTATAGTTCAGCCAGGGGAGGTGGTGCTTACAACTATACAAAATAGCATCAATATAAAGTTCTTTTATATATAAACTTTTATGAATGAACAAGAATGTGGTCTTACTGGCCAGATGGTATACAGATGGCTTTAAAACAAAGACGGGCACTGATGCTGCGGTTGAAGATAGTTATTACCCTGGAACAACATGTAACAGTATTCCAGGCTGAAGTAATGGCCATTAATGACTGTGTTCCGTAGAACCTGAAATGGGCCTTCAAGGCTTGTATTCATATTCGTAATGATAGTCAGGCAGCAATAAAAGTACTTGTAGGCCCTACAATTCAGTCCAAGCTGGTCTGGGAAGGTTGGGAGAACCTAAACATCTACCACCCCCGGTCCCTGGGTAACCAGGTAACTCTTCACTGGGTTCTGGAATTTCCATCTGAGTTTATCGGACTTGAGCAGGCTTTAGCGATTTCTCTGTCATTGGTCATGTTTGCTTTTATTTTATTTTTTTTTTTTTTTTTTTTTTTTTTTTGGTGTTTAACGTCTGACGTGTGCATAACGTGTGCACACTTGGGCTAATGCAGACGATGGGATGATTTATAGCTTATGAAAATGCCAAGACCTGGCCGGGAATCGAACCCAGGTCCTCGGGGTGAAAACCTAGTACGCTATCAACTAGGCCACCGAGGGGCTGTTCAGGTCATGTTTGCTATTAACAATAAGTAGAATAACAAGTAACACCAGGCAAAATGGGATAACCTCCATGGGCATTCCCATAGTAAGCACCTATTAAGCAGGGTTCCACATGAAGGGCTTTAAAGGGGCAGCAGACATATTGGGCAGAGCACAATTCAGAAAAATCATGGGGCTCATTACTGGGCACTGTGGTCTGAAGGTGCACATAAACAGAATAGTTATGTACCATGGAGAAACCATGTGTGGGTTGTAAAAAAGAGAAGGAAACTGTAGGTCACATAATCCATTACTGCAAGGCTCTTGCTAGTAGGAGGCTAGGGGTTTTTGGTTTCCAGGGCCTTATTGATCTTCAGCAGAGCTAGTCAGTAGATTGTTGGAACTTATTAAGGGCATCAATCTGCTAAACTTGTACTCAAGAGGTTTAAATGCACATGTACTGACCGCAGTATTATCCCTTCCTATATTTTAAATCTAATCTAATCTACTGGCCATATATGTGCATGTTCAATGCAGACAAACATTTTCAAAATTTATTGGAAATAAATTTACTTTAGCCAAGTTAACGAGGAGAGTTTTGTTTACCATACAGGCTTTGTATTAATAAATCCCAGGACAATATTTTTTTTTTTAAAGAAGAGAAACAAAACACACCTAATTTTTTAATATTGTATTTACTTTATGGGTGCTTCTGGAGGCCAACAATTACACATCGAAAAGTTGGTTATTTAACAAATCTGTTAAAACTTATAGCGTGGAAAAATAAATTACACAATCAAATATTTCCCTGAAAAAGTTTGTTTAAAAGAAACAACAAAAAAAAAGAGAAAACTGACACCATATTTCGGTCATTTATGAAGATTAATGACACAATTCAGTGAACCAAACTAAAAATAAAATAAATACTTGAAAGTAAATTAAAGAAAAGTACCACTAGTAGGTTTTTCTCATTTACTACAAGACCATTAATTTCTTTTTACAAATTTTCTATGCTGAGATAATATATCTTCAAATGTAAGAAACAAAATCTGATTAACCTATTTTGACAAATTGGGCTTATTTCCAGGGTTTTTTCTGTAGTTCCTAAACTGGGTATTTTTCCCAAATAATCTGTACGATTATTTCTAAAGTACATTTACAAAATTCTGAACAAATTTGTTAAGCACTATGTTGAGACAAAAAATTTCTTTAACAATATATACATCACAAAACACACAGGAATGCAGGTAAACAACACAATTTTCAATATAAGTTATAATACTTCCTAGAGGGGTAAAGAGACTTTTAAGAAATCAATTTAACAAGTAGTAAATACTACAATGTTCTATGTTATATATTGTGCTAAGCAAAATATTTTTAATAGCATGAGTAAAGAAAAGTAAATAAATGATTAACTATGTCAAATGGCAAATGATTTTTTTTCCGGCGAAAAACCGTTAAGGTTATCATCGCCGTTACGCAAAATAAAAGTATAAAAAAAAATTATACAAAATTTTACTTAAGTAAGAAGAAAACAACAACAAAAACAACAACAAACTATAACAGTAAAAATAAATTAAAAATTTAAATAACAGGTATAGCTATATTACACTTAAGAACTAAATAACAATGAATAATGAATAAAATTTAATAACAATTCGTAAAAGTATATATAAACATAACAGAAATAAAGTTATTAGATAAAATAAATAAATAAAATAACACAAGCAATAACAAATACATAAATTAAATTTTATTAAAAAAACAACAAGAACAAACTATAATAGTAAAAATAAATAAAACAAAAATTTAAATAACAAGTAAAACTATATTACAATAATGAATACTTAAGAACTAAATAACAATGAATAAAATTTAATAACAATTCTTAAAAGTATATAAAAACATAACATAGATAAAGTTATTTAGAGAAAATAAATAAAATAAAAAGGGATGTAAATTGTCCCTGAAAAAATATAAATTAAATGTAAGTACAATGTACAAAGCAAAATTAAAAATAAAAATAATAACAATAACAACAATAAGTTAAAATTTTATTTAAAAGATTCAAACGACGCAAGAATGTCAGTACTCGGTCAATAGCCGTAGAATCACCTTTTAATATTTCCTCTAAATTGACACCTAGTCCACATAATTGGCGCATGTTCCTTAAACCATTACAATCTCGCAGAACATGTTCAATGGTAATGAATGCTTGGCAAAACTTACAAAGGGGCGGGTTCCCGCCTCTCATCAAGAAACCATGTGTTAAAAGAGAATGTCCAATGTGGAGACGGGTAACCATTACCTCTTCCCTACGACTTGTACGTACAGACGACCTCCAAGGACGAACAGAATTTTTAATTACCCTCAGTTTATTATTACCGATAGCTGTCCACTCGTTTTCCCAATGCATATGATTTAAGCGCTTTACATAACATAAAAAATCTGATGAAATCACAAACTGTGATGCAAATGATTAACTATGCATTACGAGTACATTTAGCAGCTACATCAGGACTAAGAAAATTATACTACTAATTCTAAAACCTCTACAACATATTTTGAGAGGTTGTTAAAAAAATATTAAACAGCACCCAGACCTTGAAGGATAAACAAGGTATAAAAAATTTCACTGTAGTGTTTAAATGGTCCAAGAAATTTCTTTAGGAGTCAGCAAGTGGTATTTAGCTTTACATACTTAGTACTGTGATACAGGCTAATACTGGCTTACCTTCAGTTCAGAAAGTGAAGTCGCAGTCATCCAATCTTTGTCACTACGGATACGTGTGATTCTGGGAAAGCGAATTGATATACCAGAAGCAGTGTGTACTTCATGTTTAGTGAATTCAGCACCAGTAATCTCCCAAACAGGTTGTGCCTAATTATAAAAATGACTTTAAGCAGAAAATTTCTCAACACAAAAAAATTAAGTTAATTTCTCTCATTAACATAATACATTCTTATGGAAGATCCATCACTGTTATTAATTGAACTCTACAGATGAAATTTGATAATTAAATTCTTATTTTTAAGACAATCCTGATTGAGAATTTCTCATGAAGGTGAACATGCGATGGGGTCATATGACCAAAAGATCGAACAACCAAAAGTTCTACAACCAAATTCTATACTAGTATTTTGGCCCAATGAACTTTTGGTCATATGAACCGTGTTTTTAAGAGGTGAGATCATATGACCGAAAGATCAAACAACCAAACGTTGATTCAACCAAATTATATTTAATATTTTGGTCGAATAAACTTTTGGTCATATGAACCGTGTTTTTATTATTATTATGTTTTTATTATTTTAAACACCAACACACTACTTACCCAGTCCAACTTAATTATTTAGTATTCAAGGGTTAATTGTATAATGGCGTGTATTATTAATTTAAATATTTAGTATTGAAACTTACCTATATGCAATAATAAAAAAAAGTGAATATATAAAATATTGACAGTATATTCAACTGTAGGCCTAAACACTAAAACAATATAGAAATGACTGGTCTGGGTATGTAGTGTAATGGCGTGTATTATTAATTTAAATATCAGTAATGACACTGATCTATATGCAATAATAAAAAAAACAGTGTTTTACAAAATATATTCCTTCGAAGTAAATACGAATCTCGATGTTAATAAATCTCTAAGTTATTACACATTTTTGGTCGAATGAACCTTTGGTTGTTTGATTTTTTGGTCATATGAACCATTCTGTTAAAAACATGGTTTGTATGACCAAAAGTTCATTCAACCAAAATATTTAAGTATAATTTGGTCGAATGATCTTTTGGTTGTTTGATCTTTTGGTCATATGAGCTCTTCCCGGTGAACATTTCTATGGTGAACATTCTATATAAATAAGTTTAATTATCAGCTAAATATTTAATTTAAAAATTTAGTCTGAAATTTTTAAATTCAGCCTTAAGGTGTTGTCCAACCTTCTTCTGTGCACCTAAGTTAAATTTGTTTATACATACCATAGATTTGGTTCTGCACGCACACACACTTCCGTTTATAGATACACTTTTAATTTAATTTGTAAGAGTAACGAAACAAAAAGTTCAAAAACGTTTAATTACACAAAACTTCTCACATTATTTTCCCCAAAAGTCTGATAAAAATATCCAGCCTAATTCCTCAAAATAGGTTTGTCAGAATTTGCTAAAATTTGGTCATACATGAAGACACATAACTAAAATTGGTATAACAAATTTTAAATAAATTATCTTTTAAGTTCCAAAGTAAATTGAAAAAATGAGATGAACAACAACTAAAATAACAACCAGGATTTGTTTGTTATGCTTGATTTAGTCCAGTAAATTTTACTTACTTCTAATTTGCAACAATGAACCGAGTTATGCAGCTTTACATGTAAGTAAAATTTGAGGAAATAATGACCAGATTAAAAAAAAAAATGTATATATACTTTTCAATCTTCCCGACAGTTCCTAAAGTGATTCTTGCAGTGTAGTGACCTATATATTTTGTTGTGATACTTAAGGATACCACATCTGAGTAAAATGTAATGAAAATTGTGATCAATCAAAATTAAAATCAATTATGAGAAAATCCAATTAAAATTTTTTTGACAAAAAAGAGGATAAAATAAACTTTTTAAATGTTTTTTTTTAATATTTTGAAAGCGATCCCTAGATATTATAAAGACACCAGACCTGCATGTCAAACTTCATTCTCCTGCAATGTGCATACATTCACAGGCATACAAGTAAAAATCACTTTTATGGACTCGGTAGGGAAGAAATCTCAACTGATTTTTTTTACAATCACTAAATTTTCTTTAAACTTTGCTCAGTGACATAATAAACATCTGATTTTACCTACAAATTACTTACTTTAGGATCTCGTGCCACAAAGTCGGGTACCATAGCCCTAGTGCAATTTAACCAATCAGGTACCTTGTTTACATCTTTGCTTATTTTCACCATGTCCAGTTCTTTCTGTGAACATCAATAATGCCTTACAACTCAACAATAAATTTAATGAAACATACACATACATTTTTCAAATCTTTATTTTTTAGAAAATATATCACTGACTTATGAACCCCATGCACAAAATTTAAATTTCTGGAGTTACAAGTAAAATATTACAAATAGACTTACGGAAAATACAACATTAAAGAAAATTCATAAATAATGAAGTCTGACAATTAATTTCATAAAATCATCCTATGAAATAAGTTATCTACGTTTTTGTTGCTAAGATACTTTTTTTATGGGTTGTCAATAAAATAAGGTTCCAAATAATTTTTCACAATGAAAAACATGTTTATTTGCATTGAATAAAACATTTTTGGAAAGCTTACACTTTTTTCTATTTTTCGACATAATCGCTGTTGAGATTGATGCATTTTTACATACGGTGAACTATCTTTTGTATGCCTGAGTCGAAAAACTCTCCTGCCGCGCCGCGAAGGTACTTTAAAACTTCTTTCAGCTTCTCTCTTGTACTGAAATGTGTTTCTTCAAATTAAGGAAGAGATGGTAACCACTTGAGGCTAAGTCCGGGCTGTTGGGCAGATGTGTGACAGTATCCCATCCAAATTGGTTGATGAGACCGGTTGTTACACGGGCGGTGTGTGGACGAGCGTTGTCTTGATGGAAACAAACTCCCTTCATGAGCATGTTTCTCCTCTTCTTTTGAATCGCTCGGCGAAGGTTCTTTAACATTTCACAGTAGCGATCAGTATTGATTGTTGTGCCGGTATCCATGAATTCGAACAATAATAACCACTTCCTGTTCCAAAACACGCTTGCCATGACTTTGATGGCAGACAGTGTTTGTTTGAACTTCCACGGCTTCAGCAACTCTGGATGTTTCCAGTGACATGATTGTTCTTTTGTTTCCGATATCATATAGTGTACCCAGGTCTCATCCCCAGTGACAATGGAATCCAAGAATTTCTTGCCATTACTTTCATAGGTGTGATGAAATTTATGGACTGCATCAATCCTTTGCCGTTTATGGTCTGCTTGGGGCCCATTTTGCACAAACTTTGCTATACCCTAAATGGTCTGTCAAAATTTTATCAATCCAGGTCTTGCTGACATCAGGGATCATCTCGGAGAGCTCCCGAACAGTCACCCTTCGATCGTTCAGCATTGCTTCTTCCACTTTCGCAATCGTTTCGTCTGAAACGCTATTCATCACGAACATCCGTTTTTGAAGTCTGCACGTGTTGTATACTCACACATTTTTCTCAGCAGACTTTACACAGTTGGATATGAATGTCCACCAGCGCAGTGTTTTTTGCACACAAAAAACTAATCACAGAACGTAATTTGCACCTGGCGGGAGACAGAAAAGCAACTCCATTATTAACAGCTATCAAGCCAAGACTGAGCGTCGCAGACCAATCACGGAGTGGGAATTGGGAATGGAGGAACCCAGCTGCAAGCCAAGATCACCGGATCCCGCGTAACAATGTTCGCAGTGGCTATAGCCCCTTGGGACCTTACTTTATGGACAACCTCTTAATTGGAAAAAGGGTAAAATTATTTTCCATTGCATTCATTTTTCAAGTTTGGTGGTTCCTGGCATTGCGATCAAAAGACTCTTGGATGCTAGTTCAGACTAATGCCTTCAATGAGTTTTAGCAGTCCTAAAAGCCCAACATCCTTCGCCCCTACTGGCAAGAGCCTCACAATCATGTGCACTGTCCTCTTCATTCCTGCATAACCTATACATAGTTATATAGTCAATACATGGTACATTCTTATCCTGTCCACAGTGCCCTGTAATTAGTCCAAAAGTTCTCCAGAGTTGTGTTTTGCCTAAGATCTTAATGTTCCTGGATGACAGCCCCCCCCCAGTCTTGGAGTTCACTTCCCCTGTACTCTCTACCTATAAGTTTTATTTCTCACACCCAAGATTTACTTGCTGGTAGGTCTTTTGCTTCTAGGTTTAATTAGAAGCCCCCTCTATTCTTATTTTGCACTTTTTTGCTCCCAATAGAGGTTTGTATGTCTACAAATATCTGTCTGCTTTGTTATCATAAATCAGCTTCCTGATCTGAGACCTTCGACCCTGTCTTTCACTTCTTCTACTGCAGGTTGAGTATTATTTCACTACAGTTTGCTGCAATTCACTGCTTTTATGTTAATACTGTCCCAGTTTCCGTCCCTTAATGCTGTACCCAGGTCCACTTTTTCCAGTTTCCATGCTTTGAAGGTTTGTTTATGAGATCAAAATATCATAAGTAGCTAGGGAAATAAAATATCTACCTAAATGTCTACCTATGTGTGCATAGGTAAGGCTATATTAAAACTGCAGAGTCTGCATACTTAAGCTGAGCGCCCTTTTAACCACGCAGCCTTCAGCATACACTGTTCCACCTTGGCTTAGGATGAAGAGATCTAACTCACAAACAGTTGATGAAAAGTAAGATTAGGACAATTAGGATTGCCAAACCCATATTCACAGTGTGTGAGCCCCTGAGAGGTGCTGTTGCATTAGCATACTAATGCCTAAAAAATAATATATGGTTAAAAAATTTCTGTGAATAGCTCCGACAAGATGGAATTTTACATCAAGGCATGTAAGTACCATTAAAGAATATTGAAAGCATCTTATAAACTTCTTTTCATCAAAACAAGATGAACCCAATGGCTGGGTGGCTGGAAAAGTGAAAAAGTCAATACTGATGAACTTTATACACTTTTTGAGAAATCAGGCCAATTTTCCTGTTTTATGTTGATAGTTAAGCCGAATAATTGGGGAAATAGCGACCTATACATTTCATTTTGGGTATTTAAGGACTAGCCTACATGTTAGCAAAAAATTAATTTTGTTAAAGCTAATTTAGAGAAAATCTAACACTTTATGATTTTATTGATTAAAAAGACAAAATTCCTATAAATTAAAAGAAAAAAAACTAAAATATGAGCAAGATACAACAATAGTTTAACTGAAGTTTAAACTTTATTTATTTTTGTTAAAATCAATTAGTTATGTTAATTTTTAGCAAAGTGCACAGTAGATGCACAACCATGCAACGTGCCTACAACCAAATTATCCACTAACTGAATTATAAAACCAAATTCAAAATATAAAGTCCAATCAAGTATGAACTATAAGCACAGCAACACACCATTTGTTTATATAATAAGTCTTTGTATAACTGTCAGTCTAAAGGTAGTATTAGACTGACAGGAGTGTAGAAATGTCAGAGTAGTTGTTGTTTCCTATGGCTAGCCCGGACTCCAGTCCTTTAGCATCCATGCCTCCCAATACAGTCGAGCGAAGCTCTTCTGTCGTCTCGAATCAGCATTCAATCCAGGGCATGTCAGCAGGTGTTCCTTGTTCATATTTGAGTTCGTCTCTTGGCACAGACGGCACACTTCAGAGGAGTAGACTCCAATGTGCTTCAAGTGGACGGTGAGGCAGTCATGACCCATGTCAAGACGGAACTGTGCCACTGACTGTCTCCTTGGTTTTTCCTTCAGTCCGTCCCATTACGCGTATATATTTTCCCAGCGTTTGCCTTTTGCTATGCTCTTCATTTTTTCCATGCCTTTATTATTAATTGCCTTTAAATATAGTTAATATAAATGTCATATTACATACAGTCCATTCTAAGGCTCACTCTCAAGGCCATATTTATAATAATTTACTTTCCTTACAATCTGTTGCCCATATGTCTCACTACACTCTAAGCTAACAAACATAAATAAATGATTGTGCTAAATGAATAAGGAAATCCAGATCATAATTGTACCTTAGTACCATGCACATGGCACAATCTTCCATGGTCGTAAATAAATGTCTGGTTTAAAGGATTATTAATCCTTAGTACACAGATGTATCCTACTTTACTATCCACTGATCAATATTTCCAAAACCACTGAACAGGGAATGTCCTAGTTACCTGAATCCTGGCTAACGTGCTGTCGTCATGTCCTGTATGCACTTTAGTAACAGTGCACCACTTCTGGGAGTATTGGTCATAACAACCCATCAGGAACACTGACATCATTCCTCCTGCAACAGAACAAGGTACTTTCAGATGATCAATAACAAGGACATTACAACTATTAAAAGTTTTTAGTTAAACTCATAAGAATTTTGAAATTTTTAAACTTTTGCTGACTTCTCTTGAAAGAGCAGGAAAACTGAGACATTTTTTTAAATTTTCCACTAATTTATAATATTTTCAATAAAAAATTCTATGTTTTGTAATGATGCAAAATTCACCAATAATGAATTTAAAAAAATCCCCAAAATCTTAACCACACATCCACATATAAAAAACGGATTAAAAAAAAATGGAAAAAAGAAGAAGAAAAGAAGCTTGTGTTAACATGTTTCCCGGTTAAAAAAGTTACAAATGAGCATTGTTAAAGTGAACTAGGCAAGCAAATGAGCTCCAAATTTTAATCTAATTTTAAACAATAAAATTACTCCATTTTTTTTTGTGTTTAACGTCCGGCTATTGTGCACACTTGGGCTAATGCAGACAATGGGATGATTTATAGCGTATGAAAGCCTAGTACGCTATGATTTATAGCGCCTCGGGGTGAAAGCCTAGTACGCTACCAACTAGGCCACCGAGGCGGCTAAAATTACTCCAATAAAGCAAACAAAATATACACCGAACACAAAATTAAACAAAACTGACGAACAGAATGTACAGTTAAATAATAAAATCAAAGTGCAAAGCAAACACTTAGGAAAACAATTTTCCAAACAGCTGATGCCGTTCAAATGTAACACAAGTTAAAAATCGAGGGTGTTATAACACAAAATACCCGATTAAATTAAATGTAATCAGCTGATTACACGCACAGATAGGGGTCTACATTAGAAATTTAGGTTGACAAAACTGAGAGATTACAGTCTGAGTGATAACTTTAAATCTTAAAATTACAGTCAAATTTACATTATACATAACAGTATGCAAACAATAAAAAATTAAATTTAATAACACACTCAACAATAAAATCATAAATCTCACTAGACAATAAATAAATATGAAGAAAGGAAATCAGAATTTTACTGTGTAACACAAGCAGTTAATGCACAAACTGCTTCTAACCAGGAAAACTGGCTTGAAGAGTGGGTAGTAGAGGGGCTTTATATAAAACCTATAAGCAGGAAACCTATCAGGTATCAATCTACAGATTTATCTTTCCCTCGAACCAAAGAGTTCGTTTTCTCATGACAGTATCCCAGAGGCTTAAGGGGCTGATGGGAAACTGAACTCCATGACTGGAAGGCATATAGTGGGAAAAGGTGTTGGCTAGGACTGTATTTCAGACGGTGAAGGTGATGGTCTCGATTCCGAAACCCTTGGGTTTGTCCAACCAGATGGAGATCCTTGGCTCAGGACACCATAGAACTGTGACCTGAGAGTGAACTTAAACAGGATAGGAATATATCAGAGAAACATGTGTAGGTGCAGCAAGTAAGAGGAAACTGCCAACCACATAATCTATGATTGTGAGGTCCTTGCCAATAGGAAGCAAAGGGTGCTTGACTTCCAGGGTCCTGAGGATTAAGTAGCTGGTGTAATACTGGAACTGAGGCACCAGTCTAAGAGGCTTATTTGTACTAAGGTTTTTTGATTTATCCCTTCCCCTCCAGTAATTAATCTTAACCTTAATTGGGGGCCCACAATAAATATTACTAGGGATCCTGTAAACCTTAACGGCATTTAATAAAATATTATTAAATGTAGTACATATAACTTCATCTTTTACTTCATTATTTTTGAAAATCTGAAAGGATTTTGTTTTAATTAATCCAATTTTTTTATTCTTCACTGTACGTACCTACAATGACCAAAAAAAGTGATGACTCACCTTTCTGCCCAGTCCCGTACCATGCTCCCAACACCACCAAATCAGCTGTATCTGCCATAGCTCCACCCATCAGATAGTCTTTCTTAATTTTTAACCAATGCCTCTTTCCTGGTTCGTATGTACTCTGAACACAAGGGTTTAATTATTGCTCTTATTAGAAACATTACTGTATATAATAAAAATGTTGACAGAACAAATACGAGGTATATTTTTTGTTATCCTCCAAAAAAGTTTGTGCATAATTCTTTTTGCAATACAGAACTGACATGTTAGAGTTAGGTTAGTATCCCAAGTCTACTTTTCTGTAAAAATTAAGAAGAGTTTGTGTTGACACACCTACTGACATTGACTCTCCTCCTAAGTACGAATTGTCCCTTTATTTGTTTCACCCAACGTTGGGGTACACTAAATCAATCACTCTTTAATGTTCTGTGCCTTCCTTGTAACACAGTATTGCTTCATTCGTTGTGATCTTGTTTTTCTTTCTTCGTAGAGATTTGGATCGTTCGCTTGGATTTGACTTTGCCTTGGAACCGTTGCTTCTTGTCCTTGGTTATTATTTTGGCTGTTCTGTCCATGAACATAGTGTCAGTGATATGTAGTTCCGTTATGTCTTTCCCTGTTTCTCTAAACCAAAGTGGTTTGGCTCTTATTGCGAAAGTAGTCAAATTTTTTTTTTTTAGTCTATTTGTGTCCATTCGGAGGATGTGCCCGTAAAAATCAATTCTCCTTTTTTTTATTGTGTCTGATAGTGTTTTAGTTTTTTGGTAGAGTTTCATTACTGATATGGAGTAATTGGTTGTTACGGAATTTGGGGCCTAAGATTTTTCGTAATATCTTTTTTTCTTTGATCTCCAGCCTTTCAAGTGGGCCCTGGGTTGTGAGAGATAATGTTTCAGCTGCATATAAGGCTTCTGGTTTAATTACCGTATGATAATGCCTTATCTTTGTATTCCAGGAGAGGGACTTCTTGTTGTATGTGTCCTTGGTAAGTTGGAAGGCTAATTCAACTTCATTTCTCCTAGATTCCATAGCTTTATTTCTCCTAGATTCCAAGTACTAATTGTATTGTTGGTTTTTTTTTTAGGCCAAACACCTGGTGCATTAATTCACCAATGCTTCATCAAAAAACAAAGTTTGTGATGGTATTGTGGTATTGTGGTATTGTGTAGACAAATTTTATAAAATTCTGATGGTCATGATGAGGTCGGGCAGAAGAAAAACATTTGTAGGATCTGAAGGGGCTATATTCAACAAGCGGATTTGACAGTGCCACTTTATGATTCCAAAACAAACCAAAATTTATCTCAAACAATTTGAATTTTTTTATGCTACTATTCAGAAAATCAGCCTAAGTATAGTTTTGTTAATCTTGACACTCACCATTCTGACACCTTTATTGGTCTAACACCAATTTTTAAATGACCTTGACGCAGCGATGCGTTATTGTAGGGCCTAATGTACTTGTAGCGTTGTCCAATAAGCATCTGAATCAGCGTTTTAGTATTTTAGGTCTCAGATTGCACTATAACCTGTAGTCGTTGAATACAATGATGCAATTTATATACATTGATAGCTGACTGTGATGTGCGATGTACAAATTGTTAGCCTCATTCAATAACAGGCATTAAGACATGAACAAATAAAAACTGTGTAATACGAGGTACGTCCAGAAAACAAGTTCTGTTTGATAATAAAATTAAATTGTGTACAGATACTGAAAAATTATTTATTGCACAAAATTCTACAACTCTTAAACTACTTTTCCACATAACTGCCGAAATTTTGCAGGCATTTGTCATAGCGAGGCACTAGTTTTTGTATACCTTCTTCACAGAAGTTTGCCGCATGTGTCTTCAACCAGTTGGAAACATTTTCTTTCAGCTCTTCATCATTGTTGAAGTGTTGACCGCCAAGGAAAGACTTGAGATGTAAGAACAGATGAAAGTCGCTAGGAGCGAGGTCAGGGCTGTACGGAGGATGGTCAAACACGTCCCAGCCAAATCCCTGTAGGAGGTTTTTTGTCACATTTGCAGTGTGTGGTCGTGCACTGTCATGAAGAAAAACAACACCTTTTGACAGCAATCCTCAGCGCTTATTCTGTATTGCTCGGCACAATTTCCTAAGTGTCCCGCAATAAACATCTGTTTTCATTGTTTATTTTTGTACTCTGTTTATGTTTACAGAGCCCAGTCTTGTCGATTCCGTACAGTAGGTTATTGTTAAATTAGGAAAAAAGGTTATGTTAGTGCTGGTGAGGGATTACGGCAATATAATATATTTTGAATTTTTGTCTTCATTTTCCCTGAAGTTCAAACATAGTAAGTGATCTAGTAGTAGTAGTAGTAGTAAGTAATCTATGATTTCCTACTGATCCTCAGTAGTCTGGACACTGTAATCCAATGAATGTCTCGCCTCACAGGTATCAGATTAGAGATTTTACTCTGGCACAAGAATTAATTATAGCTGACATGTTTACACGTTTGCTGATTGATTCTTACGGTAAACAATATACCAGGCAGTTGTGCGGTGTTAAATAACAATGCTACCAACCCAACCATGAAGTATCAGTTCTGTACTAAGGCATGTGAGAGCAATTCGGAAATTAATTTAAAAAAACTCCTCTTATTTCAATAAATTTAGAAAATTAAAAATGTCTAAACTTACCAACAAATCTTTAATCACTAAACCTTCCAAGCCTTGTTTGAACACTTTAGTCATCATTGATTCTAAGTCTTTAGAAGCCTAAAAAAAATAAATATACATTAATAATACAAATTATCTCTGATGAAGAAAGAAAAGCAAGATCACAACGAATGAAGCAATACTGGGGTACGAGAAAGGCATAGAACATTAAAAAGTGATTGATTTAGTGTACCCCAAAGTTGGGTGAAAAAAAAAAAAAAAAAAAAAAAAAAAATTATACAATAATTCATGTGTATTTTTATGTTTTACAAAACACAAAGCTGTGGCAACAAATTCAAAAAAGCCAAGGTATTAAAAGCCAAGGTAACAAATAAGTGTTACTATATTAAGACAAAACACAAAGATTTCATAAAAATATCTCAACTTATTAACCTGCCATTACAGAATTTCAGGCCATGTTATTACTGCTAAGAGCATCATTGAAAACATCATGCAATTTGCTATCAGTTAATATCAACGTTTTGAAACGTTCTTAATATAGCGTGTTTTATGATGTGCTAATTTGATGGTTATTTTTCATAACGATTTGCGAATCTGGCAATACTTTTCAGTCTGACAATAGTCTGTTTTTCTGAACTGCGTACATAATTTCACAATCTTCTTTATTATGAAAAAATCTTGTTTATAATTCAACTAGCGGTGACTAACCTCAAATTTGCAAATAATTGCTTCAAATTGTTTATTATAAACTAACTGTTTGTATAAATTCAATATATTAACTTAGAGATTTTGTAAATATTATACAATTGAAGGGTACACAGAAAAAAGTCAAAGTAAAAAAAAAAGTTTTGAAAAAACATGTTGTTTTTGTTTGCTATGGCTAGCCCAGACTCCAGTCCATCAGCATCCTTGCCTCCCAATACAGCCGAGCGAAGCTCTTCTGTCGTATCGAATCAGCATCAATCCAGGGCATGTCAGCAGGTGTTCCTTGTTCATATTTGAGTTTGTCTCTTGGCACAGAGGGCACATTTTAGAGGAGTAGACTCCAATGTGCTTCAAGTGGGCGGCGAGGCAGTCATGACTCGTGTCGACGGAACTGTGCCCCTGACAGTCTCCTTGGTTTTTCCTTCAGTCCGTCCCATTCCTCGTCTATATTTTCCCAGCGTTTCCCTTTTGCTATGCTCTTTATTTTTTCCATCTGCTGTTTCTTCATTGTACTTTTGAGCATGGCTTTTGCCTTATTTGGATTGGACAAATGTTTGTGTTGGGGTAGTAGTGAACCTTTCTTTGCCAGCTCATCTGCAGCATCATTTCCTGGCACACCTACATGAGAAGGGATCCATTGGAACACTATATTTCTGCTTAATTTTTTAAGCGTTCGTAACATTTGATGTATTTCTTTAAGACTGTTGCCCGCTGATGATAATAGGACCTGCACTGCTGCCTTGGAATGTGTCAGTATTACACAGTTTTGGTGTTTATGCGAAGTGTTCAGCAGAAGGTTAAGAGCTTTCAATATGGCCTCCATCTGTTTATTGCCATTGAGGTATTTTGATATTAAGGAAATTGGATTTTTATGGTTTTTTAATGTGTTGCTTCTGGAGGCGGATTTGGTTCATGATGTTTGAGGCAGTCCTTGAATAAACATTTAAAGATTTAATTTACTGTCAAGTGGTATTATATAATTGACAATATAAGTTCAAGAGAAGTACGGTAATAGTGTAGAAATGCATGTTGTACAAGGAAGTATGAATCACAGACAACAAACTATGATCTGCTTTGGTTTAAAAAGCCTTACAAACATAAAAAATGGATAAATTGTAACTTTTAAATTCAAATTAATGAATGCAAAATTGAATTCTTATCATCATGGTGCTTTTCACTATCTGATGACTGATCTACACATTATTCCAAATGGCCAATTAGTCTTTGCACCTCTAAGCTACAGAAGTTTGAGGCAGTTCAAATCATTACATTTGATTCTGTGTACACTGCGGAGATTGAACATATTATTCAGTGAGCAAGACTTCACAAGATCTCAGAACCTCTATGAATACACAGGACCTAATGGGCAGTACACAAAAACTGGGGATACTCCCCCCTCCAGAAATATCCCTCAAGAATATCAAGCAAGTCTTCAGATGGCAGACATTAAAGCTAAATGACAGAATGTAAAGGAGAACACGGTGTGTTGGAGATTCTAAAGTCTTTTAATATTAAGACTGTTTTTTACGGGGAGCAATTTGCTATAAAATCATGGAAGAAACTATGGCCTAATGTGTGAGATTTGACAGAGAAACCTGGAACTAGTGGACGAAAACAATTCCATAGACAAAAACTTCAAGTTTAGCATCAAGATGGACTCGTTTCAGGCTCAGATGTTGATGTCAATGATAATGACAATTAGTTGGAGACCAACAATGACAGGAGTTATAGCACAAAAAATTGGTGCTCCATACTGATACAGATATGGTAAGATAAACAGAGTCAAGCACTTCAAATATCTGGGAGAAATTCTTGAACCCACAGGTGGCGAGAAGGCTGCGCAAAGGGTTCGGCTACTGAGAATGAAGAGGGCTCTTGGTATAACGCGTGATATCTACAATAAGAGATGTATGTCGACGTACACAAAAATCAGACACTACAACATAGTCATAAAACCGGAGGTTTTATATGCAAGCGAGACGCTAGCACTCCACACAAAAGCTACCATGGAGGATATTTTGAAGGAAGAACGCAAAATCTTGAGGAAGATCCTTGGCTCGAGATTAACAGAAGATGGATACAGGTTGCACTCCCGGAAGACCACAGAGAAGATATCGAACCTGGCAGCAGATATCAGAAGAAGGAAGCTTCGGTTCTATGGACACATCAGTAGACTCCCAACAACGAGACTTGCCAACAGAATCCTTAAGTATATACAAGGTGTCAAATCAACAACGTCGTGGATCGCACAAGTCAGAATAGACTCGCACATGACGCAGGAATAGACTCAACAGATGTTGAAGATAGAAACGCATACAGGAGAAAGATGCTCGGTTGGAAGGTCCCAGAGAATGAAATCCCAAAGAGACCGGGGGTAAAATGGACGGAGGAGCGGAAGAGGATCCATGGGGACAGGATGAGGGAGGTGAGGAGGATTAGAAGGAACAAGACATGAGTCGGAGTGCTTTGCGTGATCCAACAGGGTCTATGCGCAGATAATAATAATATATATATATATATATCAATTTTTCTAACATTTTTGATTAAATTATAGGATATTTTTGTACAGTACTTTGTTCTATTATCGCTTAATGATTTTCTACATGTTCTCTGATTAACCCGGATTGGCTCTTGTCCTCACAAGACAAACTTAACAAAGTTAAACTGTAAACTGTTATCGCAATTAACAATAGAAAGTATTAACTTACATGAACCTCCTGCAGCTCAGAAAACATAATGTGGTTCTTTATTTCAATCATACTTTGCTCTAAAATTCTTCGCCGGTTTTTTATAGGCCTGAAAATAAATTAACGTAAAGCTCAGTTGATACTAAAGAAGCAATTTTGTGATTAGCTTTTTTCCGCTTTAAGCAGATCATTTTGAGGTGAGATAAATAGTGCGTTTGAAACTGAGACTGTAATCAAATACCATTTTTTTTCCTTTGAATAATACATCAACTTTGGTTTGAAAAGTAAATTAATTTAAGACTGGTTCTCTGAACTACCAAGAAAGTACACAAAAAATACCTAACATTAACAAATCTCTTAAAACTACAGTAAGCCTACTGATCAAAACACAGTATCGCAAACATTATTTAGTGTACATTTTAAGACAAAATTATCTGTGAAAGACTGATTAACACATGTTAGTAAAACACTTATAGTTATCAGTTTCGGTTTATCAGATATGACCACAATAGTAAAACACTCATACAGTTATCAGTTTGAGTTTCATCAGATATGATCACAATAGTAAAACACATACAGTCATTATTTTTGGGTTGCATCAGGCATAATCACAATAGTAAAACACAGTTATCAGTTTAGGTTTCGTCATGACGTATGATCACGCAGTAAAATACTTACACAGTTTGGGTTTCGTCACATATGATCACAATAATCTGGGCTTAGTGTGGTTACTTCCAATAAATATTTTTAAATATCTCAGTATGCTTAAAAAACAAGTTTTATTATTTTTACTTGGTCAAAATAGGCATTTGGCTGATACCTTTTTTATTTTTCATTCTTTTTTCGTACAATTTTGAATCAGAGTTGACACCAACAATTTTATTGTTGAAATCTTTCTTCACGGAAACAAATTTACTTTCAAAACATCAGTTGATGCAGAAAATCCTCCAGAATACATAAGCATAAAAAAAATCAATTTCACGTGTTACTGTTTAATTAGCTAGGTGATCGTTAACTAAAAGGCATATGACCATTAAATTATTACTGGGTTCATACAGTTCTCAGATACAACTCTCAGTCACATCTTTTTAGTATATGTAGCCTACTTGCTTGTGTAACAATGACATACTTACTTGTGTAACAATGATTCTCCATTATAATAAATACAGTCAAACACAAAAAGACAAACGCTGGCATTTTGAAATGCATTTTTCTGAAAAGAAAAACAAACAGTTTATATCACATCACTGGCTGTATAATAGTCATAATGAATAAAAAATCGTAGCACACAGTTGTCTTGCTAATGTGACAGAAAAGAGTTTTGTAAAACTAAAAACACTGAACAGTATCACACAAACAAACATTTCCATATTCGGAAATTTGAACTTATTTCAGTAATAGGTTTACTAAAAGTTCAATAACCAACAAATCCATGTCAAAAATTAAAAACATTATAAAATAACAGTAATCCATGCCAAATAACCAACATTTCAAAAATGTCAGTAATATTTAATTGTCAAAACGTTAAAAATTTATAACTTTTCCTCCAGTTCTAAAAAAAAAATTTGATTTCATCATTCACTATGCAGATTTTAACATTGAATGCATCAGGTTGTATATTTTGGATTTGCAATGGAGGTTTATTAGTTACAGATTGTAAATGTTGTCAATTATGGAAAATACGAGGTACGTCCAGAAAGTAAGTTCCGTTTCAATTTCTCTACGCTGCAGCGCTGCGATCGTAGTTCCGCACATGCACGGTAGACGCTCTGTATCAAGGAGAAGAAACGTGCGCCATTTTGAGATCGCTGTCAGCCACATACGTTTTGTTGTGCTTGTTTACAATGTCGGTGTTGATTGAAAATCCCGCCGCTTGTGAAATCAGATCTGTGATTCGTTTTCTGAATGCTAGGAAAGTGAAACCAATTGAAATTTATCGCCAAATTTGCGAAGTTTACGGACAAAATGCGATGAGTGATTGAATGCTGAGAAGGTGGGTCCGACAGTTCAATGAAGGACGTAGTGAAGTGCACGATGAAGAACGAAGTGGGCGTCCATCTTTGGTTACAGAAGAACTGGATCACGCAATTGATGACAAGATCCAGGAAAACCGCAAGTTTACAATTAGTGCTCTCGCTATAGAATTTCCCCAAATCTCACAATCACTAATTAATGAAATTGTTACCGAAAAACTGAAATTTCGTAAACTTTGCTCACATTGGGTACAAAGGATTCTTACTGAGCAACACAAAACAAACCGGATGGGTAGTGTACTTCAGTTTTTGACCCGTTATGATAAAGGCGTCGAAGAATTTCTGACACAGTCACAGGAGACGAAACTTGGGTTTCTTACGACACGCCTGAAAGTAAGCGGCAATCAATGGAATGGAGGCACACTTCATCCCCAGCAAAGGTTAAGCCGAAACAAACCTTGACACCTCGAAAAATGATGTGCACAGTGTTCTGGGACTGGAAAGGCATCTTACTCATTGATTTCTTACCGTGTGGTCAAACAATCAAAGCAGATGTTATTGCAAGATACTTAGGAATACAGAATAAGCGCCGAGGATTGCTGTCAAAAGGTGTTGTTTTTCTTCACGACAACGCACGACCACACACTACAAATGTGACGAAAAACCTCCTACAGGGATTTGCCTGGAACGTGTTTGACCATCCTCCGTACAGTCCTGACCTCGCTCCTAGCGACTTTCATCTGTTCTTACATCTCAAGTCTTTCCTTGGCGGTCAACACTTCAACAATGGCGAAGAGCTGAAATAAAATGTTTCCAACTGGTTGAAGAGACAGGCGGCAAACTTCTATGAAGAAGGTATACAAAAACTTGTGCCACGCTATGACAAATGCCTGCAAAATTTCGGCAGTTATGTGGAAAAGTAGTTTAAGAGTTGTAGAATTTTTTTCAATAAATATTTTTCTGTATCTGTACACAATTTAATTTTATTACCAAACGGAACTTACTTTCTGGACGTACCTCGTATTAACGGTTGTAAGTTATGGATGGCATCAACTGGATTGGATTTGCCATTAGGCAGACTTTTTTTATTACACTAAGTAAGCATAATGTATTCATTATTTTTTACGTTGATCAGTTTTTTGTTTTTGGAATTCAACGTATTTAAAAAGTGATATAGTTAACTTTATAAAATTTAAATATTACTTTCTTCATGTGAAGGTCAGAAATTAAATATGACTTCTGATAGTGTTAAAAATAAACTGTGGAGTTCAGAACGAAACAAACAAGATAAAAGTGAAAAACTATTAACTAAAATTCCAAAGTTAACTTCTTTTCCCAAAAAAGAGAGCAGGAAGAAGATGAAAGTAAATTCATTCATAAATTTGTTAGTTTATTCAATGAGCTTTAAATTAGTTTCAGATTTCTTCTATTCATATCTTCCTTTGTGACAAATAAATAAAAGAAGGAATTTATTTTATTCTTTCTAAAACAAACATTAATAAGAGTCGAGATGTAATCAGTCACGACAGTTCTTATAACAGTTAACTTTCATATCACTGATGATTTTGCTTCAAAAAATGGAAGGACATGACTCTGATGTAAAAAGTTGACAAAACAATGGCCAGAAATTTTTAATCACTGACCACTGGATTTAAATAACTTTGTACTAATTTGTTAATTGCTAATGTGTACTCCTTACAGTATCTGTTTTATCATTGTTTTACGAACTGATGCCCCTCGGACTAATAAACATTGAATGCTAATTATGTTTTCTTATTCATAAAAACAATGACAAAATATTGCTAATATCAGTTGCGGTGGTTTGGGTTAACTGAGCTACAAATCAGCTTAAAAAAACAACAAACAAATATTGACTCCTAATTAGTGGACAGATTGGTGGAAGTGGAATAGAGGGGATAGCTATAAGTTACAGACACATTGGATATTTATAAACTGTCAATTG
This sequence comes from Callitettix versicolor, assembly GCA_022606455.1. Lineage (NCBI taxonomy): Eukaryota > Metazoa > Arthropoda > Insecta > Hemiptera > Cercopidae > Callitettix > Callitettix versicolor. The sequence goes on from CM040188.1 coordinate 43,512,391, forward strand.
ATTTCATCAGAAAGTATAAAGTACAATCTTGTGGTCTGTAAATTTGTTTTTAAAACATCAAGTCATTATAAAAGTTGCCAATTTATTATTATTTTACCTTGTGTATTCCAAGCGAACCAAAAGGCAGAGGTTTACCCGACTCTTTATCCACCAACAATATTTCACTGTCTAAAATCAGATCCTTGCCATGAGGAAACGCTTCAGGGATGAAATCTTTGAAATGGTTGACCTGAATCATGAATTAAAACATAATAAAACCATTACCATTACAATTACAATAAACTCTTTATGATTTGTCACAAATCCAATAAATACTCTGTCAATCTTCCTTCTTACTTGTGTAGTTTGTTATTTACTGAAAGTACAACATGTTAATAAAAAACATTTAATTATCTTTAACGATACGCTGGAATAATAACGGAGAGAACACAAAAGTTTTAGCCTTATAATAACCAGAACCAGCATTAGCCAGTTTCTGTGCACGTCACTTTTAAATAAACTTACAATTTTAAATGCTTCAATTGACATGGCGTGAACGAACAGTAACCCAATTTGTAATGCACCATCAAAACTGTAATTTTACTAAATTTAAGAAGGAGAGATTTCTGAGAATGTTCTAAATAAATAAATAGTAAATAAAAGTAAACGAATTATTTAGGGTTGTTTGAAAACTGATTCTGTTGTAATTCCTGTATTGAAAGTTTGGGTGGTTAACTAGTTGAACAGATCGGTAAGACACTTTTCCTGCACAGTATAGTGGCTATAAATAAGAAGTTTGCTCATTGTGATGATGCTAGCTTGTATTTCCTCCCAGGCAAGCTGGAGTACAACAGCTTTTGTTTAGTGTTGTAATGAGTGGTCATCTTTAATGTTCTGCTGAACAAAGGTTTTCAATCTATATTTATTCTAGGAATTACGAGGGTGGGGTGAAAAGTTTCCGGCCTGACCAAGAAAAACGATGTTTTTAAATTTTTTTTTTTGCTTTATTTCTCAACATAATCTTTATTGAGACTGATACATTTCTCATAACGGTATTCTAATTTAGTTATACCAGTTTTAAACATAGATTCGTCAAACTCCTCAAAATACCGATTTACAGCTTTAATCACTTCTTCATTGCTCCCAAATCTCTTACCGCCAACCCATCTTTTTAGGTTAGGAAACAGATAATAGTTGCTGGGGACTAGGTCTGGAGAGTAGGGAGAATGCAACATCAATTCGAACTTCAATTCGTAGATTTTAGCCATGGCAACACTCGACGAATGCGCTGGTGCGTTATCGTGATGAAACAAAATTGTTTTCCTCGCTAAATGAGGTCGTTTAATTTGTACCTCCTAATTCAAACATTGCAATAACTCTGTGCAGTATTGACCAGTGATAGTTTTACCCTTTTCAAGGTAATCAATGTATATAATTCCTCTTGCATCCCAAAAAACAGTAGCCATAATCTTCTTTTCTGATAAAATTGTTTTTGCCTTCTTTGGAGTTGGTTCCTCTTGTCCAACCCACTGTTTAGACTGTTCTTTATTTTCAGGAGTGTAGTGGTGGACCCAAGTTTCATCAACAGTTATGTATCGACGCAAAAATTTGTTTGGATTACGCCTATACAGCGCCAAATTGTTGGTAGAAATGTTTTTTCGAAGCAATTTTTGGTCGAGTGTTAGCAAATGTGGCACCCATCTTGCACACAGCTTTTCCATGCCCAAATGATTGTGTAAAATATTTTGCACAAG
>CM040188.1:43521623-43601623 GCA_022606455.1 Callitettix versicolor
GCATATAAATTCAATCACATTGTGTTTCCATTTGAAACATTTAATAGTAAATAAAAATGTGGTTGTTCACTAAAAATGTTACAACCACATGTAAAAATGTAATAACCAGTAAATTACAGTCGAACTTGGCAACACCGCTGAAGGGACTACGGAAAAATGATATTATATCAAAGCGATGTTATAAAAAATATATAACAAAAATAAATTTTAATTAGTAAGGAATAAAAAGTAAAACAGATTTACAAGGTGTGTTCAGAAAGTAACGAGAATTTTTAAATTTCGCGGGCTTGGCGAGTTCGATTGTCAAACATTTTTTTTTATTATGTTGATATACATGCCCTTGAAGTATGATAAAACTTTCAGCTGTTTTCATTATTGACTTTGTCTGTGACAGCCACTAAGGTTAGACGTGTTTTTATTTTTTTTTTTAATAAAAAAATTTTTTTTTTTTTTTGTGTTTAACGTTTGACTATTGTACACACTTGGGCTAATGCAGACGATGGGATAATTTATAGCTTATGAAAATGCCAAGCTCTGGCCGGGAATCGAACCCGGGTCCTCGGGGTGAAAGCCCAGTACGCTATCAACTAGGCCACCGAGGCGACTAGACGTGTTTTTATGAGTCTGGCGATTTTCGTTTGTTAAAAGAAATGGATCAAAGAATTTGTCTCAAATGTTGCGTAAAAAATGGAATAAAGTGTAACAAAGTGTGTGAAATGTTAACAAAGGCCTATGGTGAATATTTTGTAGCTTAAATATAATTTTTTACGTTTAATATGATATTAATTATAGTTTTACTTGAAGTATCTGTAATTGCTGATTCATAAATATAATTCTCTAGTTCTTTATGTTACCTAAAATGTCATCTGTAATCGTCCACAGAAACATTAAATCTAAAACTTGATCCACTCTTTTTTCAGGAAAGGAGCCGCCTCGGTGGCCTAGTGGATAGCGTACTAGGCTTTCACCCGAGGACCCGGGTTCGATTCCCGGCCAGGGCTTGGCATTTTCATACGCTATAAATCATCCCATCGTCTGCATTAGCCCAAGTGTGCACAATAGTCAAACGTTAAAAAAAAAAAAAAAAAATTCAGGAAAGTGCTTTCTTAAATACACTCACTACTGAGAAATCACTCAACACCACAAAAACACACTAAAAGTAAGGTGATGATGAACAGTCAATATTATCCCTCGTGTTCTAGATACAATTGTCAGAGCCTTATACCAATTCTAACAAAAAAAAAACATTCATTATTACATACTGCAAATACCTACTCCTTATAAACTTAAAATCTAATGACCCCAGATAAGCAGCAACTATACTATAGCAAACAATCACTAATTCTGACCAAAAATAATAATTTTCCAACCAATAACACTTTAACATTATAAATTTAACGATTTTCGAAGGCCAGGGGTTATTCCTCACTCAATCATATTCTTCCTTCCATTTTTATTTCTAACAATGAAGGACAGCAAGAAGGAAAACTTCTTACAGTGCAGGGGTCACATCTCCAATACCAGCGAATGTCAGAGGTGATAAAGTGGACTCCAAGTAATTTTTAGCCACTTACTGCAATGCCTCGGGAATGGAACACTTGGTTTCCATGGCAGCAAAATTGACAAGTGATGAAGAAAACCCTTTCCTAAAGAGTGGAAAAATTCTAAAGTCACCGTCACCTAGTTCTAATCCTGGAATGCTGAAGGAAACTAAAGAGGTCAAGCCATCTACCGAGTTAACTAGATCACCGACATCAACTGCCAAGAAACTAATGAAGCTAACTCAGCAACTGCTGCATCCAGGGCTTTTTATTAGACCACAGTCATTCTCCCTTAGAGATATATCACCTGCAACCCACTTTAGGAGTGAAAGCAACCACAATTCTAGTCAGGATGTGGCAGTAGCCTCACAGAGGACTATGATAGATGAAAATCTGCATTCTAGTCCCCAGGTAATTCCTCCTCCTTGGCAATAAGTTCCTACATCCTAATGACACAAGCAGAAAAGAAGCAGGGACTAAAGACCATAACCAGAATATACCTGTTTGATAAACTTGTTCAGTAACCAGACATAAACAACCTCGCCTCCTCCAATAATTCTCTATAGCATCGATGATGTAAATTAATTAACGAAACTAATAAAATCTGTTACGATAAAACCCAAATTAGGTACAAAATCGTAAACAAAGACCTACTGAGTATTCTTGTTAACACTGCAGAGAAGTAAAAGACTGATCCATGAACTACTGAGCCGCTATAAAAAATCTTCATTATCCCATGCCTCACTTTGATATTGTTGATGAGATTGTAGGTATGAGTAACAAAGTGCAACATGAAATCATAGAACAGAACTACTTTGGTCCTGATAAAAGCCAAGTAAATTCTTTGTCAATGTTAATAACAAGGCAGTAAAAGACATAATACATATATTACTGTTGTTAAGACCTAATTAACTCTAAGCCTATTGCCTCCGGATAACTATTGTTCTCTACGTGTTATTAAGCACTCCTACCAGGGTTTCCAAACAACTGTAACCTGTGGCTATGACTTTAAGCTCAGTATTGACAAAAACCATCTGCTACCCCTCTCAACAGGAGAGTCTTCCTACTGGCCTACTGGCCTGTAAAAGAAACCAGACTTGTTGGCTTTCTTTATTATAAAAAAATTAATAATAAGAATAAACCCATCATTCTTATTGAGTACCATAATTACTCTCAATAATAAGAAAGAGTCACTATGTAATTTCAAAACTGATTAGGATTCTTTTAGGATTCAAAATCTGGAGGAAAAAATAAACCTCAATGTTTCCTTAAATAATGCTGATGATGTTAACCAGGCATCTACATATATTACCAATCTTATCCAAGCTGCTGCATCAATGAGAAAAGTTGTTTCTTGCCCGATTAAAAACAAGAAACCAAATGTGATAATATTCACAGTAAGAAAAGGCAAAACCAAAGAAAAACGAACATTAAGAAGAGTCTGACAGCAATCTCGCCACACCTTCGATAAAACTATGCTCAACTGAGCACCAAAGAAATGAAAACACTGCTTGCAGTATCCAGAAATAAAACACTTCAGAATAAGCTGGAGAAAATGTTATCCACTGTCCATGATGTAATCATCTTCTTTGGTAGTTGCAGTTTTTGGACGTCTCGAATGTTCATCGTCTCCCAAGCTCCAATGGCCACGTTTAAATTCACCTGCCCAAAATTTCACTGTGGTAAATGATGGTGCAGAGTCCCCATACACAGAATCCAACTCATCTTTGATTTGCGTTGGCGTATTGCCTTTCAAAAACAAATATTTAATGACAGCTCGATACTCGATTTTGTCCATTTTCATAAAAATACTCACATCAACACACTCAAATGACTGTTACATAACAACTGCGCGTCCAAAATGGCTGAAACTTTGGTGAGTAACTGTCAACAGGTGAACATCGAAATTCGAGTGCTGCCACCGACGAGTGCTGCTATCTTCATGTTGAGGTCGGAAACTTATCAGACCACCCTCGTATTAGCTTCAATCCTGAGATAGCTTTTTCAGAAAGGCATGGATATTTATCTTCAGCAGGTAATCAGGTTTTGGTCTTGTATACTCTATAATAATTTCATGTGCTATATACCTCAGCTACCCAGACATCATGGTTGTAACATTTGTGGTGCTGCTGCTTTCCTTTTATGTAACAGAGACCTCCGGATGAGGCAAATAGATGACTGCAAGGACAGTTGGATATTCTAGTGCCTGGTTGGCAAGGTGGTTCTTCCGAAATTCATCATATTACTTCACTCTTCGGAGAGCATATGTGCTTCAGTTAAGTTGGGTGGTGACATTCTTCTCCAATCCACATGTAAATTATCTGAGACTTCATGTTAACCATCAGCTTATATGGAATGATCATATCAGAAATAAAAGATGCACTTAACAGTTGTTTCAAAAACTTACTCTGTCTGCTGGGTAGACAATCTTCCCTTTCACTTAACAAACTGTTGGTTTACTCCTCCCTTCTTAAACCTACTTAGACTTATTGCACTGAACTTTGGGCCAATGCAAACAAGTCTAATATCCCAATGCCTCCAGAATGTCCAAAATAACATTAAGAGTTATTGTGGATGCTCCCTCATATTCTTGTTAACTTTTAGATACACAAATATCTACAAATACCAAAAATCCAGGAAAATTTTTTTTATGTTTTAAAAGGAATCCTAAGGAGTGTCCCTTCACCTCTCTTGCCAACATGTTTTTCATGTAATGTGCTGAAGTGAGTAGACAAGCTGTGAGGACCGAAGCAGACTGATGTGTGTTTAGCTGGAAAATGAAAATGGATTTTACACTCCATTAAGTCATTTATCTGTTGCACGAATTACAGTTTTTTTGATTGATTGTAGATATAAAGTAATAATTATAAATAAATAAATAAATTTTGCACCCAAATTGGGACGACTAAATACAAATCTTATATGTCCCATGTTAATTTCATTACACAGCCAGAGGGTTGGTCTTGCTGGTCGCCGGTAATACTGCATGTTTTTCATAATAACTTGTAACTGATGTTTTAATCCAATTGGATTATTTACCAATGATTAACGTTCAATGAATAATATTACTTAAAACTAGGTTGAAGGAGAAATAAAATTCACACTGACCAACATGGGAAGAACTGGAGTTAAGATCTGAATATTAATGATGGAGTCACACTGTTTGGACGACCTTTCTGTAGTCGAAGCACGAGATATTATACTGCTTATATCTCTGGAGGCTTGGAAGGCTTGATATGCATCTGGGTGTACGGCGTCCAAGCTGAAAAACTTGCTTTACTGAACTATGAAATTGAAAATATTTAAATCTAATGAAAATTGTTTGTTTCTTTAAATATATATAAAATGTTGAGTTTTTTGCTAAAAAGTATACTACTTGACATTCTATTAACAAATATTTAAATATATCTAAGTAAATTTATTTTAAACAATATTATGGTTTTTATACTTACATGTGTTTTGCACCCGAATTTATTCGTAGATCACATTTAACCAGTCGAATGATCATTTTTAAGTCATTTACTGTACACCTGTAAAAATAAAATGCTATTTTGAAAGAAGTACTAATATATTTCTTAACAAAAAAAAGTTGACAAACCCTCTAGTTTAATTTCTAGGAAAACTTCAATAAATATTTTATATTTAGAGATACATTGAGATAGTCAAAGAATTCAAATATCTTGGGGACTGGATCAGCTGGAACGCTCTAGAGGAAAAAGCTATGGAATCTAGGAGAAATAAAGTTGAATTAGCCTTCCAACTTACCAAGGACACATACAACAAGAAGTCCCTCTCCTGGAATACAAAGATAAGGCATTATCATACGGTAATTAAACCAGAAGCCTTATATGCAGCTGAAACATTATCTCTCACAACTTAGGGCCCACTTGAAAGGCTGGAGATCAAAGAAAGAAAGATATTACGAAAAATCTTAGGCCCCAAATTCCGTAACAACCAAGTACTCCACATCAGGAATGAAACTCTTTACCAAAAAACTGAAACACTATCAGACACAATAAAAAAAAGAATTTATTTTTACGGGCACATCCTCCGAATGGACAAAAATATACTAACCAAAAAAAAAATATTTGACTACTTTCGCAATAAAAGAGCCAAACCACTTTGATTTAAAGAAACAGGGAAAGACATAACGGAACTACAAATCACTGACACTATGCTCATGGACAGAACATACAAAATAATAACCAAGTACAAGAAGCAATGGTTCCAAGGCAAAGTCAAATCCAAGCGAACGATCCAAATCTCTGACAAAGAAAGAAAAGCAAGATCACTACGAATGAAGCAATACTGGGCTACGGGAAGGCACAGAACATTAAAGAGTGATTGATTTAGTGTACCCCAAAGTTGGGTGAAACAAATAAAGAGAGATAAAACTCTTTATTATCTGCAGTAATTACTGGAATAATTTTTGCAGATAATATACCAATACTGACGGAAATTTGTAATAAAATGTTTATCCTCAATACAAACGCTTTATTTTATTTTTAAATGAATTTTGTTAAATTTAAACTACAGTAAATACAATAAAACATTAGAAATTAGCATTAAAAATGCATAGTGGAAAGTATATCACTGAATAATTACAGTATGTACCTTATTTCAAAACAAAAATACAATTCATAAAAACTACAAAACCTTTTTTAAACTTATTTAAAGTAATTTGTCAGTTGTTTTTCTTTTTTTTTACTTTAAATGATATTCTTTTTATTTCCGATTTCAATTTACGAAGGATAATTTTCTCAGCCAGTGATGACTCGCCTTACTGTACTAGGTACCTACTAAATCAGTCAGGAAGAGGACTGTCCACCTGTCTAACAGTGGAAAGTCTACATAATGTGTTATCATTAATGTTGCACTAGCAATTACGGATAGCAAACTCTACTTTCTTTCAGCTTTGGAATCAAGTAAGACCCATAACCTCTGATGTCTGGAAATACTTTTCTCATTTGCTGGGATTGAAGAGATACATGTTGTATTTCATCATCTGTAGGTGCTGGATTGCTATTGCTATTGCTTTTGTTTTTCTCTGCAGTTGGTTTTTAAAGATTTGTTCAAGCTCTTTCAATACTAGATCTTCATCATTGTATTGATGAAATTGGTATACTGGTATTCTTTTGACAAAAAATGACTAGGATTATGACCTATTCTTCCCGTCAGTGGTCTATAAACTCACCTCATAAAGGCTACCGTGGTTTCATCTTCAGGCCATACAAAATCTTAAATCCCTCTGTCGAGGTCGTCACAAAGTCAAACAAAACATACAAACACTAAGCACGATTACACATTTAATATATTCATCACGAAATTCGGCTTGGCCAAGCTACACACACGACTTGTGTGTGTACATTACATTCCGGACTGCAGTTTTTTTTCGACGTACGAGTCACATGTGTAGCTTGGCCAAGCCAAATTTCATGATGAATATTTTAAATGTGTAATCGTGCTTAGTGTTTGTGATGTATGTTTTGATGTTTTGTTTGACTTTGTGACGACCTCGGCAGAGAGAGTTAACATTTTGTTTGGTCTGAAGATGAAACTGTAGAGTTTTGAAACCGCGGTAGCCTTTATGAGGTGAGTTGATAGACCACTGACGGGAAGAATAGGTCATAATCCTAATCATTTAAATATGTGGTCCGGTGGCTATGTTACAATAATGAAAACAAAAGCAGGTTATAGGCACTGTTATTAGGTGGGCGATAATGAAAAAATGACTGTTGGCTTCTATTTTATTGATTTTCTAAGCTATAAACCTTTTGAATTAATTTATCCTTTAGTTTGCTGCCGTCATTCTGTTAATGGTAACAATTTTTGAGGAGTAAACTGCACACTTCTTATTAAAGGTACGACCATTGAAATAGTTGGGCATTTTTTCCTAACATTTTTTGTTCATTGCTTGAATTGGCTTTAGTACCTGGGACTTAGTCCATCATTACTCTTTACTCATTTGTATCCATGGCATTAGGAGCATTTGGAAAATTTACCATTCACTATTTCCTTGAATCTCTCAACCATTGACAATTAGGAGTTCCACCTTGTTGCCATGTCCTGCTTCACTCCTAACTGTGGTAAACACATCTGAATTTGAATCTCATTTAACTTAACTGCTGATAAATTGCTTTTTTTTTTTAATTTCCATAAAACATAAATTACAGTCCATACTGTAATGACATATGAGTTGCATGGTAGTACTTGGCCAAACAAAATATTGAAAATATTTGGAAATAATGAAAATAAAAAAACCCTCATTGTGTTTCATCACAAAAATAAACTTCAGTATCAAACTTTATGATTTGATGACCGAGGTAGTGGTGGGGCAGAAAACACCAAACTGTTAAAAAAAATTGCTTTTCTATAAACGACAAACAAACTGCTTTTTCAAGTGGAAACAAGCAGTTTGATTTGGATTGGTTTATGATTTGTTAAACAAAGAACGGACTGTTCTATTCGAACGTTGCCGCAAGCGCTAAAACTGTTTTCCTGCTAACTGCTTTGCTTCTACCTGCTTTTATACTTTTTCCCTTTATTCCAAAGTTGCTTGTTGCTTGTAGTGAAGTAAGAACTGTTTGGTCAATGTCAACGTTTATCTCTATTTTGTTGCGAGTTGTAGTAACAACCTCTCACATTTTGTAGATACAGAGCCTAATGTTATTTAAACATATTTTTTATATTTATTATCAATTATCAATATTTTTTAATCAACTAAAAATATTCTAAATCGTTTGCATTTTGGTAAATATGCAAAGGACTTTTATTTTCAAGTAAAATAATGAATGTTTCTATTCGAAATTCAATGCATTTTGTACATAAAATGGCTTACATAATTATTACGTTTTGATAATGTAATTTAATTATTACTACACTTATAAGGATTATTTTTAATTTTTATCCTTTCTACATGCCTTATACCCAAAAACAATTTAAGGACATGGTGGTAATGGGAATGAAAAAGTAGTCTTAGAAAACTGAACGTATGTGCTTTATGTTTTAGCTGCTAATACAACTTTGAGTTTCAGTTTTCTAAACCTGTTTTTTTTCCAACTGTTTAAAAAGCAGCTTTTTTCCTCAACGAACAGTTTGTTGACGTTTTGCAAAAATAGCAGAAACGCCCACCTCTAGACCGAGGTACAAAAAAACATGTATCAGATAGTTGTCTCAAATTTCATCAAACGAACAAAGTAGTAAAACTAATTAGTGCAGAATTGGATCTTCTTGCTCTTTACAAAACTAATCAAAGAATCTCCAAGCACCAGACAAGCGATAACTAAGCTCCCTATATTAATATAATAAAATGATTTAGTTCTTTTTTTTCTTTTTGGGGGCGGATTAGTAGAAATAATCCCAATGTTATACAAAATTTTAAAATCTGTCCAATGAATTTTTGTATGACCCACAAAATTTAATAGAAATCACTGAAAACAATTATTAATTGTCTGTAAAGAAGTGTGACAGATAACACTATTATAGGAACCTTTTGAGATGAAAACGGGATTACGGCAGGGAGATGGTCTTTCCCCCCTCTTATTTAACTGTGTTTTGGAAAAAGTTATTAGAGTGGAACAAGGTTAATGAGCAAATCAAAATTGGAACAAAGATAGGGTTAAATTGCTTAGCCTTTGCAGACGATTTGGCACTCTTATCGAACAGCTGGGTAGGCACAACACACCAAATTGAATCACTAAAAGACATTGCAGGAAAAGTCGGCCTCCAAATATCCTTCAGGAAAACAGAGATAATGCCAATAAGAAAGACAGAATAAAAGTTCGTAAAAATCGGTAACGTCCGGTTAAAGATTACCGATAAATTTAAGTACTTGGGAGAAACTATTACCAGAGACCGCAGAGAAAAACCAGCAATACTTAACAGAGTAGCTAAATTAAGATCTGCCTTCTATTTGATCCAGAACATCTACAAAAAAAATCGCTTTCTATAAAATCTAAACTTAGGCATTATAACACGGTCATAAGGGCAAACGTAATTTACGCCTCGGAGACCCTATTTAATCTAAAGAGCCAAAATAGAACGGAGGAGCTCTAGAGAATGGAAAGGAGAGTACTCCGAACAATTATTAATAAGAAACATTTGGTTGGGGTACAGACTATTGCCGAATGCGGTCTTGTATCGGAACAACGAGCAGCTCACTAACATTTTTAGGAAAAGAAGATTGGCGTTGTTTGGACACCTGACTCGATTACCAGAGAGTAAACTTATGAAGAGATTATTGGACTACCAACTGAAGTGTAAAGTTAAGAACAACTGGTTGAAGGAGGTGGAACAGGACTTTGAGGAACTAGGAATAACCAGGGAGCAATTGGCAGGAAGAAGGGAAAAAGCGATCTTAAAAAGTCAGGAAACCCAATTACAGTTTAGGGGAAAACGTCCATGAAACGTAGTATGTTCGGAAGAACTCAGACTTCAGAGATCAATAAGATTAAAAAAATACTGGGAAGAACGCAGAAAAACCAAAAAATCAGGATAAAACAAAAAAAAACAGAAGCTTACTTCTTTGCTATTTGAGTAAAGTGTTGCTCTTGATCATCTTCTTTAGTCAATTTTGACAAATATTCCAGAAAATTGTCCACCTGTGGTAATGTCAATACACTGTGTTTGGAAGGTTTTATCTTATTATTTTTCTCAAAGAACACACTGATTGTTTCTGCAACATCACCCTGTTCTAAATCTTCTAGCATTTCATCTTGATCCTCTCCAAAAATCTGTAAATTAAAAAAGTGCACGAGTGATAAGTCACTGAATTAGGTTGTGACTGCAATATACTCAGGGTCAATTTACATTTCTTATTCAAACACCAATAAACAAGGTAAGTGCATTCACACCTTCCAAATTAATCATACTGCATAATAACACTTAATTTTCAGTACGCTCAAGCTTCTGCTTTCGTTTAATTTTAGAGCACTTAAAACAATATACTGATAAGTTATCTTGCTCTTTACAGTCTACTTTTGTTTATGTGTGGATGTGTACACAGGCTAGCTGAGTTTTAAAATACTGACGCTCCATATTAAAAACAGCAAATATTTGAACCACTCAATACAAAGAAATAATTTGTAAACTGAATTTGACTCACTCGACTAAATAGTTTGATCAACTGTTTGGACTGTAGGTTGTAAATACGTTTAACAGCGCCAGGCAAGAGCAGACGGCACCACAGTAGCAAATCTCCTTTGAAACCATCTGCACAACAAGAAAGCTTACTGTCACATATTGTATAAAACTCTAATAAAATTAAAAATGTAGTTAATTTAAAACTACAGTGATCAAATGCTATGATGCCCTCAGATATAACACAGTTCCATGTCTCTTACACTGTAAAAAAAAGTCAACCACACAGATTAAGCGAAAAGAATGTGGTAGGATAGTGTAAGAGTGATGTATAAACTATTTTTAAAATATGAAGACAATATATGTCACCTAAAGAAAGAGATTAAAATCATCTGACCTTTAAAATCTTCTAGAATTAATTAGATAAAAGAAGTATTACATGTACGAGGGTTGTCTGATAAGTTTCCAAGACAGGCATGCCGCCGACTCCTGGCTGGGGCAGTAAGCTCAGTGCTCCTTTAAGGAGCGCAGATTTGGAGCCAGGCTAGGCGTGCAAGCCGATGGTCGCGAGCTATGCGTGCAAGTTTAATGCGGTGCACCGCCGTGCGCTGCTGCGTGTCGTGAGTGGTTACCGAACAGTTTCCTACAATGCTGCATGCGTAGTGGCGGGCGAACCGCCAATGGAGCTGATGGCTGATTAAAGAGCGAGGCTGTACTGGCATAAGCGAAATGCTGAGCCGCAGTATAGTCATACAATGGCAATTACAGAGGAGCGAAATCGGACCCTGGAGACATAGCAGCGACAGTGGGACGAATCAACAAATGGACGATGGACATAGCAACACATAGGTAATATCCAGGATTGGTGCAACAGGAATTATGGAGAGGTGGATTTCTATCACACAGATTCTCACTGGCCACGGTTGCTTCCAAGCTTACTTGTTCCGTTTTGGGCTGTAAACGGACTCGGCTTGTCCCCTCTGTTTTCCAGCAGTGGAGGAAGATGCGGAGCATGTATTTTTCCAGTGTCGGAGATTCGACAAGGAAAGGATGAGGCTGCAAACATATCTGCGAGGCAGCATTGCACCAGAAAGTCTGGTTGCGACTATGATGGCTTCAGAGGCACACTGGAGGGCCATTGCAGGATCGCTGCAGTTGAGGGCTGAGGACCGAGAAAGGAGAACCAATGCTGTAGAAGAGTAGGCGTTCAGCCAGTCCACCTTCCCATGAATGCCTGGTGGCGGTTCCGTGGGGAGGTTCACAGAAGAGAAATGCTTTTGGTGGTTTTTTTAGTGGGTAACAATATATATTCACTTGAGTTTGAACTCAATTTGAGTCCCACACTCTGTGGTAGTGCGTACGCTACCCCAGATAGTCTATAAAAGATTTTTTCCACCTTTTTTGGCATCACAAACATACACACACACGGGTAAGTAATAAAATATCATTTCCTAATACTATGTATGATATTTATTTTGGTAAAGCAAACTAGACTTTTTCTCAGATTTTTTGAAAATTTTCAAAATTTCTGCAAAAAAAGTGATTTCCATGACCTATGCCTTTATTTACTTTTGAGGTCCTAAAACTAAAACAGTATGAAGGACCTTAACATGTTGTACCTTTTAAAATTCAGTATAAAATTTCAAACCAAATGTCTATTTCAGGAGTTATATCCAAACATCAGGTTTTTCTTTAGACCTACTGCTTAGTAAAAGTTTTAGTTTTCCAAAACTAAAGTATTTGGAAAAAGCACTCTTCATGATATTTGAAAAAATATTTTATCTCCTTTTTGATGATGTTACATTCTAAAGAACAAAACAAAGACAATGACATATAAAACATTATATTTCCTGTTAAGCATAAATTACGTTTTTAAAAAACGCTGCAAAACTAGTCGAAATCGATTAACATTATGAAACAGTTGATTGGTTAATGTCTACATCGCTATTACAGACAGTATCAAGTAAACATGTAACCATTTAGGTTAGGCACTGCAGTGCATTTGTCTGAACTAACATATATGTTTTTTGTATAGGCAGTGTCAACTTAAATTGTTTCTACTTGCCTTTGCCAGTTCCATTGGTGAAGAACTCCTTAACAATTGCAGTTTTCATTGTATAACTGCTGGCATTGGCCACATTTGCACATAGTCTTCGAAACTCTCTGAAGGAGTTATCTTTATGATCTTCATTTATTGCGCTATTCTTGATTGCAGTTTCTGGTGTGGTTGCAACTACTTTTACAGTTGGTTTGGTTTTGCGAACACGTGCACCTGCAATTAATTCAAAATTTTAACAAAAAAACAAATAATTCCGTACATAAATATGAAAATTTAATGAATCAAAATTGAGAAAGCGATCAAAATTATAAATTCAAAACATGTAGTCTATGAAAGAGCAGACTATTTGCTATGTATGCATTTTCAGAGAATTGACTTAATTTGGGAATTTTTATCATTCTACCTTCCACTTATGAACAGTTGCAACAGTCTGAAGTTAATCCTCAATGAAAAGTTCATATCCATATACAAAGTGACTAACAATCTGTCCATGAAAATAGTCAGCAATTTGAGACACACAAGTTTTAAGAAATATACATAGAGGATGGTCTGATAAGTTTCCAACCTCAACATGAAGATAGCAGCACTCGTCGGTGGCAGCATCGAATTTCGTTGTTCATCAGTTGAGTTACTCACCAAAGTTACAGCCATTTTGGACGTGCAGTTGTTATGTAACAGTCGTTTGAGTGAGTTGATGTATTTTTATGAAAATGGACAAAATCGAGTATCGAGCTGTCATTAAATATTTGTTTTTGAAAGGCAATACGCCAACGCAAATCAAAGATGAGTTGGATTCTGTGTATGGGGACTCTGCACCATCATTTACCACAGTGAAATTTTGTCCAAACAGTGAAAAATACAGTCCAAACAGTGGACTACAAAGGGGGAACCGGCTCCAAAAAAGCAAAAACTGTTTTTTTCAGCTGGGAAAGAGATAGCGACTGTTTTTTGGGATAGTCATGGAGTTATTTTAATTGACTATCTTCAAAAAGGAAAAACCATTACAGAAGCATACTACGCATCATTACTTAACAAGCTGAAGTCAGAACTTGCGGAAAAACGGCCACATTTGCAGATAAAGAAAATCCTGTTTCACCAAGACAACGCACCGTCTCACACCTCAGCGGTTGCCATGCGAAAATCCACGAATTACGGTTTGAACTGCTTGACCATCCACCTTACTCACCCGATCTAGCCCCAAGCGACTTCTTTTTGTTCCCTCATCTAAAAATTGCGCTCGGAGGACAGAGATTTTCGTGAAATGAAGAGACAATCACCTTCGTGAACAATTATTTTGCAGAGAAAAATGCCAAGTAGTATTTGGACGGGTTACAGAGATGGGAGCATTGCTGGGAGAAGTGTGTAGAGGTACAAGGAGACTATGTTGAAAAATAAAAAAAAAAATTCTGAAAAAATGTCTTGTATCTTTGTTAGGTCGGAAACTTTTCAGACCACCCTCGTAAATACTCCATAAAATGTCTTACAATCAAGCACTTATTCTAGGATATTTCTAACAATAACTTTCATAAGTCATTTATGAAATATTGATGTACATTTTTGTAAATTTTTTTTTAAATCTGTAAGGTCTCTTCGTATGTCAAATTTAAAGTACTTAATTTTTAAACTCTGACAGTAGCAAGACAACCACCAGGTTCAAGAAAAAAGTATGACAATTTTTGGATTTTTTTTTGTGTTTAACATCGGACTATTGTTCACACTTGGGCTAATGCAGATGATGGGATGATTTATAGCATATGTAAATACCAAGCCCTCGCCGGGAATCGAACCCGGGTCCTCAGGGTGAAAGCCTAGTACGCTATCCACTAGGCCACCGAGGCGGCTGACAATTTTTGGAAAAAATAAATACATACATAGTGTAGCAAAAAAATATGTGAGCATGTCTGTATACCCTTTTTCTGCATCTGAATTTCTATGGACAAAGCCAGCACTTGGAATATCCTGCCAAGTGAATATATCTGAGACTCCCACTACGAGTTTTCAGAACCATGCTCCAATAATTCACACTTTGATACTTTTCTTAGTGTCCAGTTTTACACGCATTTCTTCTACAATTCAACAGTTTACATGTATGTCATCCACTCTTCTTTGATTCTGTCATTTTCTGTAAGTCCATAGGATCTGCAAGATCAGTCTCTTAAAATTTTAGTAACTTTTTCTTCTCTCCTGGCTAGACTATGCAGCCATTTTAAGTTTTGAAATACCCCATTTTCAAAAGGCATCTCTTGAAATAACATTCTGTCTACATTCAAAAGAAAGAAACTAACAGCTTGCAAAAAAACATTTTTTTTCTTTGTCAGAGTCTCTATTGAAAGAATAATTTCCTTTGCATCAGTGTCAATTTCAATTTTATTAAAGGGAAGATGGTTTTCTTTGAATAGATTGAGCTGACCACCACTGATTGCACTCTTCTATTTCTTCTTACTCGACAAACTTTCTTAGAACTTTTTTGAAGAGTTCATTAATTTCATCATAAAGAATGCAAACTAGTGACTGTTCAGACTGCAACAAGGTTAGAAACGTTAGAAAAATTCTTAATCACTCATGTATACTAAGAACTGCTTCGATGAGAGAATTTTACTCTTTAAAGCAGAACAGATTTGTTGAAATTGTAAAGTTTATCAAAATACAATAATGCAAAACATTCATTCAATATAAGAAGACTAGATCGCTGAAACGCATCTAATAAATAATACAAATATTTGTGAGAAAAGTGTAAATGATTTTATTTGTTCTACATAATACGTTACATTTTTTTAAAATTATTACAAATATATACATATTTTTTAACCTTATGTGTTTAACAAATAATTTATTATTTGTACAAAAACACAATATTTTAATTTTAGTAAATAGTTTCTAATTATTTTGGTTTTTGTTATATTGTCCGAATCACTGCCGGTCTACTTATTCCAGACAACCAAAAGTTCTGTTAATTATTCTAAGATACTAAAAGTCAATGTACTTATTAGTTATATGTTTTACAGACAGAGAATTATCACCCAAGAACCATCAAAATCTTTTCGAAAGCAACACAAATTTTGATAAATGACCAGTTCTAATACTCTATTATAAATACCTGAGCTAATAATAAAAACACTACAGATAAAATTGAAAAATAAAAAATAAACCTTCATAATAAATCCAACTTCAGAAACCAGCCTGTTCCTTTTGCACTGTTTATATACGTACTTCCCATACTGAATGTTAACTAATTAATGATATAATAAAAATTATCAAACCACTGATTCATTTTTATCTCACTGATGTGTTACTTATGTAATTCTAATATATTAGTTTATAAATAGCAGGAAAACTGTCAAAGACTGGTCACATCTTTAATGTGCAGAACATTTAAATGACTGCAAATTTAGAGTACTGCGTATATTATACGAAATTTAATATTACTATTTTTAAATAAATAGTAAACCATTTTGTAAACCTTCGGTCAGTATTTTATAAAAATATATGACTTTTTAGTAATTAGTTAACACTTAAATTAATAGAACACCTTTTTAAATTGCTTTTGTTATCAAGATGTTGATAACACTTATCATTCATTAATGGCTTGCTATTTATTACGATAAATGCAGTAAAAGTCTGATTATCTGGCACGTTTAGGACATCAGAAAAGTCGGAATATGGTTTTTGCATATCAGAATATCGGATGACTTTCACTATACAATTTTGTTGACAAAATTTATAACTCCTAGCAGATATACTGATAAAAACAAACAGCCGCTTCGGTGGCCTAGTTGATAGCGTACTAGGCTTTCACCCCGACGACCTGGTTCGATTCTCGGCTAGGGCTTGGCATTTTCATACGCTATAAATCATACCATCGTCTGCATTAGCCCAAGTGTGCACAATAGTCGGTCGTTAAACACAAAAAAAAATAATAAAAAATAAAAAAAACAACCAATAACAGTCATTACTTATTAGTTTACTGTACATAAGTACAGTACTACCAAGATCAAATCACATTTCCTTTTTTCTTCCACAATGTAAAACAATAACCTGCCAAAATACAAAAAAAAACTCAATTCCAGGAAACAATTACCCTTTGCCATCTTTACTATAAATAGATGCTCATTTACATATTACCATAATTTTTGTTGTTTTTTTTTTTTAAGGTGAAATCACACTGAGGCTATTATTGCCTCTCTAAATATAAGTGTGAGTATAAAGTCTTCAATTTGTAAGTGTGAAAGTTAGATTTGGGTATTGTGAGGGACGTCTAAATCCTCTTAATAGGTGCAGCTAGTCTGCATCCCCCTGCGGGGAACATTGAGTATTGTTTCATATATACAAATTAGTGCAAATCTCCCACTACAAAAATAACATATACAGTATTAATGATTATTGTATAGATCCAATAATAATAATCAAATAATAATTATACTTTGTTTCACATGATATTGTTTTTGTTTTTTAATAGCCCAGTGATAAAGTCAACAAAAATCATAATCGAAACCCTTCTGGCAAACAAACAGATGGATTAACAATTACCACTAGAGTGGTTATCTGAACAGGTTGGTAATTTTTTTCAAATTAAAAATCAGTTTAGACAAACTATGTTACAACTATGTGTAACTATGACAAACTATGTTATAATCACGTACAACATTTTATTTAAGTTAATTAATTGAATATATTTATAAAATACAAAATTAGTATGAAAACAGGTTAAACATTTGTGGCTTGCCAAGCTAAAAGAGAGATTGTGCCGTTTAAACTGATTTTTCAATTTGAGATATATTTTCATTCGTTTGTAACAACCATTTTGTTCCGTGATTCACTGTCAATCCCTATATAACTACTATTGAATTTCTAAACAAAATTTTAAATGTTTTTAAATATTACAAACCTCAACTAACTATGCCAAGGTTTTGTATGAAATGTAGATTTATTTTATTAGTGTAATTGAGAGATTAAAATGATAAGCACACCAATTAGAGGCTGGTGGGTTTTTTTTAGTTTATTTTAAATTAATAAACAGTCTACAGATAGGGTCTAATCCTAATCAAGAATATGTCTTTTGTAGTGCAAATAATTTTAATGACTTGAAGTTAAACAATTTAAAAAAAAAACATTTTTTTTCTAACCTCAATCATCAATGTTCCTAAACAATAGGAAAATATTACTATCAAAGAACCTTTATACTTAGTTTGAAAACTTTTCAAAGTCTTTTTGTGTAACTTTATAAAGGACTGTGTTCATGTGTATGCTAACAGTTAATGACAACATTAACACACCTGTAAAGTGTAAGAGGGTGGTCTGAAAAGTTTCCGACCTCAACATGAAGATAGCAGCACTCGTCGGTGGCAGCACTCGAAATTCATTGCTCATCTGTTGACAGTTACTCACCAAAGTTTCAGCCATTTTGGACGCGCAGTTGTTATGTAACAGTCGTTGAGTGAGTTGATGTATTTTTATGAAAATGGACAAAATCGAGTATCAAGCTGTCATTAAATATTTGTTTTTGAAAGGCAATACACCAATGCAAATTAAAGATGAGTTGGATTCTGTGTATGGGGACTCTGCACCATCATTTACCACAGTGAAATTTTGGGCAGCTAAATTTAAACATGGCCGTAAGAGCTTGGGAGATGAACATTCGGGACGCCTAAAAACTGCAACTACCGACGAAAACATCGCCAAAGTTCACCAAATAGTGCTAGATGACCGCTGAATTAAAGTGAGAGAGATAGCAGACGTTATGAACATGTCAAAAGAACGTGTTTGTGTCATATTAAATCAACATTTAGACATGAGAAAGCTGTCTGCGCGTTGGGTGCAGCGTTTGCTCACGTTAGACCAAAAACGTGTTCGAATGAACATTTCCAATGCTCTGTTGGTGCAGTTTAGGCGCAATAAATCCCAGTTTTGGCACCGATTAATTACTGTAGATGAAACTTGGATAAACCATTATACGCCCAAAACAAAAATACAGTCCAAACAGTAGACTGCAAAGGGGGAACCGACTCCAAAAAAAGCAAAAACTGTTTTTTCGGCTGGGAAAGTGATGGTGACTGTTTTTTGGGATAGTAATGGAGTTATTTTAATTGACTATCTTCAAAAAGGAAAAACCATTACAGGAGCATACTATGCATCATTACTTGACAAGCTGAAGTCAGAACTTGCGGAAAAATGGCCACATTTTCAGAAAAAGAAAATCCTGTTTCATCAAGACAACGCACCGTCTCACACCTCAGCGGTTGCCATGGCGAAAATCCACGAATTACAGTTTGAACTGCTTGACCATCCACCTTACTCACCAGATCTAGGCCCAAGCGACTTCTTTTTATTCCCTCATCTAAAAATTGCACTCGGAGGACAGGGATTTTCGTCAAATGAAGAGGTAGTCACCTTCATGAACAATTATTTTGCAGAGAAAAACGCTGAATACTATTTGGACGGGTTACAGAGATGGGAGCATCGCTGGGAGAAGTGTGTGGAGGTAGAAGTAGACTATGTTGAAAAATAAAAAATAAAGTCTGAAAAAATGTCTTGTATGTTAGGTCGGAATCTTTTCAGACCACCCTTGTATTTTGAAAGGACACCGGCCAATAAAAACGAGAAATGGTACATGCTGCGAGTCACAGCTTTCCATAACCTTAGACTGACATGTTTAAAGGGTGAGGTAAACAAGATAATGAAACAAAAGACATAAGGAGAGTATATTATCTGATAACAATAAACAAATGTAGTACACTAACACAATATGTATTAAAGTAAAATATGTTTTTCACCTTTTTTTCTTTTTTTTAAAGTGTCAATCTACTGTTAGCAATAAAAAATAAACTACATACTTCAATACTGAAAAATTTACTTGTTATTGCTAAATAATGATGAATTTCTGAGTTGTGGAAAAAATGAATGCATTAAATTATAACTAATTTAAACTAGACAAAAAATTAAATTTATTATTCTGTTTTTATGAAATATTTTTCATGTTGCATTTTAGTTTTACAACATTCAATTAACTGAAATTTTTATCATTCATAGATGTTGTTTTTGGTTCACCAATAATTATTTTTATTTTCCTTTTCTTCCATTTTTAGTACGCCTACACCTTACACGCATGATGTCAACTATCCTAACACTATCATAAAAGCTGAAGTCATTCACTGCAGGACTAAAAGTATTGTCAAATTATAGGGTGCTGGAACAACCAGACTTCAGGGTGTCGGCAAGCAACACAAGTGTTTTGCAATATGACGGTATTTATTTAGGTGTCACAACCAAAATGGCCGCCTCGGTATGTTAACAAAACAGATGTTATAATAACTAAATACAAAACTTATTATGAATAAAAATTACAAACTGTTTCAAGTACTTTTATCTCTGTATATTGTCTTCTGGCTTATTTTCTTTAGGTTATTTAGCTTTTAGACAAAAAAATATTCTCAATTTAAAAAAAAACATAAATGAGTCAAACTTTATAATAGTTAAATGTAATTACATAATAATCTTAAATCTAATGGTACATAATATAACTGGGTGAAAAGTGGGAATGGCGTTCACAATTTAGTTTGACGCAAAAGTAAATTAAACTAATTTATATAAAGTGGTTGCTATTTGAGAACTAGAATTAGAAAAAGTCAATTTGTGAAATTAAATGCTAATAAATTTTCACTGATGGATATGGCCATAAGACTCGATTAAAAATGGCTGAAGTGCAATAATTTACTTCTTGGACAGTACAGTGAAACTCTGATTTACCACAAGCATTGGGGCAGGGACCATAATGATTAATCGAATACACAGATAACAGAAAAGCTTTATCAGTCACAACTGCAATGTCTGCAAATGACAAGAGCGATAATTTATTTTAGGTGACCAAAACATGAACCTTCAATAAAACAGTAGAAACATTTCTTTCTCCACAATTGCACATTAATTTGTTGATAAGTGTCTCTAAAGGAACATAGCCGCCTCAGTGAATTATCCATTAACAGAAAAGCTTTATCAGTCACAACTGCAATGTCTGCAAATGACAAGAGCGATAATTTATTTTAGGTGACCAAAACATGAACCTTCAATAAAACAGTAGAAACATTTCTTTCTCCACAATTGCACATTAATTTGTTGATAAGTGTCTCTAAAGGAACATAGCCGCCTCAGTGAATTATCCATTAACAAAAAAGCTTTATCAGTCACAACTGCAATGTCTGCAAATGACAAGAGCGATAATTTATTTTAAAACATGAAACTTCAATAAAACAGTAGAAAAGTTTCTTTCTCCACAATTGCATATTAATTTGTTGTTAAGTGTCTCTAAGGGAACTTAGCCGCCTCGGTGGCCTAGTTGATAGCGTACTGGGCTTTCACCCCGAGGAACCGGGTTCGATTCCCGGCCAGGGCTTGGCATTTTCATACGCTATAAATCATCCCATTGTCTACATTAGCCTAAGTGTGCATAATAGTCGGACGTTAAACACCAAAAAAAAATAAATAAATAAAATAAAATAAAAAAATTAAATCAAATTACAACAAGAAGTCTCTCTCCTGGAATACAAAGATAATTATTATACGGTAATTAAACTAGAAGCCTTATAGGCAGCTGAAACATTATCTCTCACAACCTAGGGCCCACTGGAAAGGCAGGAGATCAAAGAAAGAAAGATATTACAAAAAATCTTAGGCCCCAAATTCCGGAACAACCAATTACTCAACATCAGTAATGAAACTCTTTACCAAAAAACTGAAACACTATCAGACACAATAAGAAAAAGGAGAATTGATTTTTATGGGCACATCCTCCGAATGGACAAAAATAGACTAACCAAAAAAATATTTGACTACTTTCACAATAAAAGAGCCAAACCATAAGATATAACAGAACTGCAGATCACTGACACTATGCTCATGGACAAAACAGCCAAAACAATAATCAAGGACAAAAAAAAACGGTTCCAAGGCAAAGTCAAATCCAAGCGAACGATCCACATCTCTGACGAAGAAAGAAAAGCAAGATCACAACGAACGAAGCAATACTGGGCTACGAGGAAGGCACAGAACATTAAAAAGTGATTGATTTGGTTGGTGAAAAGTGATTTCACCCAAAGTTGGGTGAAACAAATAAAGAAGAAGAAGAAAAAAATTAAAATAATATAAACTTATTTAAGTCAAGATCTTGGGTAATTCAGATTTTATCACTGGCCATTTGAACTTTGAATTACTGAAGTTCAGTTCTACTATATTTATGTGATTCAATATTACATGGTGACAAATTTGTCTTAAAAAACTTGAAAGAGAATATAGTACATAATGTGAAATACAATCTCAAAAAAGAAAGTCTTGTAATTTACCCTACTCTTGCTGTAGGCTTATATAATTTTTTAATAACTTACTGTTAAATATAGTAATTGAAGATTTCACAAATAACTATGGTGAATAAGATTTCAGTTACAATTTGTCTAGACATGGTCTGAAGTGTGCAGAAACATTCTTTCTTTGCTTTCACACAGGATGTTAACACGCCTAACAGACAGCAAAGTAACTAATCGTAGGTCAGCATTGTGTACAGTTCTGGTCATAGGCCAACATATATATTGATATTTTTGTGTCAGATATTTCTGTTGAAAATTATCATTGACCTTGACTACTTTTTTTAATTTTTTGTTTCACCTTTTAGTGTTTTTTATACGTTCTTATATTTACTTAATAAATGTCTAAGCTTCACTTAAACTTTTAAACAAACTATAACATGAATTAGTAGTGTATTTTTTAGAACAATGGCATCCAATTCATCTTCCAGTGATTACATCAGTATGAAATCTAGGCTAAATTCAGGGAAATCCATTCGTGGACAGGCGTCCATTTGTGGACAGGCGAGAAAATTGTTTACATCACAACTCATTTTAAAAAAATGAAAAATTATATAAATATTAACGTTATTCAAGCTGCAAACAAAGCAACAGGAGTTTCTGCAGTTATTTATAAAATTTTTAATTTTTTTTTTTTTTTTTTTTTTTTGAGGTGTTTAACGTATGAATATTTTGCACACTTGGGCTAATGCAGACGATGGGATGATTTATAGCGTATGAAAATGCCAAGCCCTGGCCAGGAATCAAACCCAGGTACTCGGGGTGAAAGCCCATTACGCTATCCACTAGGCCACCGAGGCGGCTTAAAATTTTAAAAGAAGGCATCCAAGGCTAAAGGTGAATTAACTTTTTTTTCTACCCTTACTGGTAAGCAAAGTCACCCTAAAAAATATGATTGATCAAGACTGTAGGAATCAATTTGGGTCCCTGGTTAAATTTAAGTAAATGTGATAATAGTAATCAAATATTGGTATCTTCGTCTTGAATTATTGTATGTTATGTATCAATATCAGTTAAATATAATTTATTCAGAAGATAGAAATTAAAGTTTATTCACTGTATTAGGACGAATTGATTTACATGTTTTATCGAATGAAAGCAGTCTGTTAATTCTGTGTTTTGTTATAAGTGTAATTCTAAGATATATCAATTCTAGTAAATATTATCAATAATTTGTGAATGATTAATAATAATTTTATGAATAATCAATAATAATGTTAATAGTAATAATCATCAAGAGTATGATTCAAAGTGAAAGTTAAAACAAAATAAATTTATTTATGTGCAAAATCTACTTAGTGGATAGGTTTTGTTTAGTTAATATAACAAGAATTTTATTGTGTGAGAAAAAATCCCTACTTTACGAAAACATAAACGGGCATTATCAGATGACAGCTTGGTACACTGCAGTGTAGAATATGCCATAGTAAGGTAAGATTTTTATAAACATTTACAATAAATTTTACTTTTCCTGTTGCTGCACAGTTACAAAACTCATTTTATAATGATTAGGATTATATACCTATTCTTCCAGTCAGTGATCCATCAACTCACTTCATAAAGGCTACCGCGGTTTCGAAACTCTATAGTTTCATCTTCAGGCCACACAAAATGTTAAATCCCTCTGTCGAGGTCGTCAAAAGTCAAACAAAACATTAAAACATACATCACAAACACTAAGCACAATTACACATTTAAAATATTCATCATGAAATTCGGCTTGGCCAAACTACACACGCGACTCGTACGTCGTTACATTCCGGATTGTCACTATTTTATAAGTTAGTGATGAAAAAGTAATTACTGTTATTATAATTTCTTTTCTTTATTTTTTGTGAAAATTGTAAAACAAACTATTTTATAGAAATAATTTGTAATGAAGAAAAAAAACAAAATCCACCAAAAAAGCTTCAAGTGGGAGAACAATACATTGAGATAGTCAAAGAATTCAAATATCTTAGGGAATGGATCAGCTGGAATGCCCTAGAGAAAAAAGCTATGGAATCTAGGAGAAATAAAGTTGAATTAGCCTTCCAACTTACCAAAGACACATACAACAAGAAGTCCCTCTCCTGGAATACAAAGATAAGGCATTATCATACGGTAATTAAACCAGAAGCCTTATATGCAGCTGAAACATTATCTCTCACAACCCAGGGCCCACTTGAAAGGCTGGAGATCAAAGAAAGAAAGATATTACGAAAAATCTTAGGCCCCAAATTCCGTAACAACCAATTACTCCACATCAGTAATGAAACTCTTTACCAAAAAACTGAAACACTATCAGACACAATAAGAAAAAGGAGAATTGACTTTTATGGGCACATCCTCCGAATGGACAAAAATAGACTAACAAAAAAAAAAATATTTGACTATTTTCGCAATAAAAGAGCCAAACCACTTTGGTTTAGAGAAACAGAGAAAGACATAACAGAACTACAAATCACTGACACTATGCTCATGGACAAAACAGCCTAAACAATAACCAAGGACAAGAAGCAACGATTCCAAGGCAAAGTCAAATCCAAGCGAACGATCCAAATCTCTGACGAAGAAAGAAAAGCAAGATCACAACGAATGATGCAACTGGGCTACGAGGAAGGCACAGAACATTAAAAAGTGATTGATTTAGTGTACCCCAAAGTTGGGTGAAACAGAGAAGAAAAAAAATTTCCCAGATTAGGCTACTATGACAGTTATGCGTTAGCTGTCATTGAAAGAAAGAGACAGGTATAGAGTAAGTAATTGGACGGGCCAAGAAGAGTAAGAACTACGCAGCTCCAAATCATCAAACTGTTTAAACCTTGACAAGCTATATCTTGTCTTTCTATAGCACAAGAGGCAGAACAATATTGCACCATCATCTATGGTTCTACATTAAAACCAGGGTTTTGGCGTTATTTAAATCTTACCTTTTACTGTCCTTCAATCTTGCTTTAAGTATGACACATCCCACAGTTAAAATAATTTACTAGAAATAGAATGAAATTATACTTACTGTCAGGTAAATGAGACAAAATTTCTTCTTGATCATCTTCGTTCAGGTTATCCCAGCCTTCTATATCATCAACAGATTCAACTTTACGTGTGTTTTTCCTTTGCTTCTCAAAAACCTGTAATAAA
Source organism: Callitettix versicolor (assembly GCA_022606455.1). Classification (NCBI taxonomy): domain Eukaryota; kingdom Metazoa; phylum Arthropoda; class Insecta; order Hemiptera; family Cercopidae; genus Callitettix; species Callitettix versicolor. Next base: position 43,546,775 of record CM040188.1, read on the forward strand.
ACATCATTGGAACATCACCTAACACTCATTCAGTATTAACTACTTCTCATAATCACTATTACTGTTCTACGATTATGAACAGTTCGTAATATTATGATTACAAATATACAAGTGTTCTCAGTTGATAAGTACAAAAAATAGTTAATGTATTGTTACTGAAAACCATTTCTCCAACATTTTTCACTATTCATAACATCAGTTTGTTTGTTTAGGTCAAATTTTAAAACCAATTTTTGATATAGTTCCTCATTATAAACTTCCCCGAAACTTTGGATACATCATTAATCAAAGAAACAATGCAATAATCTGTAATATTTATTTTATTTAATCACTTAATTCATTAATTATACTTGATTACAATTTTTATAAGGGAAGAATGTTTTAAAATGCTACACAACAGATGTAACCATTTTACGGCCAAGACACTTACATGGCTGCTTCAACAGCTCATTTTCCACTAATAATACCTTAACAATAATCATGAACTTAAACAATTCCCATTTACCATGTTAAATATAATATACAAATTTCATACTAGTTGCTCTAAAAACAAATCAGCAATTGATGTAAAAGCATTGAACAGCAATTGATGCAAAAGTCAGACTGGATAAATATTTACTCCGAACTCAAGTGAGCCACTTTTTGAGACTGGTACTATTTTCCTATTAGGTTCATTGCTGTCTGTTTGTTTACATCTGACACTCAGAAATAAATTACACAATTCAATTTATTCTTTAAAATCAATAACTTTATTTATGTGCCGCATCAGTTGCCTAGTTGATAGCGTACTAGGCTTTCACCCCGAGGGCCCGGGTTCGATTCCCGGCCAGGGCTTGGCATTTTCATATGCTATAAATCATCCCATCGTCTGCATTAGCCCAAGTGTGCACAATAGTCGGACGTTAAACCCAAAAAAAAAAAAACTATATATCCAAAACTCCTTGGCCCAACATTTAATTATTATTAGCACAAATGTTAATAGAAACACTACTTCAGCTGGTCCTAAAGCTTCCAGAACTGAATGAAGTTCAGAATTCTTGATTAAGCACTTATAAATATGAAATTTACTGCTAATGGATATTAGTTTTAGCAATAACATCATGTTTTCAATACTTTTTTCCAACTAAAAATGTGTACACATTTTTTTGACTAATATGGTAAAAAAATATTTGGCAGTTTTAAAAACTGATAGAGTATCTATTGACTTTTTTTGAGAATTGCTCATGATATGTTATAAGAGAGACTTTCAGTAAAAACCAATATTGTTTGTTACACTGTTCTGCCCAGTTACCAATAACAGAAGACACTACAACAGCACTATGTACAAAAGCTTCTAACCTGAAATATACAGTTTAAATGATGCCATGATTTCATTAAACCACTGCCAAAAGGACTAGGCACAATTTTGGCAAAACGTAAAGACCCTGCTTCTATTTTCTGTTTGCACTTCTTACAACCAGATCTTCCTGACTTTGCTCTATCTACAGCAAATGGTTTCTGCTCATTCTCCTCTTCAACAGAAGTACTTTCTACATTTGCCATTTCAATCTGAAATTATTTCATTAATTTAACAATACTATTATTGTATTAACAATCATTAAAAGATAATTGTGTAGTTATTATAGGTTGTTTTTCTGTAATTAATCTACACACTCTTCATTAATATCTAATTTATACTTTTTAAATGCACATTATTATAACACTTTCAAATTCAAACCAACAATTAAAAATTTTTTTCTAATCTCAATCATCACTGAATCTAGAAATCATATATGAACTTATATATATATATATATTTATTTATTTATTTATTTATTGTTATTATTATTATAGTGCTTATTATTAAAGAATGTTTTTTCCAAATATTGTAGTTTATACTTTTCTTTTAAAACCCATAGCCATTCATTGGAATTTGGAGAATCTGAAATTGCTTGTAAATAATATATTGAAATTTGCAATGGACTTAAGAAATAGAAGGAACAAAATAAACAGAATTTTTATTTTTTTTAAATTAAAGTTCATTTCATGAATCTTATTATTATCTAATTATCTAAATTATCTAATTTAGGGGAAAACAATTTCTTGATTACCTCATTCCCTTTTTGAGATATTGAATTCAAAGCTAAGCCATGTTCGCATTTTTAAAACTAAAAAAAATCAAAAATATGATTTTTTATAATATTTTAGGTTTAACTTAGGTTACTGATACACTTTTTTTCAAATTCCTTGTAGTTATAAAAACCTACCTTAAAAATTTCATCAAGATTGGATGCCAAATCAGTAAATGAGAAATTATTTTCTTTTGTAGAACACATTTTGTTTGGAATTATCCAAGGCGCGGAAATTGAAAAACGTCAAAACTTTAAAGTGCCATAACTCAAAAACTAAGTAAGATAAAAAGCTGAAATTTGGGGTGTTATTTATCCTACATATAGAACAAACATACCAAGTTCATAAAAATCTGACGTGGTGGGTGACAAAATTATTGTTTTTTGGTTGAATTGACATGGAATGACCTTGATCTGGTACTTATACATGATCGCTTTCATGGGTACTACTTGGTTACTTCATTAACACTCACCCTGGATTGATGGCATACAGTTCCTCTGATACTATCTAGACCGGTCACTAAATTTTTCAGGTTACCTCCGACTGAAATTTATTTCTCCTTCAGACCAGCACTAATGTTCTCATTGCTTCACTCTCTTTCAGTATTTTTCAACTTCTTTTACATTGGGCTTTGGTGTACCTTCTGTACCCAGTCCTTTCAGTCCTGACACTCTTCCTTTCTCCACCACTTGCTTCGTTTCAGATTCATTTTCAAACACTGTTTTAGTGGTATCGCTATGTTAAGTCAATCACCGAAATTATGAGTCTTATCATAAATAAACTAATATCGAAGCAATGAAGACAGCTCCCATCATTCGTCCAATGAAAATCCTCATTTAGTCTGATCAATGAGAAATACCTTCCAGACAGAACGTTCTTCTGCCCTAGTGGACGATGGATCACTTTGATTCCACATTAAAAAAATAAAAAAAAACAACAAAAAATTGGATTCTACATCTACATGTAATGTTCTCATTGCTTCATTCTCTTTCTGTACTCTTCAACTTCTTTTACATTGGGTTTTGGTGTACCTTCTGTACCCAGTCCTTTCTCCTCATCCTGACACTCTTCCTTTCTCCACCACTTGCTTCGTTTCAGATTCATTTTCAAACACTGTTTTGGTGGTATCGCTATGTTAAGTCAATCACCGAAATTATGAGTCTTATAAATAAACTAATATCGAAGCAATGAAGACAGCTCCTATCATTGGTCCAATGAAAATCCTCATTTAGTCTGATCAATGAGAAATACCTTCCAGACAGAACGTTCTTCTGCCCAACTGGACGATGGGTCACTTTGATTCCACGTTTAAAAAAAAAAAATGGATTCTACATCTACATGTAAACATCACACTATTTTGTAATCTGCGCAGATCAGTCCGTGCATTGTCTCAATACCATGTATTATATATCAGTATCTACTTCTCATTCTAACTGTTCTCCATATTCTAGCATTTAGGATATCGCATATCGCACACTCCTTCATTTGTTCTAAGACCGTAGAACAAATAAGGTAACGCTATAGGCAGCCAACATCAAAAACATGAAGTTTACATGAGTCGGATATGTACCCACATAAATTCCTTTAATCTCTCTTTCTTTCTACAAGACCCAACCACTGAATAATTAGCTATTATACAAACTTGGATATAACACGAAGTTTACCAATTTTCAGTATATAATTCTTTAAAACACAACTAACTCTAATAAAGTAAACATAAATTTAATGTTAATAACTGTGTATTCTAAGGGTTCCTACAGCAGCCTGGCTGCCTGCATCACATTCTATAAGACCATCAACGAAAGGTATATTCACCACATTTATTACAGCTAATTGTAAAATAAATTTTATATGTTAGATATTTCTAAATGAACCTCCAGAAATAGACTTTAGATCAATTGCTCATTACATTTGATATTAAGAACCTTATGCTAACGAAATATGCTTACTTCGTAAATCATTAACTACTTTTAAATTGATAAGCTGCCAACAAGGCGTTTCAAATTTCTTCCCCTAATGCTACAGTTTCACAGATAATTATTACTTAATTTCATCATACAATACATAATAGAATGTAAAAATAGTATATAATTACATGATAATAAGTTGTAAAGATAATTTAAAACCTAACCTATTAGAGAGGTTAATGTTTAAAGCTATAAATTGTTATTTAATTATTTGTTTAAATTTATCAAAATTATAGATTAATTGAGGATGAGGGATCAAATTTAACGGCTGTTGTGTGATTAACCTAACTTGACTCAGCTGTGGAGTGTTTAATAAAATGCTTGTTATTTATAATGAAAAACATATTTTTTTAAAGAACTTGATAACATAACTCGACTCTGCTGTTAGGTGTTTAACTCAGGTGTTATGTATATAACTCATATTCCTTAAAAAGTACTAAGCTTTGTAACTACAGTAAACACTCGGTTATCTGAACTAATTGAGGGGAAGACTGGTTCGATTATTCTAGGGAATTTGTGTTAATACCCTTAATAAACCATGAAATTCAGAAAATATTAATAAGACATAAATGTATGACTCATCAAGCAAATGTCCAATGTTTACATCCACGAAATTTTCAAACTGTTATTTAATCAGCAGTGTGCTTATAGTAGTTATAACCCTATTTTTCAACCGCACACTCCCGATGACTAGGTCATAAATACCGTGAGCGCTTGGTCGAATGAACAGTGCATAAATACAGAGAGATCTATAAGGGAGACTCGCACTAGTTTTTGAAATGTTCTTTAATCAGCAGTGCGCTTGCAGTGGTCATTATTCTCCCGATGACTAGGCCATAAACACTGCAAGCGCTCGGCCGATCAGTACAAGCTCGGGATAGTCTGATGCAAGATAAAAGTAGTAAAAGTTCATAAATAAAAAAAAAAAACTAATGTACTCTAATTTGTTCAATCACAACATTTTATTGCAAAAAGCTTTATTTTAAATGTAACAAGTATTTCCTATTTTACATTTCCTATTTTAAATGTGTTCTTTCAACCAATATAATATAGCCTGAATTGTAGTAAAAATAAAAATTTCATCTAGGCAAGAAAACAAATCTTAAAAACTGAACAGTTAATTAAGACAATACACGACATTTCGAGGGTAATGATGACGTCTTTCAATAATAATGATAATCCTTAGCAAATTTTAGCCACACTAAAAAAAATCGTTATGAGTGTCAGTAGTGTTCAGACAATCAACCTGTCATTTTATTAATCCCAAACTTATCACGCTGTACTTTCGTTACATTAGACTAGGTTACATGTTTTTTTTAACCTTTTTTACAATCAGTAATCACTGAATTGCCGAATGCTACAAAAACATTTATTATTGCTTGACAAATGCTTTTAGTAACTGTAGTAGCCTATTATTCCTAGAAATCTGACTTCCTGTTTATCTGTCTTAAACTTCATAACAAATGCACAGTTACGAGCAGTTGATAGATTATGCTGACAACACTGACTGGATATTTATCAATAGACTTACAGCATGTCATAAATAACTTCAGTATCATTATAAACAATGAACATTAACTCTGACAAATCAGTTAAACAAAACAAGTACCATACTTTACATAGGTCAATTTGTTATCATAATATAGTACAGTTTATTAAAAAGTTATTTTCCCTTTTGTAAGATTTTCCGATGTATTAAAAAAAATCCAGTTTTTTGCAAATTAGATTGTGCTTTGATTGTGTTCTCATAACCGAAGGTTTACTGTAGTGTCATGGTAGTAAACAGCTAAAAATCATAATTTATCATAATAAATTTAATCTTCCACAGGTTAATTTCTCTCAACAACATGATATAGCACACAATAAATACAAAAATCATTAAAATCATACCTCAAAAAGTCCTGAAAAGTCAGAAATTCCCACTATTCTCCACAATTACAAAACAAGTAACTTCTAAAAAAAAAAATCAAATTTTCAGAGATAAACAAGTTAATCTAGAATTTTACCTAATTAATAACTGTTTGACCATTGAAATTCTACGAGATTTTTCCATCCAGGAAGTTAAAGTATTTTTTTACAACAAAAACAAATGTAATGAATACTTTAAATAGGAAAAATAGGTAGGAGGACCTAACCAAATGTATTTGATCTAAAATTAGCCACATACAACATAAACTACAAACTTTACTTTTTTAACATTTTGTATAAACTGTAAAAGATTAATTAAATAATCAAATAATTCACCTACTTTCTTCTTTCAGTTACAAAGTACTTTAAATGCTTGAGTCTAAGATATACACCAAAATATTTCATTAGTTCACAACTCTACAAAAATTAAATAAACTAACAACACATTAAAATTATAGATCACAGATTATATAATTAGACGGGTTGTGGTCTATTTGCCGATTGGCGAAAATGCCGAAAAAAAATGGCTGCCATTTCGGTTATAGAACTTGTCAACTTGAATCATTAGCAGACGACACTCGATCTCGAGGCGATAAAGTAAGTGTTACCAACACATCGCATCTAAAGTGTGTGTAAAGTTTCAGTCTTTTAAATTTTTAATAGTGTTTATTGTCCACATGTCATTAAAATTAGGCATAAAAACGGTATTTCTTAAATGTTCAAGCTCATAAAATTATAAATGTTGAAGATTGGATATAAAAATATCAATATTTTATTGTTTTAATTTTCGACAGACATCTATAAAACTAGACAAAGTATACACACTAAACAAAGTACACTTAAACACCTCCTGAGCTGTACTCGGGATAAATTTTATCTTGTACAAAAAATAAATTTTATTTTTTGGCCAACAATTTTTAAAAATAAGAATATTTTGTAAATCAAAACATTTCACAATCTTGTCCTCTAATTTTTGTACAAGTCGATAAAGTAAATTACTCCAATTATACTGTCTACTCTTTACTATTTGTTAAGTATATATATTATCTTGAAACTATATAGCCTATGAACAAAGTCATATTTGAATTATGCCTACCAACATTTTTACTTAAAGAATTTGCTATTTGTTTGATTGGTTCATTTTTTATGGTTCTTATTTTCATGGTCTTATAAGTTTTTTTATTAACTCCCTTATTAATTAAGTAATATTAATAAATGGAACATTAATTTCTTATAATAAGTTATACTTTTATGCAATCGCTACCAGTAATTTGTTCCATAACTTTAACAAACTTGGTAAGGTTATGTAGGTAGTTTTTTCCTTTTTTCGGTATTCCATTATTTTTTTTAATTTGTATATTTTGACATATTGTGAATTTTGTAAAAAAATCAAACATGGCGGAAATCAGCCATATTCGTACAATCAGCCTTCTCGTACAACGAAGATTTTCGGCAATTTGGTGCACTCCCAAGTTCTCTAGCCGAAATGGCAGCCATTTTTTTCCTCGGCATTTTCGCCAATCGGCAAATAGACCACAACCCGTTAATGTCAACCTTCTCGTCAACAGAGGAACTTCGGCATTTTGTACCACTACACATTTTGTTGAAATTTCCCGCTAAAATGCAAATCCTAATCAAAAAACTCGTTGGAAGTATTGGATGTGGAATAATTAAATTTGAAAATCTGTGGAAGTAGAGAATAGGGATATTTTTTTTACTTTATATTGTTTAACAGGTTCAAAAGTGCAAAGGGGCTAAAATGTCTGATTTCAAGGTAACAATTTCATTGTTATGTAAAGTGTTGTCTAATGTCACGAATGTTAAGGTGAAACCAGAATATTTTAGGTTGGCGAAGTTTAACAAAAATAATTTGGAATGTGTAAGTAATGTTAGTAATGTAATGTAAGTAAATGTTATATAATTAGTAATAAAAAAAATTTTCTTTCTAAAAAAAGGAACTCCATAGCATTTAATAATGACGTTAACATAACAATGACATGACAATAACATTTAATTATTAGTAACACCCATCAAATTGCATTACCTTCTCGCTATAAAAAACACGTTTCTCACTTTCGCACATTAGTCATTTTGAGGTTATGTTTACCAACATACTTTTACTTTTTTGTAACTTCCTGTTGTTCCCGCACTTTTAATTTTGGAATTTTAATATTGGGTATATAATGAAGTAATTCAGTGCAAAATTACCAAAATCGACAAAAGTCCCTAAAACTCAGTTTTACCCCCAATATTAATAATCCAATATATAAAAGTGCGGAAACAACAGGAAGTTACAAAAAAATGAAAGTAAACAAAAGACAAACATCACCTCAAAATAACTACAGTGTGAAAATTGGGAATGTTTTTTTTCATTGTGAAAATGATTAATCAAATGTGTATTACTAATAATTAAAAGAATATAAACTTTTTTTAAAAAAAAGCTTCAGAACTAACTCGACTTGCTTTTTGGTTGTTTAACTCAGTTGTTGCTTATATAGCTAGTATTCCATAAAACCTTTGTAATGAGTGCGGTATATTTAAAGCTTCTGAATCATCTGCAGGTTAATATCTATCAGCGAAATAATTTTTTGTACATAATAAAACCAAAAAATTGTTAAAATCATTACTTTTGTGAAAGTCCTGAACATTCAGTTTTATCGAATGGTAGCAGATATAAAGCAGCTGCTGCGATATTTAGACTAGATTCAGACTAGAGAAAGGGAAAATATAACCCTAGACACTTCAGTCACAGACCTATTGTGCAACTGAATACTAAATACTCTTGAATACTAGTTTAGCAGATTGATTCTATTAGTAAGTTTCAAGAATCCACGACTAACTCATTCTGCTGAAGATCCTAGGGTCTTGGAAACCAAAAACACATTATGTCAACTCCCTTATGTCCTGGAACCCAGTGAACACTTACCCAGGGATGGAACGCTCAGGTTCTCACAACACTTGCAGACCAGCTTGGACTGAATTGTAGGACCTGTAAGTGTTTTTATTGCTGTCAAATCATTTGGTATGAATATGAATACGAATCTTCTTGAAGGCCTGTTTCAGGTTCTCCCAAACACAGTCATATTTTCAGCCTAGAATACTGTTGCATGCTGACCCAGGGTAATAACTTCTTCAACCCCTGTCTCAGATGGTACACCCCAGCACCAGTGCCTTTCTTTATCTTGAAGCCATCTGTATACCATACTATGTCTCCAGTTTTCCCAACACACAATATCCACTCTCAAACGTCAACTCAGAAGGTTATGTTGCAAGAAAGCCCCTGACAACCTCCACCACTAGCCTACTTATAATAATAATTTAATTTTAATTAAATATAGACCAAAGTATTGTTTTTCTGGGTTTTCAGACTGAAGCATTATGGCAAGTGTTGCACAAACTATGTTGTCTTTCAATGTTTGATTCCAAAGAAAATCAGTGCTCAGGTAAGAATTTAATAAGTATTCTTACTTATTTATGTAAAAGTATTCTTAGTAATTTACTGCACTGTCATTAAAAAATAATGCAAAATAATAATACAAATCTTTTTTTGTAGGTAAAGTTTAATCAAAATTATTTTTTAATTTTTCTGATGTTCTGGTAACAGGACATATAGGAATTATATGATCCAGTGAAATATAATAAACAACAAATAAATTCGTACTTTTGTGTTTAATACTTGATTGTATATACTTTACCCCTAAAGAGTTTTGATAACACGTGCCTGGTATACATCCTATCATTCCCCATCAACTTAATCGTGTTGCTGATCTTTCCTATGGTTCTGGCATGCTCCAGGGTTGAAGTTGTCCAGATACCACTTCTCTGTAAACTACATTCTGCTTTTGTGCCTTTGCCATGATAAACAAATCAATGGTGTGAAGTCTGAAAGCATGATTTCCATTGCTGCAGTTGGGGTTGTGGTCATAGACGTGTATATATTTAATTAATTGCATGGCCACTGCTCCATGGCAGTGCTTTGAATTGCTCGTAATGTTTTCTGTCAGTTTAATCTATAACCATAATATTTAGGAAAACATGTTATTGGAGCAATTTTATTGGAATTTTTATGCTCTCTCTCCATGAAACTGTCAAAGTTATGACGGGTACATTCCCATTCAGCCAGTGCTTTGAATTGCTCGTAATGTTTTCTGTCAGTTTAATCTATAACCATAATATTTAGGAAAACATGTTATTGGAGCAATTTTATTGGAATTTTTATGCTCTCTCTCCATGAAACTGTCAAAGTTATGACGGGTACATTCCCATTCAGCCAGTGCTTTGAATTGCTCGTAATGTTTTCTGTCAGTTTAATCTATAACCATAATATTTAGGAAAACATGTTATTGGAGCAATTTTATTGGAATTTTTATGCTCTCTCTCCATGAAACTGTCAAAGTTATGACGGGTACATTCCCATTCAGCCAGTGCTTTGAATTGCTCGTAATGTTTTCTGTCAGTTTAATCTATAACCATAATATTTAGGAAAACATGTTATTGGAGCAATTTTATTGGAATTTTTATGCTCTCTCTCCATGAAACTGTCAAAGTTATGACGGGTACATTCCCATTCAGCCAGTGCTTTGAATTGCTCGTAATGTTTTCTGTCAGTTTAATCTATAACCATAATATTTAGGAAAACATGTTATTGGAGCAATTTTATTGGAATTTTTATGCTCTCTCTCCATGAAACTGTCAAAGTTATGACGGGTACATTCCCATTCAGCCAGTGCTTTGAATTGCTCGTAATGTTTTCTGTCAGTTTAATCTATAACCATAATATTTAGGAAAACATGTTATTGGAGCAATTTTATTGGAATTTTTATGCTCTCTCTCCATGAAACTGTCAAAGTTATGACGGGTACATTCCCATTCAGCCAGCCACTACACTCATCATCGTTAAATTCCAAAACAATCGGTTATTGCGTTTTTTTTCCAGTATTGCATATACTCGTCACCATTAAATAAGAGGCCGCCATCTTGAAATGGACATAAATGGGAAAATCTTACATGTACATTGTTCGGGCTTTATACAAGCTACCTTTGTACTAAATGTCTAAACAATCCGTCAATGCAGTTGGCTAAAACTCAATTAGAAACTGCTGCCATCTTAAAAAGGAAGTTAATAGGAAAAAACCTTACACTTACGTAATTTGGGCTGTATTTTTTTTAATTATTTTTATTTCATTTTATTTATTTTTTTTTTTTTTTTTTGGTGTTTAAAGTCCGACTATTGTGCACACTTGGCTAATGCAGACGATGGGATGATTTTATAGCGTATGAAAATGCCAAGCCCTTGCTGGGAATCGAACCCGGGTCCTCGGGGTGAAAGCCTAATACGCTATCCACTAGGCCACTGAGGCGGCTATTTGGGCTTTACACAAGGTATCTTCATACCAATTTTCAAAACAATCGGCAAGTGCATTTGGCCAGAATTGTGTAACAAACAAACCAAGTGCCGAATGGACGAGTAAACAGAAATCTCATTTAGCTCAGTCAACGAAGGCCTGTCAGTTTCTAGGCCTTAGACATAATTTCTCTAGCTCCCTCTGCTATGTTTCAATCCATTATAGCGTAACATGAGTCTTAGATCGCAGTCTTCATCATACCACGTTTAAGTCCCCAAGTTATCCACACCACTCGTCATTCTGATATTAAATACATATTGGTGTCTCATATTATACATAAGGTGTGCATTTCACGATAATTTTGTGTGCAACATCAAGTCTAGGTATCAAGTCACCTTATTCACAGTTAGAATTGTCTCCCAAAAGAGCTTAAACCCACCTACCTAAATGTGGTGACATCTCATCATTTTCCAGTCAGGTTGAGCAAAATGGTGTCAGTTGCTTGTTTTATATTTGTGTTTTGTTTTGTGTCACCTCTTCTTGCTTTTCTCTAGTAATTATATTTTATCTCTCTTTATTTGTTTCACTCAACTTTGGGGTACACTAAATCAATCACTTTTTAATGTTCTGTTCCATCCTCGTAGCCCAGTATTGCTTCATTTGTTGTAATCTTGCTTTTCTTTCTTCGTCAGAGATTTGGATCGTTCGCTTGGATTTGACTTTGTCTTGCTTCTTGTCCTTGGTTATTGTTTAGGCTGTTATGTCCATCTTTTTTTCTCTAAACCAAAGTGGTTTGGCTCTTTTATTGCGAAAGTAGTCAAATATTTTTTTGGTTAGTCTATTTTTGTCCATTCGGAGGATGTGCCCATAAAAATCAATTCTCCTTTTTCTTATTGTGTTTGATAGTGTTTCAGTTTTTTGGTAAAGAGTTTCATTACTGATGTGGAGTAATTGGTTGTTACGGAATTTGGGGCCTAAGATTTTTCATAAATGTACTTAAATGTAATAAATATGTAAATTACTTATTAAATGTTATTTTTTTTAAATAGTAGTTCGAAGAAACTCGTAGTATGTTCTTAATGAATGTACAGAACACTCCACAATAGTGCTCATAACCTTTTATACCAATTTTACCAATAACCATAGTATTTAGGCAAATGTTGTTGTTTTCCAATGGCTCACACCATCTTTGATCTTGCTTCCCAGTAGAGGCCAGGGAGGTCTCTTCTCTGCTTCTCTTCATCTAATTTTCTGCAGACCAGGAGATGGTCCTTGTTCATGATGGTGTCTGGGCATTCACACAATGTGCAGTTGTCATAGTTTAATATCTTAATTTTCTTCAGGTTTTCATTCAGACAGTCGTGTCCAGTTGTCAGCCGAAAGACCGCAAAAGATGTCCTCCTCTGGAGGTCCTTGATCTTTCCATACAAGTCAAGTACATTCTCATAAGGCTTGTTCTTTATGTCTTCCTTGACTTTGTTTGTAAATTCAAGATAAGATGTTCGCTTCAGTGCACTAATCCTAGCCTCCAGTGTGAGCATTCTTTTTGGTTTCTGCACTATAAGGGTTCCTTGTTTGGCCAGCTTGTCTGCCCGCTCATTCCCTTATATGCCTACATGTGACGGGATCCACTGCAGTACCAATTCCTTGGTAAATAGTATTTAGGCAAATGTTGTTTGACAAACTTTATTGGAAATTTTATGCTCTTTTTCCATGAAGTGGTCAAAACTACGATAGGTCTTGCTGTTCAACCAGTATGATAGGAAATAACCAGAAACTACCACTCAACATTAAATCAGAGCCAGCCATCTTGAAACAAAATCATGCTCAAAGTTTTTTGAGCTTTATACGAGAGTGGTCTGAAAAGTTTCCAACCTAACAAAGATACAAGACATTTTTTCAGATTTTTTTTTTAATTTTCAACATAGTCTCCTTGTACCTCTACACACTTCTCCCAGCAAATCTGCAATCTCTGTATCCCGTCCAAATAGTACTCGGCGTTTTTCTCTGCAAAATAATTGTTCACGAAGGTGATTGCCTCTTCATTTGACGAAAATCTCTGTCCTCCGAGCACAATTTTTATATGAGGGAACAAAAAGAAGTCGCTTGGGGCTAAATCTGGTGAATAAGGCGGATGGTCAAGCAGTTCAAACCGTAATTCGTGGATTTTCGTCTTGGCAACTGCTGAGGTGTGAGATGGTGTGTTGTCTTGGTGAAACAGGATTTTCTTTTTTCTGCAAATGTGGCCGTTTTTCCACAAGTTCTGGCTTCAGCTTGTCAAGTAATGATGTGTAGTATGCTCCTGTAATGGTTTTTTCCTTTCTGAAGATAGTCGATTAAAATAACTCCATGATTATCCCAAAAAACAGTCGCCATCACTTTCCCAGCCGAAAAAAGTTTTTGCTTTTTTTGGAACTGGTTCCCCCTTTGCAGTCCACTGTTTGGACTGTATTTTTGTTTTGGGCATAAAATGGTGTATCCAAGTTTCATCTACAATAATTAATCTGCGCCAAAACTGGGATTTATTGCGCCTAAACTGCGCCAACAGAGCATTGGAAATGTTCATTCAAACACCTTTTTGGTCTAACATGAACAAACGCGGCACCCAACGCGCAGACAGCTTTCTCATGTCTAAAAGTTGATTTAATATGTGACAAACATGTTCTTTTGACATGTTCATAATGTTTGTCATCTCTCTCACTTTCATTCAGCGGTCATCTAGCACTATTTGGTGAACTTTGGCGATGTTTTCATCGGTAGTTGCCGTTTTTGAATGTCCCGAACGTTCATCGTCTCCTAAGCTCTTACGGCCACGTTTAAATTCAGCTGCCCAAAATTTCACTGTGGTAAATGATGGTGCAGAGTCCCCATACACAGAATCCAATTTATCTTTGATTTGCGTTGGCGTATTGCCTTTCAAAAACAAATATTTAATGACAGCTCGATACTCGATTTTGTCCATTTTCATAAAAATACTCACATCAACTCACTCAAACGACTGTTACATAACAACTGCATGTCCCAAATGGCTGAAACTTTGGTGAGTAGTCAGCAGATGAACAACGAAATTCGAGTGCTGCCACCGACGAATGCTGCTTCATGTTGAGGTCGGAAACTTTTCAAACCACCCTTGTACAAACTACTTTCATACCAAATTTAGAAACAATCCGTCAGTGCTTTGGGCCAAAAGCTCCGAACAGTTGAGTTGAAAGAGAGACTTGCTTTGCTTGGTCAATTAAACGTTATTTATAACCTTACAATTAAGGGGGATTGAGCTCTGCTGCTAACCATGAGGTGGATTCTGTCCTGGGTTGAAAATTTGGTCTTGTAATAAAACCAGCTAAAAAAATATGAAAGTGGCGTGTATTTAAAATATAATAAAGTTAATGAACCTTGCAGCTCTACCATTTAAATATAATTTCCATCCAAAGATTCCTGTACTTTGATTTTTAATCAGTTATAATCATTTCAATTTTGGGTTCCAGACAATGCGATTCCAGCCAGTTTGTATGCTGAGTTGCAGGATCCACCAAAAGGTCATAGTTTTGTGTATACTATGAAAGCTGAAAAATATTAGGTGTACATTATTTACAGAGATGATGTTGGTTAAAATATATGGTAAAATAACAATTTTTGTGCTTCTTAAATGTTATTACCGTATTTGTTTAGATGGAAGAATTAGATGCATAAGTAAAAGTGTTTCAAGAATGGGTTACAAACACGTTCATCGCATCACAGGTGATATTTCAGGCCATCAGTTGCTTCTTATTTTAGGGTGGCTTTTGTGGCATGACACTTTAAGATTAGCAATCAATCGTCACATTTACCACTCTCCTTTATATCGGGAGTTTAGGAATAAGGTAAGCTTTAGTATTTGTTGACTTTCTGACTTAATACTAAATACTTTTTGTGTACTCTCTCTTTATTTGTTTCACCCAACTTTGTGGTACACTAAATCAATCACTTTTTAATGTTCTGTGCCTTCCTCGTAGCCCAGTATTGCTTACTACAACTTATTTGAGTTTATTCTGGATAAGGAATTAAAAATAGTTTTATTTTCCAAACAGGTGTGAAAAATATTAAGTAATGTAATTATTAAAATATGAAAAAAAGAGTTTAATTGTTAAATAATACACAAAAAAAGAAAGATATTACGAAAAATCTTAGGCTCCAAATTCCGTAACAACCAATTACTCCACATCAGGAATGAAACTCTACCAAAAAACTGAAACACTATCAGACACAATAAGAAAAAGGAGAATTGATTTTTATGGGCACATCCTCCGAATGGACAAAAATAGACTAACCAAAAAAACATTTCACTACTTTCGCAATAAAAGAGCCAAACCACTTTGGTTTAGAGAAACAGAGAAAGACATAACAGAACTACAAATCACTGACACTATGCTCATGGACAGAACAGCCAAAATAAATAACCAAGGACAAGAAGCAACGGTTCCAAGGCAAAGTCAAATCCAAGCGAACGATCCAAATCTCTGACGAAGAAAGAAAAGCAAGATCACAACGAATGAAGCAATACTGGGCTACGAGGAAGGCACAGAACATTAAAAAGTGATTGATTTAGTGTACCCCAAAGTTGGGTGAAACAAATAAAGAGGAAAATCAGTATTAGATGTACTGCTCACTGCTGGTAACTGTGGCTCTGAGAGTGGGGGGATATTATCGCTGTGTTTACTGGATCACCATAACAAAGTTTAGCTAAGTGGTGATATAATACTCACCCTGAAAAAGTTACACTATCATGTAGAAATCGGATACTAGTTAATACAATAGTGGTCTGAGATTCAAACTGAAGTTACTCGCAAGTGTAACTTGTTTCACTTCTGCAACTGTTTTCATTTCTTAGCTTGGCTTGGGTTTGTGTAGTGTTTTCATGTGAGTGTTTGTGTGTGAATTATGAATTGTTACAAAATAAATAATCAAATCATTTTCTTAATTTAGGGATAAAGATATTATGAAGTGGTGAAAATCATCAAATATTTGAAATAGATGTCATTTTAAATGAAAATTGATGTAATAGTAATCATTTGAATTGCGTATGTTTTATTCTTGATAAGTTTAATTGTTATTTATGTTTTAAGATAATTGATTGTTGTATATGAAAGATATCTTAGTAGTAATAATAAACACAATTTTGTTTTGTTTCAGTCTTTGCTGTATTGTGTATTGTTTATTGATATTGTTGATTTGTTCCTGATACAGTCAGTCGGTTAGTTCTTTATTTTCTTGCAATCACTGATGTGCTGTTGTTTTGTGTTAACAATAGTAGTTATCATTACTATATTAGTGTATATATATTTCATGTTCTCTTTATAACTTCATATGATTAATTAAAATACAATCCGCTTCTGTTTTATTCACGCCTGAAGATTGTTGTTTGTTTGCAGGACAACAGTAACAAAGCGAAGCATGAAAGCTACAATAAGTTTCAGCCAGAGTTTCAAACCCATGATGAGGGAATGAAGTACATACTATACCTGGCAGGAAAAATACGTCTTAATATGAAAGTGATTGGGAACTGTTTGGAGGACAGATCTGTGCTTTGCAGCAAGGTATGATGGGTTATATCTATGATAACAAAGGATAGTTTAAATTTTGGATATGGTGAACATAATTTCTTAGTGGTACGGGTAAAAAAGTGGATAATTTTAAAATATTTCTTGTTTATTCTTTAAAAAAATGTGTGATTTACAAAGAATGTGTGTTTTTGTCAAGTGGGTAATCTGAGGGCTGCTGAGTAACTATACTGATTTTTCTGTCCTAAAGTATGCTGTTTAATCAGAAGCCCACAGTACAGTGGATTGTGTATGTCCTTGCACCGGCCACTGCATTCATTTGATTTTGTTTTTCACTGGGCTCTGAATTTTAAGATTTTGTACATACCTGTGTCATGAGACTGTAATAATTTAAAAATTTACCCTTTTACAAAAATGCACAACAAATCCTATGTAACTTGAGGTCAGGCAGTTGGCGATTGTAGCCTAAGGCAAGGCTGTGAGCAGTAACAAAGGTCAGTTTGCGATAGCTCCCATTAGTTAGAAAGAACTGCTAGCTCTGAGCTCTGGCATCCAACTGACTAAGAATGGGTTTCAAGAGTACAAAGGCAGTCCATGGTGGCATAGTTTCACCTAATGGAAGGTGATGGCTTTAGTACCAACCGAAGTACTAATCCACCAGTAGTTTCAAAAGTCACCGAGAAAGACAGTACTACTAGTTGGATTTATTATTTAAAGAAATTTTAGCTACAAACCAATTATTGAAGTACAACCTACCTTGTGAGGGTCATACCGAAGAATTACTTCGAAAGATTATTTGAGACTATAAAGTCGGGAAAAAAGAGATGATCTGATCGAATAGGGAGCAACTGTGCTTAGAGGAAAGTGATACCAAACAGTTCAAGGATGGACTTATGGTCGCTAACAATGAACAGAACAACACATCGACTAACGAGATTAGTTGAACCCATAGATGCAGACTCTAAATTCGTTTGGTTGACTGTCGTTGCTCTTAAGAAATTGACGAAAGTCCTTCGCATCTTCCCGAAAGAAACAGGATTCCCATGGAGACTATATTTACACATGAATAGGAACAGCTTCTGGAAAACTTAAGTCAGGCTCAGCCCAAATATATGATCTTGTTCGAAAGTGGAATGTTAAGTTTGATGTAAAGGGGATGAAATATCCTTCTTAGACAGAACCAGAGAATTACAAGAAACTCACTAATATAACTTAGCATTTACTATATGCACTACTGTAGGTACTTAAAGGAAGTGCTTTACTCTGGTATTGAAATAATCGATAGTTGTGGGAATTGTTTGGAGACTTTACTCAAGATTTTGAGTGTCAATATTTGCCACCTGGATATCACCATAATTTATAAGACAAAATAAGGAATCGTACACAAGGAAAAGATAAACAATTCTGCTATTTTATGGTGGCCATATCTAGTTAATGAGAAGGAAAGGTGGATACTCATTAGAAGCCCACATTGAATGGATTTATTCAAATATGTTGCTGTCGTACAAAATGCATATTCGACACAGAGAATTTAATGGATTTTCTGAACTTCAAAGGTTAGTTGGCATATATTGTCATCAGCTGTAAAAGGAAAGGCTGCAAAATTAGCGCCCAAATACATAGGTTCATACACTATTGCCACTAGAATTGGAGTGAATACTTACAAACTCCACAACGCTTGAAGGAAGTTAGCAGGTGACACTCACGTCAAAGATCTGAAACCTTACCGCACCGAGTAAAAAATGAAGTGGAGCAAGGATATCCAGTATCCTAATTCATGCAACCCTTAAATAATGTAAATAGTAATAATAAGGTTCAAAGTTAGTTAGACCTTACATAAATAGAAAATCATTGTATCTAATACTTTAAAATATTATTTTGATATTCTTGGAAATGTTGTGGTGGTCGAAATATATGATTAACAAAATATTGAAATTCTGAGAAGGATAAGATGGTGGCAGGCATTAGTTCTTGATTAGACAGCATGACTACAAATAGCAGTATTCACAGAATGTCTTGCTTGCAGTATTTGCATGAAAACACTAAATATATTTTTGACTTACAAAGATATACGAGGGTGGTCTGAAAAGTTTTTGACCTAACAAAGATACAAGACATTTTTACAGATTTTTTTTATTTTTCAACATGGTCTCCTTGTACCTATACACACTTCTCCCAGCGATGCTCCAATCTCTGTAACCCGTCCAAATAGTACTCGGCATTTTTCTCTGCAAAATAATTGTTCACGAAGGTGATTGCCTCTTCATTTGATGAAAATCTCTGTCCTCCGAGCACAATTTTTATATGAGGGAACAAAAAGAAGTCGCTTGGGGCTAGATCTGGTGAGTAAGGCGGATGGTCAAGCAGTTCAAACCGTAATTAGTGGATTTTCGCCATGGCAACCGCTGAGGTGCAGACAGTGTGTTGTCTTGGTGGAACAGGATTTTCTTTTTCTGCAAATGTGGCCGTTTTTCCGCAAGTTCTGACTTCAGCTTGTCAAGTAATGATGTGTAGTATGCTCCTGTAATGGTTTTTTTTCTTTTTGAAGATAGTCGATTAAAATAACTCCATGACTATCCAAAAAACAGTCCCCATCACTTTCCCAGCCGAAAAAAGTTTTTGCTTTTTTTGGAGTCGGTTCCCCCTTTGCAGTCCTTTGTTTGGACTGTATTTTTGTTTTGGGCATATAATGGTGTATCCAAATTTCATCTACAGTAATTAATCGGCGACAAAACAGGGATTTATTGCGCCTAAACTGCGCCAACAGAGCATTGGAAATGTTCATTCAAACACATTTTTGGTCTAACGTGAGCAAACGCGGCACCCAACGCGCGGACAGCTTTCTCATGTCTAAATGTTGAATTAATATGTGACAAACACGTTCTTTTGACATGTTCATAACGTCTGCTATCTCTCTCACTTTAATTCGGCGGTCATCTAGCACTATTTGGTGAACTTTGGTGATGTTTTCGTCGGTAGTTGCAGTTTTTGGACTGCCAGAACGTTCATCGTCTCCCAAGCTCTTACGGCCACGTTTAAATTCAGATGCCCAAAATTTCACTGTGGTAAATGATGGTGCAGAATCCCCATACACAGAATCCAACTAATTTTTGATTTGTGTAGGCGTATTGCCTTTCAAAAACAAATATTTAATAACAGCTCGATACTCGATTTTGTCCATTTCCATAAAAATACTCACTCACTCAAATCAACTCACTCAAACGACTGTTACATAACAACTGCGCGTCCAAAATGGCTGTAACTTTGGTGAGTAACTGTCAACAGATGAACAACGAAATTCAAGTGCTGTTAACTTCATGTTGAGGTCGGAAACTTATCAGACCACCCTTGTACTTTTCTTGGGAGAAAATTAATGTTTCTCTAGGTATTTGAAGTAAACCAACAGTAGCTGTCTTTTAGACTATTCAAAAGCTTTTGACACAGTCAATTATCAATTACTATTGTCTAAACTGTACAATATGGGAATTAGAGGCGTTTGTATATCTCTTGAAATCTTACCTAAGCGGCAGAACACAAGTAGTTAAGGTGGACACTAGTAAAGCTAACAAGTTGCAACAAATGTAGGAGTCCCTCAAGGATCTATTTTAGGACCACTTCTATTTATTCTATTTATAAATGATCTGTTATCTCTCTATCAGGAACTGGTAGCCTACGCTGATAATACTGTTACTCCAGTAGAAGGGCTATTGTGGGTAGAAGTGGCTGAAACTATGACTTCAGAGCTTGATGATATTTACTCATTATTATATTTCAACAAATTAATACTTATTGTCAACAAAACAGTATATATCACCTTTGTTAGTTATAGAGATTCAATCCCAGATGATGATATTAGTATTTCTATAAATGGTCAACGTCTCCAAAGAGCAGATAGCTGCAAATATCTTGGAATAGTCTATGATTCAAATATTAAGTAGAATGTTCATGTAAACAAGATTGTCAGTAAAACTAAATACTTAGTGTATGTTTTTATAGACTCAAGCACATGTCAAAAAATCAGTTATTGCAGATTTACAATGGCCTTTTTCATAGCATTGCAGTGTATGGCTTAATTGGACATCACTGGGTGCACTAGATAGACTTCAAAAACAAATTTTAAAAATTATTGGTATTCAAGAACAGGATTCTAATAGACTATTAAGTATTTGGTCTTAGACCATTGGTATTTTAGGACCACTTTATACCAAAGTATAAATAGCGAGTGTATTAGGTAAGTATTGCCTTAAAATCTGTAGTGTATCAATACAGAGACTTAAAAAATTTTGTACAGAATCCTCACAATACTCGCTACAAAAGTGTCAGATTACCAAAACAATCATTAAAAATTGATCAAAGATGTTATATATATATTATGCCAAGAAATATTATAATGTTCTTTAAAAACTTTAGAATGTGGAGCTAAAACTCTAAGCAAAAAGTTAAAAGAACAATTTAAAAAAATTAATGTGATCTAAGTACAACTTTTTTATTAGTGATTTTTTTGTTAATTAATTTCGTAATATAAAAATGTTTTTGTGTTAAATATCCATTAAATTAAATTTTATAAGAATAGTACTGAGAGATACAGTTTGTGGCCTAATGGATAGCATAGTAGGCTTTCACCCCAAGGACCCGGGTTTGATTCCCGGCCAGGGCTTGGCATTTTCATACGCTATAAATCATCCCATCGTCTGCATTAGCCCAAGTGTGCACAATAGTCGGACGTTAAAAAAAAAAAAGATACAGTTTGTAGAAGTATTTACATATAAATAAGGAATTAATTTTAAGAACTAACCTATATACAACATTTATGCCTCCTGTAGGTCCTTCATGTTTTGTATTATATTGTATAATTTTTAAGGAATTTTGGAAGTAAATATTAAAAATGAAGTAAAAAAAATTTCAATGTTGTTAAAACCAAGGAAATTGGTGAAGTTTGTGTTTTTATTTGAACTCTTCAATCAAGTAAGAAATGAAGGTCTTCAAAAAGCACAAGTTTTTGGCAATGCATCATGTCAGTGAATTTAAGGGGGAAAATGATAAATTGAAAAATGAAGAACTTGTGTTTCAAATTGGTTTTTCAGAAAATTATGGGGTTACCAAATATTTCTGAAGATACAGTCAATGCATTTTGGTTCATCTAAACATCAAATATCTCTCTACAGTCACTTGATATAATATGAGGAATATTATGCTTCTCGAAGTTTGTCATGTTTTGAATGTAAAATGTTTACTTTCAAACTGATTCAAAAAGTCAACTTTGACTGTAAGATAGTTAGTTAATAATAATAATAAAACAACAACTGGATGATGGAATGTGTGACCAAACTAAATATATTTGAGTGTATTGTCAAAAATATGTTACAGTATTACCTCAAATGAGAGATGATAAAAGAGTATTGCATTTTAACAAGAAACACCAAAATGAACTGAAATTGATTCGTCCATTTGCTTGTTATAATTAAAAAATGTTTTTCAACAATGTTTGGTTAATGAAACATAAATGTGGCTGAAAATAATATTAATTGCACAGTATTTTAGTACAAAAAAGGCAAAGAATAACACATTAGAATATTATTTTAATTTCTTGGAAATATTGTTGTGGCGAAAGTATATGATTATCGGTGTTCATGTCTGAAGCAGCCACTATTTAACTATTAAATCATGTGAATAGTACTACTGATACCGAAAAAGAAACAGCACAAAATTTTCTGCTACTGTAGCAAAAATTATTTATTTCTACTGGATTTGGATTATTAAGGTTTAACTGTATTTGTGTCCCCGTCGGTATATTGTTTTAACTTGAATACAACACTGTTTGCTCTTTTTAATTAATAAAGTTGATTCTTTGCATATTAACTATGTTTTTTGATATTAACAATTACGTTTAAAAAATATAGTTTATTGTACTCTATCCCATTACCATTGAATAATCAAAAACAATTTTCATAAATACAGTGGTACCTCGACATACGAGTTTAATTCGTTCTGTAACCTTGCTCGTATGTCAAATTGCTCTTATCTCAAAGCAATTTTTCCCATTGAAATTAATTGAAATGCCATTAATCCGTTCCAGCTCCCAAAACACCACCTCAGTTGTTTTTGTTAAGTGTTTTTGAATAAGAAAAATGTATTTACAAGAAGAAACATTTATTTATAAATAACAAATACATATTCTATAAAAACATAATAAAATAAGAAGTGAAGTGCTAACGGAAGCGCTTAATTTTCGTCACAGGTCTTCGCTTTTTTCGTCACGCTTTGCTCATTTTCACCTGCAGATCGTTAAAAAAAACTGTCCAAGGAGGTTTGTTTCTTCCTCTCTTTTAGGATATTGCGGAAATGAGTTAGGCAAGTTTCGTTGAACAACTCCGATGCACGACCAGTTGCAACTTTTTCTGGGTGATTTTTATCCACGAACTCTACAACCTTCTCCCACATTCCCAAGATCTCCTTTATATCTCTTGTAGAGATAACCTCCTCCATCTCTGGCTCCTCTTCAAAACTAATTTTTTGTTGAACCACCGTATGCTGCTGCGCATGTAGATCGTGTAACTCCTCGGTTGTCAGCTCCTGAGACTGTTCCTCGACGAGTTCGTTCACATCTCTCTCATCCACCTCCAGACCCATGGATTTTCTTAGAGAAACAATCTCCTCTACCACACTTCGGGTTCCAATCCTTGAAGGCCCTTTCAGCTACAGCCTCAGGCCACCACTTCTTTTAATCCTCGGCAGAGGATTAAGTTCTCGTTGTAACACCCAGCCAGGCCTGATCAATAATTATTAGGCATATCATGATGTTAAAGTGATCCTTCCAGAACATGCGCACACAGACTGAGATCTAATCTGTGGGAGAAACTGTTAGACGCTGCACAGAACACCAACATTGCGCCCTGCATTTTGGGGTCGTGTGCAGCGGTGTAGTATGTGATTCCTCGTATCTCAAAACACTCATATATCGAGGTACCACTGTACATTGTAGAATATTTGCTGAATACTGAACAACTGGTCAACTTGTATTTTTTAAAGTGATTTCTGTTCTAGATTCATAGAGCGAGTTTAGGAGCTGGCAATTTGCCCCATCTTTCCGCTGCTGAAGTTGAATTAATCAAAGATGTTTCATTATTACCACAATTCCTTCCTGAAATAGAGCATTGCAAACAAATCCTAGAAAGTTATGCTAGGTGGAAAAGAAAGAGTTATATATTTTGGGAATGGATGGTAAGATTCGACTTTAAAATAGTTTAATTTCATTGATTTTTACTTTACTTATAATAAGTATAGCCTTATAATTTTTTTCATGAACAAAGTTCTGAAGCTTTATTTGTTATTGTAAGAAATTTTGTTTTTTTCAAATGCAAATACATTTGTTTCCGGTTATTATTTAATACT
The DNA here is from genome assembly GCA_022606455.1 of Callitettix versicolor. Classification (NCBI taxonomy): domain Eukaryota; kingdom Metazoa; phylum Arthropoda; class Insecta; order Hemiptera; family Cercopidae; genus Callitettix; species Callitettix versicolor. Next base: position 43,571,033 of record CM040188.1, read on the forward strand.
GTATGTAGTTCACAAATGCAAATTTGTTTTACTGTCATATTTTGGTCTTAACTAAGTGTAGTGAAATTGAAATTTAAAAAAATGTATGGTTTGGGAGTAAATTGAAAACCAAAAATAATCCATACCAAAAAATGGTATTAAAATTTAAATTAAAGATTTTGATAAATTTTACATGTCAGTCTGGTTTGTTTTTGTCTGGAAACTATCAATTATAATATTCCCTTCCAAAAAATGTTTTTTGAAGCCTTTTCTGATCAGTAGTATAGTTAAAAAGTAGTTTTTTCTCAAAATCGGCTATAATAATTTTTATCAATTGTAGCCCACAAGTACACAGACAAAACATATGGTTTTTATATACAAAAAAATTGACTGAAGATAACTAAAAATCGGTTAGTTTCTCAGAACTGGTTAATCATGTTTTGCTCAAATTGTGGCCAGATAAGAAGATTCATAAATCAGTGTAGCGAATTCGAAATAAAAGTTTTTAGTTTGGTAGTAAATCTAAAAATCCAAAAGTAAACCCAATCACAGTCAGGTTTTATCATATTTTTTTTTAATTTGATATTTTAGTATTTTTTTTACAATATCCAACGAAGTTATGCTGTACTATCAGATATATGAATATATATAACAATCCCTGGTTCTAAAAATCCAAGTTGAAACACTGGATCTTAAAGATTACAAGCAACTATGATTCGTGCAAGTAATGATAAAAATACCCCAGGTGGTAACCAATCCACCCGTCTGCGGGCGGCAACCAGGAACTCGGATTCTGGGGACCCTGGACTTACACGTCATAAAGCCAGAGGTATTATATGCAAGCAAGACGCTAGCACTCCACACAAAAGCTACCATGGAGGGTATTTTGAAGGAAGAACGCAAAATCTTGAGGAAGATCCTTGGCCCAAGATTAACAGAAGATGGATACAGGTTGCACTCCCGGAAGACCACAGAGAAGATATCGAACCTGGCAGCAGATATCAGAAGAAGGAGGCTTCGGTTCTATGGACACATCAGTAGACTCACAACAACAAGATTTGCCAACAGAATCCTTAAGTATATACAAAGAGTCAAATCAACAACGTGGATCACAAGTCAGAAGAGACCTACATGACGCAGAAATAGACTCAACAGATATTGAAGACAGGAACGCATACAGAAGAAAGATGCTCGGTTGGAAGGTCCCAGAGAATGAAATCCCAAAGAGAGCAGGGGTAAAAAGGACGGAGGAGCGGAAGAGGATCCATGGCGACAGGATGAGGGAGGTGTGGAGAATTAGAAGGAACAAGACATGAGTCGGAGTGCTTTGCGTGATCCAACAGGGTCTATACGCAAATAATAATATATAAATTAAAATATGTCCACTCTCTAGGTAGTGCAGTGATACACAGGCTCATTTGTGTTGGGAACCTTGCTCTAGAGTAGGGATGCACAGACCGCGGGCCGCATGCGGCCCGCCGGTGAAATTCTGGTGGCCCGCCGTCACCAAAATAATACTCTCGTACATTCGAAAAATATTGAATTCTGTATCAGAATAAAACCAAAAAAAATTTGTTCAAAAGTAAAGACGTCCATAAAACTTATGAAAATTATTCAAATACCGCGCCAGTTCATGAATGAAACGACGCCGTCGAATTAGTCCGAATAGTCCCGAATAGTGTCAACAGAAAGAAGCAGTTTAATAGTGTAGGAGAGGACCTAGGAGCTGTGCCTAGCCCAGAGGAGTGGGAGGTGCAAGGTGGAGGGGCAAAGGGCAGCCCTTCAGTCCTGCAGTCCTGACCGAGACGTGGCAGACTTCTCGAAGTAGTGTTCTGTGTTTTGTCTGATCTTCTGTACCGCCGTAACTGTTTGTTTCTGTGTTGTTGTTTGTTAACCCTTTTTTTATTTTGAAGTCTTATTAAAGTTTTTTTTTTATCATTCTTGCATATAGTTTAATCCAAATTCAACGTAGATCTACTGTTGCAGTGTTAACCCGTCAAGTGTATAATTGTGTTGTGAAATCGTAAGTAAAACTCTGTTATCAATAAATGTTTCCCTACCTATTTATTCAATTATTCTTGGTAATTTAAAAAAGGATGGGTAATTTAAGTAGGTACTGTAATTGTTTTTAGGTGCAGTGTTAACCCTAGACAGGATTATAACGCAACATGGACAAGCCAGGACCTAGTAAAAACGTAAGGCTAAAGATGAAAATCGGCAGTTTCAAGAAATATGGACTGAGAAATATTTTTTTGTATGGTTGCATAACAAAGTCGTTTGTTTAATTTGTAAGAATTCTGTTGCGATTGCAAAGGAATATAATGTAAAAGGCACTATGAAACGCAGCATTCTTCTTTTACCAAATTTACAGGCGAATTAAGAAAGCAAAAAGTGTTGTCTTTGAAACGGGAGCTTATTGGTCAGCAAACTGTGTTCACAAAACTCATTGAAGATTCAGAAACGGCTACAGAAGTTAGTTTTGAAATTTCTCGAATGATAGCAAAGCGAAGTCGCCCCTTCAATGATGGAGATTTTGTAAAAGAATGCATTGAAATCGCCGCTAAGAAAATGTGTCCAGAAGCAGCAAAAAAGTTTGAGAAAATTCAACTGAATCGTATGACAATCCAAAGATTTAATTATGTCTTTGTCAGCTAATATTATGGAACAATTAACTGAAAAGACTAAGATAATTGAATTTTTTTCATTGGCACTCGATTTAATCAACTGATATTAGTTCCACAGCTCAACTACTCATATTCATACGAGGTGTTACTCAAGATTTTGAAGTCGTAGAAGAGTTATTAGGAATGTGTTCATTGAAAGGTCAAACTAAAGGAGTTGATATACTCAATGTACTTTTGGATGAGTGTTCAAAAACTGGTTTTGACTTATCAAAATTATCGGGAATTGTGACTGACGGTGCTCCTTCTATGATTGGTGTCAATTCGGGCTAGTTACTTTGCTAAAAAGTATCTGCAAGAAAAAACATAAACGCTGAAGATCTCATGCAGTTTCATTGCATCATACACCAAGAAGCCCTTTGTTCTAAAAAAATTGAATTTCAAAATGTCATGAAGGTGGTAGTTTCGACTGTAAATTTCATCAAATCACGAGGACTCAATCACAGGCAATTCAAACAATTCCTTGATGACATCGAAAGCTTAATATGGAGATTTGCTGTTTTATACAGAAGTAAGGTGGCTAAGTCGTGGATTGACACTTGAACGATTTCTAAATTTAATAGAAGAAATTGGAATATTTCTGGTGGAGAAGCAAAGGATGTCCCGGAACTTAAAAATCCTGATTGGTTGTGTGATTTGGCTTTTTTAGTTGACATTACAAATCATTTGCATGTCTTGAACACACGGATTCAAGGCAAAAATCAACTGATATCCCAGCTCTACGCTCATGTATCATCCTTTCAATGCAAGCTGACTCTTTTCAGATCGCAACTGACTTCTGGAAATTACAATCATTTTCCGAATTATAAGAAAATGGCGAAAAATTCAACAAAACTGCGATTAATTTCAGTTATGTAGAAAAGCTGGATATTCTGATTCACTCTTTTCAAGACAGATTTTCGGACTTCAAAAAAGTGAAACCTCTGTTGGACATATTCAGCAATCCTTTTCGATTTCAGTTGAAAATGCGCCAGAGTCAATGCAGTTAGAAATTATCGATTTGCAAAAGCGACCAAGATTTGCGCAACAAATTCAACGAGGAGACTTGTTGAACTTTTACCACTGCATTGACAAAAATATGTACAAAGAGTTGCGCATAAACGCTCTGAAATGTGCCAGCTTATTTGGTTCTACCTATATATGTGAACAAACTTTTTCAATACTGAATAATAATAAAACAAAAATCGAAACCGCCTTGCAAATGAAAGTTTGGAAGCAGTTTTACGATGTTGCTACAAGTAAATTTGACCCAAATATAAAAGATTGTAAGCACTATGCAGTGCCACGCTTCAAATTAATAAATTATTTTTCAATTTTAATACATTATATGCATTTTTTATTGTCTTTAATTACCTATACTTCTGGCGGCCCGCCATCAGTTCATGATTTGCCCGAGTGGCCCCTAGTTTTAATAAGTCTGTGCATCCCTGCTCTAGAGGGTCAGTCCGGTCAGTTGGTATTCTGTGCAGAGGGAAATCAGATGAACCATAGGGCTTATAATGTGGTTGACTTGTTTGAGGGTATGTTTCAACAGAATAAGTGGGACATTTAGTTCACTTTTTTAATCACAGTCACTGATTTAATTAATTATTCTTTCAATGTTTTCGTCTCTTTGATAGCTACTTTCCAACTTGCTGGCACCTTATCGGTCTAAAAACGCATATAATTTGTTAATAACTGGGGCCGATCATTCTCATTTACTCATCTTAGTATAATGCTCTTCAACATCATTTCAGCACATCCAGTATTAATAACCTTTACATCTGTATTTTCAATAAATCTAATGTACTCTGTTAGTTTGGATCCCCAAATTCTACAATTATGTGCATAACTCGCCCATCTATGAATTTAAGTTAGTTTCATCAGTAAACAGTATGTAGCTTAAAAAAATGTATACATTCTAGTGCTATGGTCTTGTATTCTTTGGTTTTAATGTTTATTCCTTTTTGTTTTTAAGGTGTCTGTATTAGAGGAATCCAAAAAGAATAAATCCAGTTCCAGTAACAATGAACAAACTGAAGAGGAACTTTTGAAATTTTATCTTAACACATTGAAAGAAGAAATAAAAAAAAATGTATTAATTGAATGTAAAGACAAAAGACTGAAGACTAAATGTGAACGAACCTTATGTAAGCGGATGGTCATTTCATCAGATGATAATGAAGTAGATAAAAACATAGCCAGTATCGATTTAGAGATTCTGAAGATGGAAAAAACATGTAAAGAGAAAGAAGTGGAGTTACGTGAAATTTTGGAAAAGTTGTTAAAAAATAGAAGCGAAATTGCTGTTATAAAATCAAAAATCAAAGTGTGATTACTGTGTTATTAATCATTTTTAATCACTCCCATTGGTTAATTAACTACATTATAAGAATGCTGAATTCATTAGGCCTGCAGGTCTGGTATTACAGCTAATACAGTTGACCATGATTGTTGTTCATATTTTTCATGTTCAAGACCTTGGCAATATACAGTTTGATTGTTTATTTAGAAAATACAAATTGTATCAGTTGTGTGTGTGTGTGATAATGATTAATCATGGCATATTCACAAAACACAATATAATTTATTTTTAAAGGAAAATTTGCAGGTAACAAATTATTCTGCGTGCTGTGCAATTAATAATTTTGTAACAAATGTTTAGAAATTTTAATAAATATCAGGATGCTCTTCAATCTGCTCAGAATGTAAATAAAAACTTTAAATGGAAATTAAATATGTAATTAAATCATAGTTTACAATAAATTATGGTTTGAAATAGGGTATCAAAAAATTAAGTTTCACAAACAGATAAAATATAAATTTTATTTTTATAATTAATTTGTACTGACTTAAATAAACGTCTTTGGCAAACTAATTTATAGACAAATAATATAACTTAATTTATGAATATTATTCAGGATGTTTACACAATTAAAACTTGTATTAAACAGTACTGTGTGGGCCTTTCCTTCTATTAATTGTGTACAGTATAATTAAATTTATAATAAAACTAAATACATAAATATAAAACTTTTCTGTAACGAAATATCACATTTACATTGATTTTCAAATATAAAAATTTAGGATTTGTTTAATAAACAAAAAAATTCTCAAACCTAATTCTTTCAGTAAGTGTAATAACTGATTTAGAGAACTTTCTGATATAGGATCAATTCTCTTGGTTCCAACTGTCATTTCTATTCTGATATGATCACATCAGCATGGAAATGATAACTGAAACCAGAACTGATCCTTGCTGGAAAGGATGATCCACTTTGTGCACTATTTCACCAACATGGCTGCAAGCATCATTCCCGTGATGATGAGCATATCATTAATGCTTTAAGCATATTCAAGCTTTAAGATGGTTTACAGCATGAAATTATGCCAAAGGTCTGTGTCTACAATATGCTGGCTCTAAATATAGCCAGTCAAAGTTATAGAAACATCTTAAATCATATTTCTGGGGACTGAGAGGCTGCAGGGTTAATTTGGAAGCATAAAAAAAGAATGTGCTTTAATAATTCTTTATCTCTGCGGCAGTATCACTAGTTGCCATTTGTGCTGAAGCAGCTCTTTGGAGCGGTCTTGTTGTCTGTTGACTCCGGTTGAATCTCAAAAAGTTACCTATTTTAATATTTCCATCTTCCATCTCAACCCATTCCTGCTTCAGGATTTTAGATACAGTGGTACCTCGACATACGAGTTTAATTCGTTCCGTAACCTTGCTCGTATCTCAAAGCAATTTTCCCCATTGAAATTAATTTAAATGCCATTAATCCATTCCAGCTCCAAAAACATCACCTCAGTTGTTTTTGTTAAGTGTTTTTGAATAAGAAAAATGTATTTACAAGAAGAAACATTTATTTATAAATAGCAAATACATATTCTATAAAAACATAATAAAAGAAAAAGTGAAGTGCTTAATTTTCATCACTGGTCTTTCGCTTTTTTCGTCACGCTTTGCTCATTTTCACCTGCAGATTGTTTAAAAAAACTGTCCAAGGAGGTTTGTTTCTTCCTCTCTTTTAGGATATTGCGGAAATGAGTTAGACAAGTTTCGTTGAACAACTCTGATGCACGACCAGTTGCAACTTTTTCGGGGTGATTTTTATCCACGGACTCTACAACCTTCTCCCACATTCCCAAGATCTCCTTTATATCTCTTGTAGAGATAACCTCCTCCATCTCTGGCTCCTCTTCAAAACTAATTTCTCGTTGAACCACCGTATGCTGCTGCGCATGTAGATCGTGTAACTCCTCAGTTGTCAGCTCCTGAGACTGTTCCTCGACGAGTTTGTTCTCTCATCCACCTCCAGACCCATGGATTTTCCTTGAGAAACAATCTCCTCTACCACAGACACTTCGGGTTCCAATCCTTCGAAGGCCCTTTCAGCTACAGCCTCAGGTCACAGCTTCTTCCATGCAGAGGTTAAGGTCCTCGTTGTAACATCCAGCCAGGTCTGATCAATAATTATTAGGCATATCATGATGTTAAAGTGGTCCTTCTAGAACATGCGCACACAGACTAAGGTCTAGTCTGAGGTGGGAGAAACTGTTAGACACTCCACACGACACCAACATAAACGTTAAACATAAACACATTAAACGTCTGCATTAGCCCAAGTGTGCACAATAGTCGGATGTTAAACACTAAAAAAAAAACGACACCAACATGTGCCCCGCATGTTGGCGTTGTGTGCAGCGGTGTAGTGTGCGATTCCTCGTATCTCAAATCTTGCTCTCATCTCAAAGCAAAATATCGCTCGCTCTGCGGCTCATATCTCAAAACACTCGTATATCAAGGTACCACTGTATTGCTATTTTTCATTTACAGAGAGAGATTGATTCTTGAGTGGGTCTCTTACTTGTCTATGCCTTCGATGTTCTTATCCCCCTATACTCAACAGTGCGCTAGAATACAATGAAAGATTAACAGTATCCTTTTTCTGCTAGTTCAAGGTTAGGTACAGGAGACTGGTGTCTCAAAAAGATTCTACTAAATTTAAATGCTGTTGATCCTGAACTTAAATCCTATAAATGTCTTATAACAATTGGTAGATATTACATGGTTTTCTACCAGTTATCTGGTTGAACCTGGTTCCTCATTAGGTTAGATATGACTCTTGGATCTAAAATAGTCTCAATTATAGCTTGTCTTTAGGCATGGTCTAGAGTGTGCATTCTTTCTTTGCTGTCACGCAGGACGTTAACACTCCTAACGGACAGCAAAGTAACTAATCATAACACACCATGTCTCGAAGTAGCAGACACAGTAGGTCAGCATTGTATAGTTTTTGTTGTAAGCCTACCTCATATACATTGATGTTTTTGTGTCTGATATTTCTGTCGAAAACTATCATTTTCCTTGACAATTTGTTTAATTTTTTGTTTTACCTTTTAATGTTTTCTTATTATGTTTTTATATTTTACTTAATAAGTGACTGAGCTTTACTTAATTTTTTTAACAAACTAATATTATAATTAGTAGTGCATTTTTTTGAACAATGCCATCCAACTCATCTTGGGGATTGCGTCAGTCAAATCTAGGCTCAGTTCAATGAAATCCTTATGTGGACAGGCGTGCAAAATTGTTTACAATGTTGCAACTCACTTTAAAAAAATGAATATAAATTAAATATTAACGTTGTTCGATCTACAAGCGAAGCAACATGAGTTTCTGCAGCAACGATTTATAAAATTTTAAAAGAAGGAAGAGCATCCAAGGCTAAAGGAGATTAATTTTTTCTACCCCTACTGGTAAGCAGTCACCCTAAAAAATAATTATTGACAGTTTCCAAAAAGCAGCTGTTCTTTGACGAAGAAAAGTTCAAGAATTTTATTGTGCAAGAAAAAAAAATCCCTACACGAAAACTTAAACAGGCATTATCAGATGGCTTGGTAGACTGCAGTGTAGAATATTTATGGCAACTTTTGAGATTATTTGGGTTTCGTTGGAAAAAGTGTCAATCCAGGTGTAAAATTCTTATATAAAAGCCAAATATAGCTGCATGGAGGTTTTGTTACCTACAGGCAATGCAAGAATATAGGCAATTAAATAGAAATATAGTTTATTTAGATGAAGTTATGGTCATACGTAGCATTCTACTACAGCTTGTTGGCAATCTGATTATGAGTCAGGGGTGTTCGAACCAGTAAGTACAGGCCAGAGATTAATTATAGTTCATGCTGGAGGTGCGAACGGATTTGTAAATAATGCATTGCTAATTTTTCAATCTGGGTGTAAAACCGACGATAATCACAATTCATTCCAAATTTACCCCTACAAAGTGTAATAGGGACAATGAAAGCTACCAGTTAAATAAAAAACCAAATGCCACTCCCAAATTTTTAAAAAAAGTATTAAAAATTGGCTTATAATCAACAATGTCTCTTTTAGCGAAACAATGACAAAATCAGAACTGCTTCTTTTGGGAAAAAATGTACTGTTTACTAAATGTTTCAAAGTAGATAAACTCCTACAGGATTCCCAACACACTGTTCTACAGCTGCCCCTATATCATTGCAATTTAAATCCAATTGAACTTGTTTGGCGATATGTAAAAGAAAGAATAAGAGAAGACTTATCGGACTCGCTTGAAGAAAAGAAAAAAACTGTGAAAATCTTTTCTGAATATACAAAAGAACAGTGGATGGAATGTTGTGAAGAGGACTGAAAAAGAATATATTAAAAATAACGGAATTTTAGATAGTGACATCGTAATAACCTTACATCCAAACTCAGAATCCTAATCAGTTTGCAGTATTTCTCACTGTTATTTCTTTTTTTTATTTTTTGTGTAAATTGTATAAATATAACAAACTATTTTATAGAAATAATTCATAGTGGAGACAATAAATTTCCCGCGTTTAGATTAAGCCATTGTGAAAGTTATGCGTTAGCTGTCATTGTAAGAAAGAGACAGGTTTAGAGTGTACAAGCGGAGTGAGAACTGTACGCCATTACATCTATTTTATATGCTTTGACAAGCTTTAATTGTCATCTTTTTAACCATCAGTTTCTACTAATCGTCAGGTTAATTCTGTTATCTGACATTTTTAAACATTAGTCCATAGTAATAATTTGTAATACATAAAACTAACGTAAAAAGAAATCTTCAATGTTTCTATTGAAAGGTATATAATCTCACACTATTTATCATAATACCATTCAGCGTATAAGTTGATCACGTGTGTACAAGTGGTCCGCACAGTACTTTCTCATATGTTACGTAAATACTTGTCTAAAGATTAAATACGAATAATTTACTATATTAAAGACCAATAAAATCTGTTTAATACATAGTTAAGTAAAAAATTTAGAAGTTTTACTGCATTTTCCAAAATAATAATAAAGCATTCTGTGCTGTATGTTATTTTTATCTATCGTCAGATGTACTGGCAGTCTATTTCTGTCATCCGTCACAATAGACCCAAGAATGACGGTTAGTCAAGACTCTACAGTACTTTTAAATCACTGATTTTCATAAATGATTGAAAATTTTATAGATATGTCAATTGACATTGACATTAAAATTATGCTTCTGTTAGGATTTTGAAAAAAATATTAATTTTTAGTTACTATTTTAAACATGATAATGAGGTCACAGCCAAATAATGAACACTATTGACAAAAAACATAGGCGAAATTACGAAACTGCTGACGTACTGTCTGTTGCAATAAGCAACAAGGTATGTAGAACAGCAGTTGAAATAAAAGCATGGGGAAGAAGTAGGGCGGGAACAGTCGATTCCGGCGGGGCCGGAAAGTCGGTTTACTCCGGGTGACTTTTCTGTTCCAACTGGGCGGTGCCGAGAAGTGGCAAATCGGAGCTAAAAGTAAGTAGACGATTATTAGCGTACACTTCTTCCCCCTTTTTTTATTTTGGTTTGAAAGGATTAATATATATTTTGGGGAACGTTTTATGTCACATAAGATAGTAGGGGTTGCCACCAACAATAGTTGTAAGGTAACACATATCAAATAATTAAAGGTAATTTTTATAATGAACCACCGATAGAACTTTATTTGAAGGCCCCATACCACTACATTCTTGCAGTTCTTACTCTTACTTGCCAGCCTCGGACTTCTTCTAGGCGTGATAAAATCACATTCTGAAACACTCTTCCATTTAAGACTCCTTGGACCTGAAAATACACAAATATCAGATTTTAACACATCTGAATATAAATAAAATAATATGCATTATGTTTTATGGCAAAGGTCTTTTACTAATGAGACAGGCAAAATGGATAACCCAACTTGGAGTGTATGGAACTATACCAACAGAACTTGTAAGCGACTGTAGACATAACTTTTGTCATGAATTGTTCACAAGCTCCATAGGTACCTCAACTTTTTGTAACAACTGGAAGTTCAACTATAGTACCAAATTTTTACTAGAAAATCTGTTTCTGATTTTTTCTTATTTTTCCAGATACTGAGAATAAAACTGAAAACAATCATATTTATTAAAACAGGCTAATCAGATTGTAGTACATATTCATAAACTAAAAAGAAGTGTAGTGTTGCAAATTTAAAATATGTGTATTATTTAAAAAACATATGTTTCAAGGGTAAATTAATGGCTATTAATTACTGTTATTATCAAAACATACTGCCGTATTAAAAAAAACAATTAAGGGACAATTACAAAGGGGTAGAGGGTTGCGTCTAACGGCAAAAGTTCCTAAATACGGCCTAGACAAATAGCCAGTCTGGTCAGAATAAGTGACGGCGAATATATATTCATTTATGTATAATTTTTATATTATATTTATGTATTATCAAGATGGCTGAACCAACAATTCATTCTTCAATAGCAATTCGCTAACAAGACTTGAAACAATTATTTCCAATTGTAAGTTAAAGGTTATAAAGTAAAGACACGTACAGGTACAGCTGATCGGTAAATCAGCTGATCAGCAGGTTGTCCAACCTGACACAACTATATGTCACCAAATGAACTCCCCACGGTGCAGCCTACAGGACCTATTGTAACAATACCAGCGATGTATCATTGTGAGTTATGATGCGTGTGTGGGCAGCGGAATCAATGCTGAATCAAAGATGGCGGAATCTGTTTCAACGTCATCGTCCGCAGCACTCGCATTTAATGATATTGTTTTACCCTCAGCTGCGGACGTATTGGAAGCGAATTTCTCGAAACAATAACGTTCTTATTTTACAGTTTTTTGAAAAAACTGCTTTCACCATCATAATCTGTGTAAATTAAAGTTTAAATTTCATTGGCAATAACAAAAAAAAACAAACCCTGACAGCCGCCAGATTCGTTTTCCTATTTTCTTAGGTATTTGAAAATTTAAAATGCAAATTTTAACGATGTCGCAGAGTTTTTAGATATAATCAGAGTACAAAAAAATGTTAGGTTAGGTTATGTTAGATTAGATTAGGTTAGGTTGACTTAAATCAAATCAGATTATAAAAAAATTATGATTTTTTTTCGGGAAGGTGTAATAGCTTAGACATATTAACTTAGAGATTCGCTTTTCCTTCGACAGTATCGTGTTATAAGTTAGAGATCGACCTGTGTAATAAGATAGAGGTTCCGTACTGTATATTAACTTAGAGACTACAGTTCCGTCAAGTGTGTTGCACCGTGTGTATATGTTGCCGACGCCGCTGCTTGCAGGCGCTTCAGTATCTGTTATCTAACAAGTAGAATTCGCTTAGTTAAAGAAAGATATATTATTAAAATATAATGTTCATTTGGATAGGTTTTGTTCTTAAAGGCTTATGTGCAAAGCTGTAAATGTATACTAATTTACATATGTAGTAGTAATAGTAATATAAAAATATTGTTTGAAGGCTGCTTTATTCAAACCGTATCCGAATTGAATTAAGAAAACAGCCATAAATTAATGAATTCATATAAACTTACGTTGTTTTTTTTTCGATAAAACACCAATATTTCTATTTTTCTATACAGATAATTGTCAAAAATAAACATTTAGATATATTGTTGACTATAGTATTGACAATATATTGAACTGTAAACTGTAAAGATACTGAAGCGCCTGCAAGCAGCGGCGTCAGCAACATATACACACGGTGCAACACACTTGACGGAACTGTAGTCTCTAAGTCAATACACAGTACGGCACCTCTATCTTATTACACAGGTATCTCTAACTTATAACACGGTACCTTCGAAGGAAAAACGATTCTCTAAGTTAATAAATCTCTAAGCTATTACACATCCCCATTTTTTCCAATGATATTGAATGGCAGCCATTTTAAAAGCACGGCTTTTGTCGAGTATCGAAAAATACATGATATATAACAACAATTAAAAGATCTCTACAAAAGATGCCAGGATCGAGGCTCATTTCAGAAGCCTCGGGACTGGGTTTTACTCAACGACCGCTAAAAACAAACCCCGGCCAGTGTCGATACTTTCGTGTTCCAAAGCTTGTGGTTAGGTTTAACACAAGTAAGCCGGAAAGACGTGTCCTGTTTTCTAGGAAACTACTTGGTCAAGTATTTAGCAAACAGAGTACCGGGACTTTGTTAGTTCACCTCCGTTAGTCGGGTGGTCTCTGTCGTGTCGCCCGGGGGCTTAGATTAGGTTAGGTTTAGTGACCAGTGCCTGTTGAATTAGTGTCGTTGTTGCTTTTCTGGGGTCGTAGGGAACAAAATTTAGGAATAAAAAGGACAAGAGTTTATTAAGGAAATTTCTATTGGGAAATGAGGTACTGGAATGACCATCATGATAAGGTCCAGTCCACGGACTTTGAAATGATCTTCCGATCAATAAAAACTCTCTCTCTCTCTCTCTCTCTCTCTCTCTATATATATATATATATATATATATATATATATATATATATATATATATATATATATATATATATGTTGTTACCGTTGCGGCTTTGCCTGCAATTATAATATTGGCAATAAAATTTATAGTCGATTTTCAAAATCAGAATAGGTCATTTCATTTTAATATATGTTACATAAATTAAATGTAAATGTAAATATACTATTTACAATATTATACGATTTATAGTTTTCGGCCAAGAAATATACATTTTGCTACTCGATACTCTAAAACATGGTCCTGTCATATTTTAATAAAATACAGTATTATTAAAAAGTCACTATTATTCAATTAAACTGGAATAGTATTGTGTTTATCTCAGGTACCTAAACCGTGTTTATATCAAATTTAATCTCAATTGGTCCAGTAGTTAAAGTGTGATTGAATAACAAACAAATAAACAAAAACAAACTTTCAGAAAAATAATATGATTACCTGTTACCCGTCACGGCTTTTCCCGCAATCGTAATATACATTAAAGATCACGCATGACCGTGTTAGGACCAACAACCGTGTCAGTTAGGTTATGGTGTATTTCTTTTTTAAAATAAAGGTTTTAACACACCACCGTGTTAGTTAAGTTATGGAGTACTCTTTAAAAAAATAAGCTTTTTCCCTGCATCACCGTATTATGCCCAACAACCGTGCCAGTTAGGTTCTGAAGTACTCTTTTTTAAAAAATAAATAAAGGTTTTTAATACATCACCGCGTTAGGCCTAACAACCATGTTAGTTAACTTATGGAGTATTCTTTAAAAATATAAACATTTTCACGTATCACCATGTTAGACTTAACAACCGTGTCAGTTAAGTTTTGGAGTACTCTTTAAAAAAATAACGGTTTTTCACACATCGCCATGATAGGCCCAACAACCATGTCAGTTATGATATGTGTGTATTCTTTAAAAAAATATAAACGCATCACTGTGTTAGGCCTAATAACCGTGTTATTTAAGTTATGGAGTACTCTTTAAAAAAATATAACGGTTTTTTCATGCGTCACCTTATTAGGCCCAACAACCGTGTCAATTAGGTTATAAGTACTATTTCAAAAAAAAATTAATAAAGGTTTTTTTTAATGGATCACCGTGTTAGGTATAACAACCATGTTAGTTAGCTTATGGAGTATTCTTTTAAAAAATATAAAGTATTTTTCACGCATTACCATGTTAGACCTAACAACCGTGTCAGTTAAGGTTTCAGTACTATTTAAAAAAATAAAGTTTTTTTCACACATTACCGTGATAGGCCCAACAACCGTGTCAGTTAGGATATGTAGTATTCTTTAAAAAAATATAAAGGTTTTTCACGCATCACCGTGTTAGGCCTAACAACCGTGTCAATTAGGTTATGTAGTATTCTTTAAAAAATTAAAGTTTTTCTTCACACATCACCGTGATAGGCTCAACATCAGTATCAGTTATGTTATGTAGTATTCTTTAAAACAATATATAGGTTTTTCACGCATCACTGTGTTAGGCCTAACAATCATGTCAATTAGGATATGTAGTATTCTTTAAAAAATATAAAGGTTTTTCACGCATCACCGTGTTAGGCCTAAATACCGTGTCAATTAGGTTATGTAGTTTTCTAAAATAAAATAAAGGTTTTTCACACATCACCATGATTGGCCCAACAAACGTGTCAGTTGGGATATGTAGTAGTCTTTAAAAAAATAAAAGGTTTTTCACGTATCATCGTGATAGGCCCAACAACCGTGTCAGGATATATAGTAGGCTATTTTTAAAAAAATATAAAGGTTTTTCACGCATCACCTTGTTAGGCCTAACAACCGTGACAGTTTGTTTATGCTGTATTTTTTTAAAAATTGGTTTCTTATCACCCAAAACCCGTGTTAGACGTATTTTTATTGTTTTACCGATTTACAACACGTTACTGATTTTCGCCGGGAGGCATAAAATGCTTATATATATATATATATATATATATATATATATATATATATATATACAATTGGCATGGGGTGCAGATTAGGTGCACCTATTGAGAGGATTTAAACGTAAAACACCTCATAGGGTACCCGAGTCTAACACACACTTACACTTACAACACTACACTTACGACTTTAACACTTTACACCATATACCTGCACTTACATTTAGGAAGGCGATAATACAAACCTATAAATGTGCATTTAGGTGCCTATTGAGAGGATTTAAACCCGAGTCTAAAAATACAAAACACACACACACACACACTTTACACACACATATACCCTTATATATATATATATATATATATATATATATATATATATATATATATCCATATACATATATGTGTGAGGGGATGAGGTCCACCCACAAAGAACCATGTATGCTTGGTTATACTGCGAAGTGGCCAGGTATTTCCAAGGCGTCGTTTGCTACACCATTAAGTCGGTGTCATTCTCTCCATCAACATGCTTTACACTTTAGAGTTAGCCAAGCTATGTACAGTAGTGTCTTGAGTAGATGAGTGAGAACAGTATGAGCTAGAGTTATGGTGGGATCTCTAAGCCCATCAGCTGCCTTCGCCAAATAACACACACACACACACACACACACACACACACACACACACACACACACACACACACACATACATACATACAAACACAAACACACACGCGCGCGCTAACACACACACACATACAAACACAAACACACGCGCGCACATACAAACTCACACACACACACATACAAACACAAACACACGCGCGCGCACACACACACACACACTTACACGCGCTCGCGCTAACACACACCCATACAAACACAAACACACGCGCGCACACACAAACACACACACACACACACACACACACACACACACACACACACACACACACACATACACACATACACACGCGTGCGCGCTAACACACACACACACACACACACACACACACACACACACACACACACACACACACAATTCTCAATTGTTTGCCGGACGTACAAAAGACAAGTAACGGCAAAGCTAAATAAAACGCCTACTTAAATAAAAGCACTGACCAGTTCTCTGAAAATGAGTGTAAAACTTTTGTTGAGAGTATGAGACAGTTTGTGCAGCGGGACGCTAATGCGTGCACTGTCAAAAGCGTAGATTTTAATCTTGTCAAAACTCCAAGCCCCGAAAAATAACAAATCTGACCCTAATTGCGAAACCATTCTAACACAGTTCCTTTTGTTTACAAACCTCAGGCCTTCCAACTAGCAGCGTGTCGGCGTTCGATGGACTACGCCCCCGGGCCTTCCCTCACCCTAATCGGATTCCGCCAATCCCGGGCTATTTGTTCTTCATCTGGCATAGGACAGGTAACAATAGCCCTACAAATAATACCTTACTCTCGGTCGAACACTTGAGTTCAGTAGACAAAAGTTTCGATTTGTGTTACATTTCAACACTTGGTTATGATTAATTAGGCGTTGCAATAAGCACATTTCGAACGATCTGTTAATATACGATTTCACTATACGAAGTATATAACGATTGCGCGCGCACCTGTCTCGCAAACGTGATGTACACGAATTTACAATAAAACAGTATTTTTTACTTTAAATTTCTTTGAAAATCTAAAATCATTGTAAACAGGTTTTACGTAAGCCTGCATATAAGGTTTTCAGTATAAATTCATTGTAACTATAAAATCAGAATTTAAAAAAAAAGGAAAGATGAAAAAGTTATGACTATTAGCGGATTTCCGTTGGACATGATGGAGCGCCATCATGGTAATACCCAGTCCCGAGACTTTAAAATGAGCCTCCTATAAAAATCGTAACCTATAGATTACTTTTCATGGAGTGGTAAAATATTGTGTGTGTGTGTCTGTGTGTGTGTGTGTGTGTGTGTGTGTGCGCGCGTGTGTATGTGTGTATGTGTTTGTGTGCGCGCACGTGTGTTTGTGTGTGTGTGTGTGTGTGTGTGTGTGTGTGTGTGTTAGCGCGTGCGCGTGTGTGTTTGTGTACGCGTGAGTGTTTGTGTTTGTGTGTGTGTGTGTTAGCGCGCGCGCGCGCGCGTGTGTTGTGTGTTTTAGAGGTGGGCGTTTCTGCTATTTTTACAAAACGTCAACAAACTGTTTGTTGAGGAAAAAAGCTGCTTTTTAAAACAGATGGAAAAAAACATGTTTAGAAAACTGAAACTCAAAGTTGTATTAGCAGCTAAAACATAAAGCACATACGTTCAGTTTTCTCTAAGACTACTTTTTCATTCCCACTGCCACCATGTCCTTAATTGTTTTTGGGTATAAAGCATTTAGAAAGGATAAAAATAATCCTTACAAGTGTAGTAATAATTAAATTAAATTAAATTATTATCAAAACATAATAATTATGTAAGCCATTTTATATTTACAAAATGCAATGAATTTCCAATGGAAGCATTCTTTTTTTTACTTAAAAATTAAATAGCCCTTTGCATATTTACCGAAATGCAAACGGTTTAGAATATGTTTAGTAGATTAAAAAATATTGATGATTGATAATAAATATAAAAAATATGTTTAAATAAAATTAGGCTCTGTATCTACAAAATGAGAGAGGTTGTTACTACAACTCGCAACAAAATAGAGATAAACGTTTACATTGGGAATGTGTAATAGCTTAGAGAATTATTAATTTAAAGAATTGTTTTTCCTTGTACAGTACTGTGTTATAATTTAGAGACCGACCTATGTAATAAGATAGAGAATCCGTACTGTGTATTAACTTAGAGATTACAGTTCCGTAAAGTGTGGTGTATGTTGCCGACGCCGCTGCTTGAAGGCGCTTCAGTATCTTTCCGTAAAGTGTGTTGTACCGTGTTTTGCCGACGCCGCTGCTTGAAGGCGCTTCAGTATCTTTCCGTAAAGTGTGTTGTACCGTGTTTTGCCGACGCCGCTGCTTGAAGGCGCTTCAGTATCTTTCCGTAAAGTGTGTTGTACCGTGTTTTGCCGACGCCGCTGCTCGAAGGCGCTTCAGTATTTCCGTAAAGTGTGTTGTACCGTGTTTTGCCGACGCCGCTGCTTGAAGGCGCTTCAGTATCTTTCCGTAATGTGTGTTGTACCGTGTTTTGCCGACGCCGCTATTTGAAGGCGCTTTAGTATCTTTCCGTAAAGTGTGTTGTACCGTGTTTTGCCGACGCCGCTGCTTGCAGGCGCTTCAGTATCTTGTATCTAACAAGTAGAACTCATAAAAACCAGTTCTTTTATTATTATATATAGTTTCAATATTAAATATCTAAATAATAAAACACGCCATCACACTACATACCCAGTCTAATCATCACTATATTTCTACAGAATTTACTGTTTTCATATACATTTTAAAAATCAAATAATAAACATTAAAACTGTGAATAAACGCCATTATGCTACATGCCAGCCACTGTTAGTTTTACAGTTGAATATATGGTATGTTAGAAAAAAGCACGTTGACGATGGTCCAAACCTCGATGTTGGTAATTGTACTACTTACCCAGCCCAACTTCACTATTTAGTATTCAAATGTTAATTGTATAACAGCGATGTTTTATACGTTTATTATATATTGGTAGGTGTGAATAATAAATGTTTAAATTATTTTAAACTCCATCATACTACTTACCCAGCCCAAATTCATTATTCAGTATTCATGTTAATTTTATAACAGTAATGTTTTATACGTTTATTACAGTATGGTCCAAACGTTGATACTAATATACTTTAATGTTAAAAAAATGTTTTTATATGTTTATTACATATTGGTACGTGTTAATAATACTTGTTTAAATTATTTTAAAGCCATCATACTACTACCAAGCCCAACTTAAATTACTTAGCATTTTATTGTTCATTGTAAAACGGCGATGTTTTATACGTTTATTACGTATTAGTAGGTGACGTTAATACACCTTGATATAAATCCACCTAGACAATGGTCCAAAACTAGATGATAATATTGCACGAGGTAAACCCTCTTTGAAAATGGTCCAAACGTTGATGTTAACATTATTGTTAAATCTTTTTATACGTTTCTTACATATTGGTAGGTGTAAATAATACATGTTTAAATTATTTTAAAGTCATCATACTACTTACCGAGCCCAATTTCTTTATTTATTATTCAAATGTTAATTGTATAAGAGCGATGTTTTATTCGTTTATTATATATTGGTAGGTGTTAATAATACTTGTTTAAATTATTTTAAAGCCATCATACTACTACCCAGCCCAACCTAAATTATTTAGTATTTTATTGTTAATTGTAAAACGATGTTTTATACGTTTATTACGTATTAGTAGGTGACGTTAATACACCTTTATATAAATCCACCTAGACAATGGTCCAAACGTTGATGTTAACATTATTGTTAAATCTTTTTATACGTTTATTACATATTGGTAGGTGTAAATAATACATGTTTAAATTATTTTAAAGCCATCATGCTACTTACCCAGCCCAACTTCATTATTTAGTATTCAAATGTTAATTGTATAAGGGCGATGTTTTATTCGTTTATTATATATTGGTAGGTGTGTATAATAAATGTTTATATTATTTTAAACACCATCATACTACTTACCTAGCCTAGTTTCATTATTTAGTATTCTAGTTGTAAATGTGTAACAGCGATGTTTTATACGCTGAGGTAAATCCACTTTGAAAATGGTCCAAAGCTTGATGTTAATATACACTAATGTTAAAAAAATCTGTTCTTACGTTTATTACATATTGGTAGGTGTGAATAATACTTGTTTAAATTATTTTAAAACCATCATATTATTTACGCAGCCCAACTGCATTATTTAGTATTCAAGTGTCAATTGTATAAGGGTGACGTTTTATACATGTCGGTAGGTGTAAATAATACATGTTAAAAATATTTTAATGCCATCATAATATTAAGTATTCCTGTTAATTGTAACGTTTCAACATTAACAATATATTGGTGTTATTAATAAATGTTTAAATTATTTTGCATCCATAATACTACTTTCCCAGCCTAACAAGTATTTCGTATTCAAGTGTAAATTGTACAGCTGTTTTGTACATTTATTACATATTGGTACAGATTATGGTAGCATATAGCAACTGTCACATCATAATTTATGGTAAAAGTTGTAGTGGGATATTGCAACATTAAACTTGATTATCAAAAGGCATAACATTTTAGATACAACATTATTTACTACAAAGAAATTTGTTAAATCACAAAATAAGAAGTATAGAATTATCTACTTTAAATTGAAGAGAAAGTTAGGTCAAAGAAATATAGCACATATTGAGTTTATGCGGGTCACATACATTTGATTTTCAATCATACTGGTCTTTTGCTTTTTAGCATGTAATGAAGCGGTTTAATGAAAATGTACCAAAAGGACCTATATTCCATATTAGCCTTGTTACACAAGGTTTCTGTACTCTGACATTAAAGTTAAATACTGCTTATAAGTCCATAAAAAAAAAAAAAATATTCTAGAATGGGACATTTATAGTTACATCACACTAATAAGAACACCATGACCAAATGAATAGAAAAAGGAATTTTGAGGTTAGGCGAGTCACATATTTTGATTTTCATCATACTTAGTACTTTTGTTTTTAAGCATGTAATAAGGCGTTTTAGTGAAAAATTACCAAAAGATATTCCATATATACCTACCTTGTAATCAAATTACACAAAGTTCAGAATTATGACATTGAGAGCTGCTGTAAATCTTATAAGTAGATTTTAAAAATTAAAGGCTGTTTATAACATTCAATAAAATAAAAAGAAATATATTTCTCATTCTAAATTATTCCCAAAATGAAATAAATTGAGATACATCATACTAATAAGAACACTGTTACCAAAAAAAAAAAAATTAGTTATAAAAAAAACTTTAAATTGGAAAAATCTTGATAGAATTTTTTGACAATCAATATGAACTTCATATGCTTAAAACTTAGGTCCACCTAATTTTACAAATCACAATGGAGTTGCAACATACTTACCTCCTATTTCAGTGTTAACCATATATATTGTAAATAATTTCATTTTAACAACATTCTTTTATTTAAACTAATAAAATATATTTACCTACTTGGTTTAAATATGTCAGTTAACCCTTTACACCAGTAATTATGAACATTCTATATTTTCAATGTTGATGTAGAACATGAATATTCACAAAGCATGTTTATTTACATTGGGTCATTCTTTTTTTCAATAAGATAATTTTTCAAGTATTAATTATTTTTAAAATACAGGGATATGTTAGAATTTTAAATGGTAACAACCTGAAAATTTGTAGCAGAAATGATTTAAAATGAAATATCATCCATCCAAATAGGTCGAAAAAATACATAAAAATGCCGAAAAATTTTTTTTAGTGAATATATAGGCGCATGAACGCGAACGCGCGCGCACACGCACGCGCACACACACACGCACGCGCGCACACGCACACACACACACACACACACACACACACACACACACACACACACACACACACACACACACACACACACACACACAGTAATAAGAGCATCAATCACTCCCACTTACCTACCTGCTTCTTTATAAACTTCCACAGGAGAATTATATTTTTTTACTTATAATATCACATATAACACAAGCCTGTCAAGAAAAGGAAGAGGGAGTTTTTGACTTTTAATACATCAAAGAAAACAAAATCATAAACAAATCAAATAACAACAATATAAAATTTACATATTAGAGAAAAACTTAAACAATTAAACATATTATAAATAAGTACATGTACACATTCTTTATTGTGTTGTATTATTTAATTATAAATAGAAGGCTATATTAATTTATTCTATTTTGGTTAAAACATTTTATAATTAGTATTAACATAAAAATAATTTGAAACAACATCAACCATCTTCTCCATAATTAAATGAACTGACCACTAGCTCAACTATGTAATAAAGTATATAAAACGAAAAGAAAAGAATGTACGAATTTTTGACTTTTAATTAATCAAAGAAAACAAAATCAGCAAATCAAATAACAACAATATAAAATGAACATATTAGAGAAATATTTAAACAATAAAACATATTATAAATAAGTACATGTACACATGTAATAAACGTAAAAAACGTCACTGTTATACAATTAGCGTAACACTTGAATACTAAATAATGTAGTTGGGCTGGGTAAGTAGTATGATAGGTATATAATAATTTAAACATATATTGTTTACACCTACCAATATGTAATAGACGTATAAAAAGATTTTTTTAACATTAATGTATATTAATAACAAGGTTTGGACCATTTTCAAAGAGGATTTACCTCATACAGTATTATCATCTAGTTTTGGACCATTTTCTAGGTGGATTTATATCAAGGTGTATTAACATCGAGATTGTATTAACATCACCTACTAATATGTATTAAACGTATAAAACATAGCCGTTTAACAATTAACATTTGAATATTAAATAATGGATTTGGGCTGGGTAAGTAGTATGATGGCGTTAAAAATAATTTAAACATTTATTATTCACACCTACAAATATATAAGAAACGTATGAAACATCGCTGTTATACAATTAACACTAGAATACTAAATAATGGATTTGGGCTGGGTAAGTAGTATAATGGCTATAAAAAAAATTTAAACATTTATTATTCACCCTACAAATATATAAGAAACGTATAAAACATCGCTGTTATACAATTAACACTAGAATACTAAATAATGGATTTGGGCTGGGTAAGTAGTATAATGGCGTTAAAAATAATTTAAACATTTATTATTCACACCTACAAATATATAAGAAACGTATAAAACATCGCCGTTATACAATTAACACTTGAATACTGAATAATTATGTTCGACTGGGTAAGTAGTATGATGGCGTTTAAAATAATTTAAACATTTATTATTCACACCTACAAATATATAAGAAACGTATAAAACATCGCTGTTATACAATTAACACTTGAATACTGAATAATTATGTTCGACTGGGTAAGTAGTATGATGGCGTTTAAAATAATTTAAACATTTATTATTCACACCTACAAATATATAAGAAACGTATAAAACATCGCCGTTTTACAATTAACACTAGAATACTAAATAATTAAGTTGGGCTGGGTAAGTAGTATGATGGCGTTTAAAATAATTTAAACATTTATTATTCACACCTACAAATATATAAGAAACGTATAAAACATCGCCGTTTTACAATTAACACTAGAATACTAAATAATTAAGTTGGGCTGGGTAAGTAGTATGATGGCGTTTAAAATAATTTAAACATTTATTATTCACACCTACAAATATATAAGAAACGTATAAAACATCGCCGTTTTACAATTAACACTAGAATACTAAATAATTAAGTTGGGCTGGGTAAATAGTATGATGGCGTTAAAAATAATTTAAACATTTATTATTCACACCTACAAATATATAAGAACCGTATAAAACATCGCCGTTATACAATTAACACTTGAATACTAAATAATGAAGTTGGGCTGGGTAAGTGGTATGATGGCGTTAAAAATAATTTAAACATTTATTATACACACCTACAAATATATAAGAAACGTATAAAACATCGCTGTTATACAATTAACACTAGAATACTAAATAATTAAGTTGGGCTGGGTAAGTAGTATGATGGCGTTTAAAATAATTTAAACATTTATTATTCACACCTACAAATATATAAGAACCGTATAAAACATCGCCGTTATACAATTAACACTAGAATACTAAATAATTAAGTTGGGCTGGGTAAGTAGTATGATGAAGTTAAAAATAATTTAAACATTTATTATTCACACCTACAAATATATAAGAACCGTATAAAACATCGCCGTTATACAATTAACACTAGAATACTAAATAATTAAGTTGGGCTGGGTAAGTAGTATGATGGCGTTTAAAATAATTTAAACATTTATTATTCACACCTACAAATATATAAGAAACGTATAAAACATCGCCGTTATACAATTAACACTAGAATACTAAATAATTAAGTTGGGCTGAGTAAGTAGTATGATGAAGTTAAAAATAATTTAAACATTTATTATTCACACCTACAAATATATAAGAACCGTATAAAACATCGCCGTTATACAATTAACACTAGAATACTAAATAATTAAGTTGGGCTGGGTAAGTAGTATGATGGCGTTTAAAATAATTTAAACATTTATTATTCACACCTACAAATATATAAGAAACGTATAAAACATCGCCGTTATACAATTAACACTAGAATACTAAATAATTAAGTTGGGCTGGGTAAGTAGTATGATGAAGTTAAAAATAATTTAAACATTTATTATTCACACACCTACAAATATATAAGAAACGTATAAAACATCGCTGTTATACAATTTAACACTTGAATACTAAATAATTATGTTGGGCTGGGTAAGTAGTATAATGACGTTTAAAATAATTTAATTCACACCTACGAATCTAATCTATCTAATCTATTCTAATCTAATTCATATTATATTTCTGAAAGTTTGTGTGTTTGTTTGTTTGTTTGGTTGTTTGTTATTCAATCACGCTTTAACCACTGGACCAATTGAGATGAAATTTGGTACGTATATGGTTTAAGTATCAGAGATACATATAGGCCTATTCCCGTTTTACAAAACATCATTATACTACTTACCCAGCCCTAAATAATTATCAGTTTTTAGTTTTGTAACATCTGTTAACTATAGTTAGGTTTAATTACTGTTTACTGAACATGAGATTTAGGCACCTGAGATGGACATTTTACAATCTTTATACAAATCTTAATCTATGTTTTATTTATTGCAAAATTATTGTTTTTAATGTTACATTTTCATCTAATAATCACAATCTGGTATTTTTCATTTAAGACTATTCAATGTTTTTAAAGCAGAGTGCAGAATATATATATTATATACAATTTTATTAGGATACTTTAATTGTAAGGTAGTATAGGCTATATATTTGTGTAATTACATTATACGGTATGAAAAAATGGTAAATATGCATTGCAGCATCTATTGGAGTTTTCGATATTTTTCTTACTAAAATGCTTTATTATGTGCCCAAAAGCAAAAATCCAAAATATGAAAGCAGGAGAAGTACGATAAAAATCGAAAATAAAAGTGACCAACATAACCTCAAAATTGCTACCGGCGAAAATCGGTACCGTGTTGTACTGATTTTAGTCGTATTTTTATTGTTTTACTGATCTACAGATCAGTAAAACAACAAAAATACGTCTAACACGGGTTTGGGTGATAGGAAACCCATTTTTTAAAAGAATAGTGCATAACCTAAGTGACACGGTTGTTAGGCCTAACACGGTGATGCGTGAAAAAACCTTTATATTTTTTTAAAGAATACTGCATATCCTAACTGACACGGTTGTTAGGCCTATCACGGTGAAAAACCTTTAAATTTTTAAAAGAAGAATACTAAATATATTAACTGACACGGTTATTAGGCCTAACACGGTGATGTGTAAAAAAACTTTTATATTTTTTTAAAGGATACTACATATCCTAACTGATATGATTGTTGGGCCTATTATTGTGATGTGTTAAAAAAACCTTTATTTTTTTAAAGAGTACTCCAAACCTTAACTAACACGGTTGTCAGGCCTAACATAGTGATGCGTGATAAATCTTTATATTTTTTTAAAGAATACTCCATAAGCTAACTAACATAGTTGTTAGGCCTAACACGGTGATGCATTAAAAGAACCTTTATGTATTTTTTTCAAAAGAGTACTCCATAACCTAACTGACACGGTTGTTGGGCCTAATACGGTTATGCATGGAAAAAACTTTATATTTTTTTAAAGAGTACTCCATAACTTAACTAACACGGTGATGCTTGAAAAAAACTTTATATTTTCTTAAAGAGTACTACATATCCTGACACGGTTGTTGGACCTATCACGGTGATGCGTCAAAAAACCTTTATATTTTTTTAAAAAATACTAGGCTACATATCCTGACACGGTTGTTAGGCCTAACATAGTGATGCGTGAAAAATCTTTATATTTTTTTACAGAATACTCCTTTAGCAAACTAATATGGTTGTTAGGCCTAACACGGTGAAGCATTAAAAAAACCTTTATTTATTTTTTTAAAAAGAGTACTCCAAACCTAACTGACACGGTTGTTGGGTTAAACGGTGATGCAGGAAAAAACCTTAATTTTTTTTAAAGAGTACTCCAAAACTTAACTAACACGGTTGTTGGTCCTAACACGGTAATGCATGATCTTTAATGTATATTATGATTGCGGGCAAAGCCGTGACGGGTAACAGCTAATCATATTATATTTCTGAAAGTTTGTTTTTGTTTATTCAAATACACTTTAACTACTGGACCAAATGAGATTACATTTGGTGTGAACACGTTTTAGGTATCTGAGATAATCACAATACTATTCCAGTTTAATTGTATAATAGTGAATTTTTAATAATACTGTATTTTATTAAAATATGACATGACCCTGTTTTAGCGTATCGAGTAGCAAAAATTTATATGTCTTTGCCGAAAACCATAAATCATATAATATTGTATATAGCAATATATTAAAATGAAATGACCTATTCTGATTTTGAAAATTGACTATAAATTTTATTGCTTACATTATAATTGCAGGCAAAGCCGCAACGGGTAACAGCTAGTATATAATCAGCGTATAAACAGATTTTTTTACATTTATATATATTACATCGTTTGGTCCAAAACCTATCCACATCAACTTTATATATTTCTTTAACTGAGCGAGTTCTACTTGTTAGATAAAAGATATTGAAGCGCCTTCAAACAGCGGCGTCGGCAACATATACACACGGTACAACAAACTTTACGGAACTGTAATCTCTAAGTTAATACACAGTACGGATTCTCTATCTTATTACACAGGTCGGTCTCTAAATTATAACACAGTACTGTACAAGGAAAAAAGATTCTCTAAATTAATAATTCTCTAAGCTTCTAAGCTATTACACTGAAGCGCCTGCAAGCAGCGGCGTCGGCAACATATACACACGGTGCAACACACTTGACGGAACTGTAGCCTCTAAGTTAATACACAGTACGGAACCTCTATCTTATTACACAGGTTGATCTCTAATTTATAACACGGTACCGTCGAAGGAAAAACGATTCTCTAAGTTAATAAATCTCTAACCTATTACACATCCCCATAAAATACACAACGTAAAACCATAAATCTGTTCATTATTATATATGTTCTACCAATAACAATATGGTTTTTAATAACAAATGCTTGCCTCTCAATAATATAAACTTATAATAGTTTACATTGAAACAAAAATTCTAAGTCAGCTTTCAAATAAACCAACAGTAATTTTATTCCCTAAAAAACTGATAGTGTAGCAAAGCTATGATAGATTACACAGCTAGTGCTTTATAAAGCAATGTAAAGTTAATGATTATTAAAACAATCCTTAATTTCTTTACCAAACATATGTTGGTGTGAGGACGACATTACTGCTGGAAAATCAAGAGTGTCCACTATGTGTGCATGGAGTGGTCACTTTTGTACTTTTAATCTTTCTCTGCATCTGCTGTCTTGTTTTTTCTTAAAGGCAAAACCCTATTTAATAAAACATTTTTTTCTTAACTTAAACATTGTCAAAAACGTTTTTCTATGTTAGTAAGTAATTATTACAAAAATTACCTTCATCGTTAGAGCCTTGCGTAAGAAGAGGACGCATTGTTGGCATAGCGTCCTTAGCTGTCGGACGTTTAGCGTTACCCAGGGTGCACCGCGAGGAGGCGCCGACTTCACACCCCCTGCAATAAAATATACGTATACTATATAACTGACCATATTTCTCTCTTCAACTGTTAAACTATTTACACTATAACCTCTATTTGAATGTCATGTACAAAACATAAGCCAAAATTGTGCTGAAAATAGTGGATAACAAACCAGAAAATGATTTTATTTTTAAGTTGTTAGTCACTCATTGCTACATCAGAACTGTGAAAAGGTCACGAAAAAATGTTGCATTTTCCATAGCCTGACCAACAGGTTATTTATTACTTTAGTAATAATAATTTTTGCAAAATATAATCATAATTTCACAAACACCTGATTCCAAGTGACAACGAAGTATCTGTTATCACAAGCCCGCGAAATTTAAAAATTCTCGTTACTTTCTGAACACATCTCGTATACCATTATAGTCTTGAAAATGGATATGCTAATGTGAGCAGTTCTTTGTATTTTGCTCATGTTGTTGCTACTGCTGTCAGTAGCAAGTGCGAAACAAGGTTTTTTCCAAATTATTACATATCTTTGTAATACAATGCATCAGGAAAGACTTGTTCTACAATTTCTACTGAATTTGTTACCTAGACTAATATTTTCAAAGATTCTAGCGAACGAGTTTGCAAATGTGAAAGCAAGAGTAGCACCGTTAGGGCATTAAAGGCTGTTGATCAATTTATCTTAAACAATGGGAATAAGACTGCGGTTATTTCTGATATTTATTGAATGTAGATAAAGCTGTAGACACTTCACTCAAAAGAAAAATTAAATGAAGTAAACTATGGATCTTCTTTCATCCGGATCACCCACTTTGGGGTACGCCAAATCAATTACTTTGATGTGCGTTAGCTGCCCTCCGCTGTATCCAATACTGCTTCATTCTATCCGAGGCTGCCTTCCTTCTTTCATCCGAGACTGCCCCGCCCCTTTTAGATGTTGGTTTTTCTTGGAACCTTAGGTTTTCATTATGTAAAAGTTTTCGCAGTTTAAGTACATCGTCAATCATCTCATCTGATATCGCCAGCTCAGTTAAGTCCTCCTGGACCCGCTATGGATCATAAGTTTAAAAAAAAATAATTTTTTAGCTAAAAACATTTCCTAACGAACCTTTTTAGGAAGAATTACAAACCTCTTTTGTTTTATATTTAGACATTGACATAGTTTATAATATAATAAAATTTACTTCCTTGTACTGTAACCACTACACTCGTGGCTTATTGTATTTTAGGTGACAAACAATCGTACTTACGAGGGCCAGGCCAGTGTCCAATATCTTCAGACGTTGATTTTTATACATTCGCATGCAGGAAGAAGGAAGGTAGGAAACATGCTTGGTCATCTATCAAAGCAATGCACAAATTTAATAAAACATTATGTTTTAGACAAAGACAAAATGTAATAAATACATGCAAACAAGCAAAACTATACTCTATGCTAAAGTACCGTAAAACACAAAGTTATTGCAATGCATTACCTAGTGTGTAACACATAACTTTCTCATATCAATAATTTCCCCAAAACAAATTCAGTTCAGAAGTTATCAACAATGTTAAAACCGATTTAATTTCTCAGCTCACGGATTGTGCTAAAAAGTTAGAAACTTTTTTGTCATAAAACGGTCAAACATTTTTTTCCAAAATCCGTTCCCATAATTTCGGTTAAATATGGTCCATAAGTACTACAGATTTTTTCACAATCACTGTACTTTTTTTTTGGTAAGAAATTTAAATGAATAAAACCAAACTGTAAGTGCAAAGAACATTCTGAAATCACACAAACAACAAGCAGAAATAATTAATTTAAAAATACCCGTTTTTGTAGATAAAATTGCATTTTTATCTTTTTCAAAACCTTAAAAGTAACTTATACAGGCGTTTTTTTATTTAAAAAAATCAATGTTGTAGGTATAGTTTTGTTAAAGGGGGGAATCCTTCTTGAAATAAACAAAGTACCAATGGGAATGGGGTTTTGTTTGCTACTGCAGCAAAAGTTATTTATGCCTGATTGGTTTCGAATTATCAAATGTTTAGATTACCAACGTTATACTGTAATAACTTTTAATATACAGTACTCTCATGGCACTACCACATTAAAAATTCTAATGAAATGACTTTAAATGCATAATTTTTTGCTCATATTATAAACATTACAAATAATTTTTTTGTATAAATACAAATTTATTTTAACTTGTAGGCGTTATTTTACAATTTTAAAATTAAATATAGTGACAATATATTATTTTTGTCAATTCAAACTTGTAAACTAAAATGTTTTTTAGCTTCATCAATAAATAAACAAACAAAACATTTTTTTGTGTTTAACGTTCGAATATTGTGCACAGTTGGGCTAATGCAGACGATGGAA
>CM040188.1:43609123-43619123 GCA_022606455.1 Callitettix versicolor
ACGACACACACACACACATACACACATAACGGCAAACACACACGGCAAAGCAGAAAAGTTTTTAATTTTAGATCTTTTTTTTTTTTTTTATTTACTCCTGAACCATACATTTATTTTATTTAAAATTTGCTTATTGTGATCACATTGGGTATTGCATGTTTTGAACATAGTAAGTGGTGAATGTAGTAAGTGGCAATTAGGAAACATGATGCACAGTGCAGGCTGGAGTTCTTGGTGTTACATTCCACAACCCTGATTCTTAAAATACAAAAATTCCTTTGGGCTTAGTTTATAAAATTGTTTGATGAATTTAAAAAGTATTTTTTATAGAATAAGTAATTTTTTTATATAGTGAACTATATTATTGTAGTTGCTATTAGAATCAGTACAATAGTATATAGACATAAAATATAGCCTACCAAGAATGTTACTATGGAGCCAACTCAATTATTTGTGATAATGGTCAAGACATATTGTCAATAAAAATTAAATAATGTAAAATCAAAATAATTTAAATTTTATTTATCAAACTTTTTGAAAATTTTAATTTTCTCTTAAAAATTTTAATTAATTTTTTTAAAAAAATACTGAACATTTTCAAACGGATATAAAAAAAGTACATAAATGAGGCTATACTAACTGTAACATATACATTCAAGTATATAAATTCCATCATACTGTTACCCAGCCCAACTTCATTATATAGTATTAATTAATCTGTGCAGGGGTGCAGACTAGCTGCACCTATTGAGAGGATTTAAATGTCCCTCGCATTACCCGAGTGTAACACACATTTACACTTACACACTTACATTTTTTACTCAGGCGTTTTTAAAATGGATTTCAATTAGATCTATCAAAATTTGAAAAACCACCAAAATTTTGTATACTTCAAATAGTAAGAAAGTAAACATTACTTAATTTAAAATAATTCAGGAAAAAGTTAATTCTTCTTAAATTTAATAATGCACATACAATAATACTAACCCATTTTAACCTGACCCTCGCCGTATGTAGCTCCCAGCAGATCTACTTAGTCACCTTTAACAATGTCTCTGACGTTTCTATGCAATAAGAAGTGAAGCAGGGAACAATGCACTCCAATGTAGAGCTATTTCTGTAACAACTTCACTTAGGATATATAAATAAGCTTAATTAAGTGTAATTTCTCATTAAGATTAATACAAAAAGAAACAAATAATCACACAGTTTTAAGTAAGTATGCTATACATATATAAGTTTGTAAAAGTGTTATAACTACACAAAAAATCCATACACATTATAATATGTATGTCAGAGTATGAATTGACACTAATAGAACCTGAACTGACCTGTTTTTGTAGTCGTTTTAAATTCACTGTTTTGTTCATTCTTCAATTTAAATACAAAATAAAAAATCTTCTTTTTCTTCATTGGAAAAATATTTAAATATAACCGAACATATTAAACAAAAACAGAACTTAAAACTAAAAGAGCCCATGCGTGGTAACAATAGCTTGAAATATATCAAGCAGTTACATTACAAATCTGAAACAGAAAAACATCCTAACAGAGTCTAACGGGACTCTTAACGCGGGACTATAATTTCACCCCCCAAGTCTAACGTCAACCTCTAATAAGTGTTGAGGAATTACGACAGTGCAAAAAGTGTAAACATAGTGGTAGTGTAAGTGTGTGTAGTGCGATGAACCCAGCAGGGAAACCAAGTGTCCCCCTGGGCCAGAGTATGGGTGGCCTGAAAGAGATACATTGGTTAGTCAAACCTAACCTAGGCAAAGTACTACCTTATCTCTAAATTTCAGCAAAAATAGTGGAACTTATTAAAAATGTAAAGTGTAATTTTCTTAGACTTAAATAAAAATAAAAAAAAAACCTATCAAAAAACTTCGCATTTATAAAAGTGTTGTGTGTGGGTGTGTGTACATCATTTAATCAGTCTTCTAAGAAACATCTTGTGCAATTGGCTAAAAAAAATAATAATAACCTGAAAAAGATACCTGCAATAAACAAAGTACACATACAACAATTAATTTTAAAATAATTAAAAATTATATATATTCTGATTTAAAAAAATCATAATAAATACTATTCCCTTCCTAACAAAAATATAATATTCTTTTTTATATAATGTCAGTAATAAAAGAGTTTAAAATTCACATGAATTCTGATCCAGAACCCACAATAAATATTATTCTAACCAAATATATAACAGCTGTTCTTATTTGTATGTAAACCTTATTAATAAAAGTTAAGTGAATTCTGATCCAGAACCCACAATAAATATTATTCCTAACCAAATATATAGCAGCTGTTCTTATTTGTATGTACCACCTATATTAATAAAAGTTTAAGTGAATTCTGATCCAGAACCCACAATAAATATTATTCCTAACCAAATATATAACAGCTGTTCTTATTTGTATGTACCACCTCTATTAATAAAAAGTTAAGTGAATTCTGATCCAGAACCCACAATAAATATTATTCCTAACCAAATATATAGCAGCTGTTCTTATTTGTATGTACCACCTATATTAATAAAAGTTTAAGTGAATTCTGATCCAGAACCCACAATAAATATTATTCCTAACCAAATATATAACAGCTGTTCTTATTTGTATGTACCACCTCTATTAATAAAAAGTTAAGTGAATTCTGATCCAGAACCCACAATAAATATTATTCTTAACCAAATATATAGCAGCTGTTCTTATTTGTATGTACCACCTATATTAACAAAAGTTTAAGTGAATTCTGATTCAGAACCCACAATAAATATTATTCCTAACAATATATACAACAGCTCTTCTTATTTGTATGTACCACCCCCATTAATAAAAAGCTTAAGTGAATTCCGATCCAGAACTCACAATAAATATTAATCCTAACAAAATATACAACAGCTCTTCTTATTTGTATGCATCACCCCTAATAATAAAAGTTTAAGTGAATTCTGATCCAGAACCCACCATAAATATTATTCCTAACAAAATATACAACAGCTCTTTTTATTTGTATGTACCACCACTATTAATCAAAGTTTAAGTGAATTCTGATCCAGAACCCACCATAAATATTATTCCTAACAAAATATACAACAGCTCTTCTTATTTGTATGTACCACCCCTAATAATAAAAGTTTAAGTAAATTCTGATCCAGAACCCACCATAAATATTATTCCTAACAAAATATACAACAGCTCTTCTTATTTGTATGTACCAGTCCTATTAATAAAAGTTTAAGTGAATTCTGATCCAGAACCCACAATAAATATTATTCCTAACCAAATATATAAAAGCTCTTTTTATTTGTATGTACCAGTCCTATTAATAAAAGTTTAAGTGAATTCTGATCCAGAACCTACAATAAATATTATTCCTAACAAAATACATAACAGCTATTTTTATTTGTATGTACCAGCCCTATTAATAACAGTTTAAGTGAATTCTGATCCAGAACCCACAATAAATATTATTCCTAACAAAATATATAACAGCTATTTTTATTTGTATGTACCACCCCTATTAATAACAGTTTGAGTGAATTCTGATTCAGAACCCACAAAAAATATTATTCCTAACAAAATAAACAACAGCTATTTTTATTTGTATGTACCAGCCCTATTAATAAAAGTTTAAGTGAATTCTGATCCAGAACCCACAATAAATATTATTCCTAACAAAATACATAACAGCTATTTTTATTTGTATGTACCAGCCCTATTAATAAAAGTTTAAGTGAATTCTGATCCAGAACCCACAATAAATATTATTCCTAACAAAATACATAACAGCTATTTTTATTTGTATGTACCACCTCTATTAATAAACGTTTAAGTGAATTCTGATCCAGAACCCACAATAAATATTATTCCTAACAAAATACATAACAGCTATTTTTATTTGTATGTACCACCACTATTAATAAACGTTTAAGTGAATTCTGATCCAGAACCCACAATAAATATTATTCCTAACAAAATACATAATAGCTATTTTATATTTGTATATACCATCCCTATTAATAAAAGTTTAAGTGAATTCTGATCCAGAACCCACAATAAATATTATTCCTAACAAAATACATAACAGCTCTTTTTATTTGTATGTATCACACTCTATTAATAAACGTTTAAGTGAATTCTGATCCAGAACCCACAATAAATATTATTCCTAACAAAATACATAACAGCTATTTTTATTTGTATGTACCACCACTATTAATAAACGTTTAAGTGAATTCTGATCCAGAACCCACAATAAATATTATTCCTAACAAAATACATAACAGCTATTTTTATTTGTATGTACCACCCCTATTAATAACAGTTTGAGTGAATTCTGATTCAGAACCCACAATAAATATTATTCCTAACAAAATAAACAACAGCTCTTTTTATTTGTATGTACCACCTCTATTAATAAACGTTTAAGTGAATTCTGATCCAGAACCCACAATAAATATTATTCCTAACAAAATACATAACAGCTATTTTTATTTGTATGTACCAGCCCTATTAATAACAGTTTAAGTGAATTCTGATCCAGAACCCACAATAAATATTATTCCTAACAAAATATATAACAGCTCTTTTTATTTGTATGTACCACCACTATTAATAAACGTTTAAGTGAATTCTGATCCAGAACCCACAATAAATATTATTCCTAACAAAATATATAACAGCTCTTTTTATTTGTATGTACCACCCCTATTAATAACAGTTTAAGTGAATTCTGATCCAGAACCCACAATAAATATTATTCCTAACAAAATACATTACAGATCTTTTTATTTGTGTGTACCAGCCATATTAATAAATGTTTAAGTGAATTTTGATCCAGGAATAAGTATTATTCCTAATATAATACATAACATCTCTTCTTATATATTTTGCCTCATGATAAAAGTGCAAAGTGCAAATGAATTCTGATAAAAAAAACCTGACATTAAAATGCGATTCTTATAAAATTATACAAACCACATACCTTACATATTTCTTCCTGTGACTGAGGTGATTGATGTCTTGATACTCAGACACAAAACCTGTGTCTTGAAAAAGCTGAAAGTGCATTTTGTTTTTATTTGAAATATTAACTTCTTAAGTATTTTAATTTTACTGTATTATTAATTCCACTAAGTTTGCCGAACTAATTACTAATAACATGTCAGCTAATTCTGCAGGGAAACAATTAACACATAGTAACATCTACTAAAAAAGCAAAACAATATGCAATATTTGAATAATTGGTTTTTATTATAAAAGTTTTAAATTAAATTAAAATTTATAATCAAGGAAATAATATTATTATATTTAAAGGTTTTTTTTACTATTTTATTTCAAAAATTAGTTATACATAAAATATTAAAATTGTTGTTAATTTAAAAGTTGATATTATACATTATATTTATATTGCTACTTTAAAAATATTTTATATTATTAAAACAGAATTTAAAATATATTATTATTATGGAGCAGTAAAGGCTAGTTTAATACAAAATTTTACAGTTTATAAATGTTAAAAGTAAATCATAAGAAATATGTTATGACATTTCTGCAAAGTAAATGCAAAAACAAATATGTATTAAAAAAACATTTAATTAGTTATTGAAAGGAAAAACGAAAAAGGTGCAAAATCATGTTTAAAACACTCCCTAGCCAAGCCTATGGACAACGTTAACTGGAAACAACAACTAAACCACCTAAACCAAAGGAAAATCAGCTAAAAATATCTTCACAGCTTCCAGTTCTTCTCGCAGTATAACCAAAGCTGAACTCCCTAACAACAATGAAACTATTAGGTCCTCTAACCTAAATAAAGAACCTGAAAGAATCAAAGCAACCTCTACAACAGCACTATAAACCTCAGTCATAATAAAGCATCTCTGTAACAGCAGTCATATATAACAAGACAGAAAATATAAAAACTGTGTTTGTAACATTGATCTTTACACTACATTTTCCATTTTGACCTTTCCAAACTAATATTATTATTAGAAGACTAAATTAAAACTTATATTTTTTTTAAAATATTGATCAAATATTAAATTTTATGTAAACAAATATATTTTTATTTATTTAATGTCAATTAACGGAATTATTAATTTTATAATTGAGAAAATGTTTATTAGGCTATGTGTAGTTAAATACAGTAATACGATATTTTTAAACAGTGTACAATCATTGTTCCCTAATTAATTAATTTTAATTTATTAAACACATTTAAGCATGAGTTATTTAATTTTTTTACTGGGCTCTAAGCACTTAAAAATATAAAATTTAAAAAAATTAAAGACCAATTAGATTCTTCATGAAAAAAATTCAAATTCAAACATTTAATAAAAGTTTTTTGTAATGAAATAGAAGTTTAAAAGAAAGTAATAGTGCAAATACATTAAAAAAACAGGTAGAATGGAGGAAACAAACGATTAATGTAGCATCAAATCGATGGAAACACTAGCCACGATTATGTTATTCACGAATTATTCGAAACCGATTACAGGTAGTTATCGATTACAGTTAATAAACTTCCATTTCATTACATTTCAGGGAAATCCATCATACCTTTGTAAAAAATTATTAAGGGAAACAGAGAAGAGGTGGTAACTTAATTTTACATTAACCTAGGGGTCATACATTTATTAAAGGGTGGGCTTCTCCGGACCTGAAAAGTACACAAAGCAATGAGGCCTAATAAGGCCAATAGGAAAGCCTCCTCTCCTCTGTGAAACAGGGGTAAAAAAAAACAAAGGCGTGATGGACGCAAATTTAGCTGACATGTTGTGTAAGCTACCCACTTACCTCAAGTCCAAAGCTCTGGGCTTGAGAATACCACAAACCTGAAATAGAATAAAATATTTAAATAAAGAATAAATTACACAAAATTAGATTAAATTTAAATTATTTAATTTATTAACAATGATTTTGTGAAAGCTCTACTCTCCCAGTAAAGCCTGCAAAAAATAAACAATGCAGAATCATAATACTTAAACAGCTAGTTTCAAACTCACTAGAAGTGTCACATATTGTAGTTAACTGATTAGAAGATTTAAGAGCTTTTCAAAATTAGCTTTATAAATACATTTCACTATAACTATAAATAATAACAGTAATAACTTTGAATAACTTGACTATAGCAGCTAATAATATGAAATTTGGTATAAGAAGATCATTAGTCAAAGAGTAAACAAATGTATTTTTGTAAATAAGTTTGATTATTTTGGGACCCAAAGTAGGGCTGATCAGGGACTTTATGGAGTAAGTGGCACCTGGGGCAAGATTTGGGCTGGCACTCCCCCCAAAAGCAATCATTAATAATTTGGGATAAAAAAAAATATGCAAGTTAAATCATTTCAAAATTTTTATTACTAAACACCAATCGCTAAGTCACCCAAGCTACTGCAATTCATAAATTATATACAGAAGGTACTGCTTTTCAGTATCCATAACTTGAAAACAAAAAATCCTATAGTTGTCAGTAAGAATAAAAAAACAAAATTTTAATTAGTAGAGTCAAAGAGTAGAAAAACTATTTGAAAATACTACTCAACAATTTTCTCCTTCTTCAACACTGATACATCTACAGCCTAAACTACTAAACAGATGTTGAACAATGATGACTTATTTTATTCGTTCTGTTATTACTATATGCCTTTTACAAAACAAAAACTCAAAAAATACATTTTTCAATGTTTACATTTGAAAAAATTAAGAAAAAGGAAGACAACTTGATAATTTAAACATTTATGCCACAACAACCTAAACTATCTTAACTAATTTCGATTGATGATGACCCTTATTCTTTTTATTCATTATTACAGTATGTGCTTTTGCATAAAAGTTTTTAAAAATGCACGAAAAAACAAAAATTTGTATTCAAACGAAGTTTTTTTAATTTGTATTCAAAGTTTTTTCCTAATACCATTTTTATCTGTGAAAAATAAACACAAATTATTGATTTCAGAACATTTTGAGCAGGTGTGGTTTTTTTGTGGAATTCAAAAGTGATTCAACAGGTTTTTTTATTACAGTCTTGGCAGGGAATATTTTACCACTTGTGGTTTCTGTTTAAATTTTAAATTAAATAAATATTTAATGTGATTGTTACATTTACATATTTTATTATAATTTACTTATTTTATTTATAAAACCAAAATAAAATTTTGCCCACAATTGTAGAACTCCTAGGCTATCAGTATATTTATTATATTCATAATTTTAACTTTGTGCAATCTTAGAAATAAAATAACAAAATTCGATTAAAATTTCCAATGAGACAAAACAAACTCCTTAAATTTTAAACAAAAACTTTAATTGTGCCTATTCAAGAAAACAGAAAATAGAACTATATTAGTTTTTGTTTTGGTTAACACTTTATTAAGTAAAAATAGAGATAAATATTTATAAAACCCGACTAAATTTATTTCATGTTGTTAAATAATAAATTGGCATAAATATTCCAAAAAGTAACTCGAATTATTCTTCAACATTAATAATGCATCTTTACAAATACCGATTTAGTTGGCTAATTTTAAGCGCCTTTTTTACTAACCAAGTCCGAGTTAAAATGTAATTTATAAAAGTTTCATTCACAAACCCAAAGAAAACAGTTCACCAATAATTACAATGGACATCACTGAATTTGATAAATAACATATTATTGTCTTTTAAACACAAAAACTATCAATTCTATATAATTTTACCGGGTACATATTTACCTTATTATGGAAGTTGGCTAGCCTAATGTTGGGCTGGGAAGCTGGCAGACTTGATGTTCTTCACACACAATAAAGAACTCAAATTTTGGTAATAACCTTATAATCCCTACAAGTTGACACCGTAAGGTAGCTAAGGACATAAGATTATACAAAATTTTCGGAAGTTCTGCGATAATCAACTAATTTTTTTTAGGAAACATCACTTTCACTAACACACACTTTTCACCTTCACTTACAAATTGTAGTTGCTCTGTAAGATGAGACAGGACGAACAGTGTTGTCAGATTTACTTCCAATTTTTATTTGTACCATAGATGTACCGATAATTATATATAAACATAATACA
Organism: Callitettix versicolor; assembly: GCA_022606455.1. NCBI lineage: Eukaryota > Metazoa > Arthropoda > Insecta > Hemiptera > Cercopidae > Callitettix > Callitettix versicolor. Next base: position 43,618,189 of record CM040188.1, read on the forward strand.
TGTATTAACAATATTACTTTGTTCTGTTTTTATTTAAATAGTTAGTTAAGAAATTTTACAATTAATTTTCCCAATAAAAAAATTAAAACATTATCAAAATTTTTACCTTAATTTTCTTTATAAACTATTGTATATGAATTGAACACTATTAAAAACAAGTTCAAAAATTAATAGTATTATGTTTTTTTAATTATGTGCATACTTCAATATTGTTATATCTACGATACATTCAGATATACTATATATATATATATATATATATATATATATATATATATATATATATATATATATATATAAATATTTTTTTACTTTTCTAAAGTAAAAAAAACCAAAAGTCAATAAAAAAAAATCTGAAATCTGATTGGTCGATTCCTTAACCAGTTCAACAAGAGGAAATGTTGCAACAAGGTTTGATGCAATGTAGTGATTTTAAGTTTAAAGAAAATATTGTAGTGGTGTTTTATAGTTGTGTACAACGAAAACATTTTATTTTAATGGTAAGTGGTTTTTAAACTGTTTAAAAAGAAATTATTTGATTACACAACCTATAATTCGATGATATATTTCAGAACAATTTGAAAACAAACGTGTGGAATACATTAACGATATAATTCCGTAGGTATAACTTGACCTAACCTGTATTGTGGATTTAACTAAAATGAATAACCAATCGCAAATTATGAAATACATAATTCCGCTATAATTTTACTATTAATTTATGTAAGTATGAATAAATATTTCATTGAATGCTTTCACATGTTTATAAACACTATACTGTATTCACATTTTGTTTGTAGTTTAAATTTATTACTTAATTTAAGTTGTAGCCTATGTTACTTCATTGATTTAACAAATTTGTAAAAAAAATGATGCTTTGAATTAGTGGCGTTTTGTGTTGATTAGGTTAAATTTGTAGTTTTTATAAATTAACT
>CM040188.1:43631623-44019123 GCA_022606455.1 Callitettix versicolor
AATTTGTTGTACTCCCCCAACAAAATACAGTACGATAAGTTACGTCTGTGGTGAAGAAACTAATGAACATCACAGAAAAAAATTGGATAATTTTCTGAATATATATCTCTATGATTAATCATAAAGATGTCAGTGTCTTCCATAAATGTGTGAAATAGTTAAAAGTTATATATAGTATGTAATTATTAACTTATTATAAATTTGTATTTATTTTATCTATGACTGGTCTTAATCATGACCAAATAATCTGTGATCGTTACGTCATAAACATTGTTTACAAGTTCAGTAATTTGAGGTTAGTAAATAATAAAATGTTCTTTTAATTGCAAATATTTAGGGGTTGTTTAAATCCTTCCTGCTAAAAAGTTATGCTCTTAATTAATTTGTTCTTAATTCCAAAAGTCAATATTAATATAGGTAATTAAACTACCAATTTTGTTTGTATAAATTGAATGCTCTGACAGAAGCACAGACATTTTTAGCGATATTATTTGACTAATTGCCGGCAGCTTAAATGTTCGTGAAATGTTATAAAGTTACCCGTCCTACATAACTGCATTGTGTAAGTCTGTGTTTATAAGCAGAATTAATTCAGTTATATTCTTAGAATTATTTTAATAATATATTTGATTTTTTCAGTTGAAAGTTATCATGGAGGAAGATATAACCAAAATGTTGGATCAAATTGAAGATGCTTTAGGTGGCATGGAAAATCTACAAATACAAAGTGAAGAGTTAAAACAAAGTTTTTTGTATCATTACCCAAACTGTTATTATAAATCAAATACGAAAAATCCATTCCAAGCAGCAAAATACACTCGGAGGTGCATGGCACAGGCTGTTCTTACTGCACAAGACGGGTAAGTTTACTTAATCTATTTCTAAATAAAACACACACATTTTCATTAATTTTTTGGATCAGCATTTCCATCAATATCAGATATGTAATTTCCTCCCACTAAAAAGAAGAGGCCTACTTGTTGTTCAGAATAATATTGTAAACAGAATTTAGCTGCTGTCAAAAACTGATAATGTAGGTTTTTTTGTAATTTAACTTTAGGTAATTATGTAGTATAGTCTGTCCTGGATTTTTTGTTTACTAAAACGCTTTATTAGATGCCCAGAAGCAATAATTCAAAATATAAAAGCGTGGAAACCACGAGAAGTACAATAAAAATTGAAAATAAAAGTGACCAACATAACCTCAAAATTGCTGTCATGCGAAAGTCAGTAATGTGTTGTAGATCGGTGATGATAAATATATGGTGTAATGATAAATATACATCAACACGTTTTTTGGGTGATAAAAAAACCTTAATTTTTTTAGAAAGAATACTTCATAACCTAACTGACACAGCTGTTAGGCCTAACAAGGTGTTGGGTGAAAACAAACTGTTTTTTAAAAAGAATACTCCATAACCTAACTGGCATGGCTGTTGCGTAGTGAACCTAACTGACACGAATGATGGGTGAAAACCCTGTTTAATTAAAGTAGTTACTAACCTTATAATAAATGTTATTATGGCGGATATAATGCAGCTGCTGCATTGTATGACATGACTGTATGAATTCACCAGTTCTACAAAGCAGCTGCTGCATTATATTCACCAAAATAACATTTATTGCAAGGTTACAGTTATTTATTGCAGTTAGGTTATGGAGTACTCTTTAACCAACATGTTATGTTTTTTTGACCCAACACCGTGTTACGCGTAATTACCTTGTCAGTTATTTATGGAGTATTCTTTTTTAAAAAATTAAGGATTTTTATCACTCAAAAACCATGTTAGACGTATTTTTATCTTTTTAGCAATCTAAAACATGTTACCGATTTTTCGCGCGGTAGCAATTTTTAGGTTATGTTAGTCACTTTTATTTTTTATTTTTATCATACTTCTCGTAGTTTCCACGCTGTTATATTTTGGGTTATTGGTTTTGGGCATTTAATAAAATGTTTTAGTAAAAAAAAAATATTGAAAAATCCAGGACTGGCTACACTGCATATTTACCTAACTTTCTTTGTTAGCCTATTGGACATAAAGAACTACATTTTGTCAGAAGCTGTACGGTAATTTTTATTGAAGAAAACATAATTTTATTAACCACTTTATAATTTTAGCATATTTTTATACAAACCCTACACTAATAACAACCTGCTACATGTTTGATATATTATTTTTGGTATTTATGCAGTGTATGTTTTTTTTCAAATAGTGTGTTTTGAATATTTTTTTAATGACATAACTTAATATCTAATTAACACATTCACCAGCAGAAAATAATTTTTTAAAATATTTCTTACAATATTAGGCTGTTTTTTACGGAACTATATTATGATGTTATTGCTGTTTACATTGTATGCAACATACTAGATTTTTTACAACCACACACTATCATTTACCACACCGACTGACTGCTCATACAAGTTATCACATTCTAATAGGCATTACTTAATACATATTACTTCATTCATTCTTGTAGTGAAAACATTAATTTTTGTTGTTATTTTAAGGCGAAAAGCACAATGAGGCTGTTGTCGCCTCCCTGAATGTAAGTGTCTTAATGATCAAAAACATGTTACCTACTTTCTAATGTAGCAATTTTGAGGTTATGCAAGTCACTTTTATTTTCAATTTTTATCACACTTCCCGTACTTTTCGCGCTTTTATATTTTGGATTATTGCTTTGGGTTGGGGCATGTAATAAATTGTTTTATTGAAAAAATTACTGAAAAATTGAAAACAGCCTATACTGGATATTTACCTTATTTTCTCATTACTAAATGTTTTACAACTTTTTTCATTTCAAGGTGTGTTGTAGTTCCGTTTTCTCTGTGATTCCATTTTCATGCCATATATATCTAGGAAATAAACTTAATTTGGTAGGAAACAACAAAATTTAAATGTTTTAATGATTAAAAAAAACCTTAATTAATCAAACCTAACATGGCTTTGTGTGGAATGTTGTAACATAGCCTATTATTTGTACAGTTGAGTGTTTAAAATGATTTAATTTGAAATAAAACGTATTTCTTGCAAACTAAGTAACTTTTGTTGTATTTAAAACTAAACAATTATTGATTAAAAAAAAATTGGTACTCCATCAGTTTTTTAAGGGTATGCATAAGAACAGTTTTGATTAATTTGATTTAAATAATTTTCAGTGGAGTTGGATGTATGTTGGCGTGATTTGTCCATATCTGAAAAACATTTCTATTTTTTAAGGTTATTTTTTTATAAAAATCTTATAAAATTAATAAACATTTGTTTTTCAAAATCAACTTATAACTTTTAATCAAATTTAGCTCAAATATATTTTCTAAATATGCAAACAAAACTTACACGTAGCTCCTGAAAAATTTATTAAATTTTTTCTTGTAAAAATTTGTTTCCTAAGCTTTCGTCACACATGTTTTTCAGTCTGAGTAATCATTCATGTTGTTCACTCCTGAACACTTACTTCGAAAAATATTCGAACTTGATGGACAACAAGAAGGGTGTGAATAATCTGGCAGATCATATCCTCGATGAACTGTCTGCGCTTGGTAAGTTTGAAAAATGGTTTACCCTCAGTTTGTAGTGTTTTTACTGCTGAACTATTTGCCATCTTAAAGCTCCACAATTGTATCTGATTCCGTACATTACCTAGTATGTTTTGATTCTAAAAGTTCACTATAGGCTATACAGGATATGTATTCAAATAATTCCTCTGGTTCAAGATTTTGTGCTGCATTCATAGGCTTGAACTACGAGGTGTTGAATTTATATTTTGCTGGGTACTTGGTCACAATGTTAGAGTTGGGAACACTCGAGCGGATACTGTGGCAAGAGAAGCTATTCTGCTGCCGCCAAGCACACAAAATATTATTTGTTCAGACTTTCATATTGGGAAAATGAGTGGGCAGCTGTGGACAATAACAAATTAAGGGTAATTAAAAGTGCTGTTCATCCTTAGGGGTTATCAGTATGTAAAAATCCACTGGGAAGAGGTGGTGGTTACCTATCTCCCCATTGGTCATTTCTCCTTAACGCATGGATTTCTGGACAGGGGGATTTATAATGACCTAAGAAACCTAATAAAAAAATTTATTAACAATTTAAAAACAACTAGTATCTTAGACAACAATGAATTTTCATAACTTCATTAATCCATACATAATGGATGTATGTAAAAGAATATAGCAGTTTGAATTTGTTATAGTATATGTCAGTCATCTCCCCAAGCAAAAAAGTTCAAAACTCAGCTGTTTCCAGGAAAAGTTATGATGACAATATTCTGGGATATGGAAGGTCCAATATTGATTGATTTCTAACCTAAAGGTCAAACAATAAATAGTGACAGCTACTGTGAGCTACTGCATTTATTTAAGTCAAAAATTAAATCCAAAAGACGTGGTAACCTTTCAAAAGGCATGATTTTGCTTCAGGATAAAGCTTGACTCATACTGTTAAAAACATAAGTCCATGCTTTCAAAATCTTGGTTTTCACTCTCCTTATAGTCCAGGCAGTCAATTTTCATCTTTTCGGCCCATTAGAACAGTTGCGAGGCAATCATTATCAATCTGATGAAGAGGCCATGCAAGCTGTGCAAAATTTTCTGAACACCAGGCCGAAAACCTTCTTTCAGGAAGAAATTCAAACGCCGGTTAAAAGATGGACTAAGTGTTTAGAAGTAGGAGGGGATTATGTTGAAAAGTAATGCTAGTATCGTTTATGTAAATAGAAATAATTATATAGATTTTGTCAATTTCCTTTTACTTATTGACTTAAATTATTTTAATAATTGAAATAAAGTTATTTCGGACTAAAGAGTATGAAAGAAATGTAAAAAAGAAACATTTTGGAATACTTTGAAATTTTTGGTTAGTGCTATAATGTTTTTTGTTTATCAGAAAACCTTCATGCAATGTAGCCAACAAATGCCCACATTCTAAAAATTGAACAAAATTATTTGAGCTGTTTAGTCTGTAGACGAGTGCACAAATTAATATTCAAAAAACTATTTGCACACAAGAGAATAAGAAAAGGACACTGTAGCTCTGTATTACGTTTTTTTAGCCCAGTTACTTTTAAGTCTATATTTACAAAAAAAAAAAAAAAAAAAAAAATGTATTAATACATTTTAATATTATTGAATGTTAAGGAGCGCCCAGCAGCGGTCCAGCATCGTGGCAAAGCCGGACAGACAAAGTACAACTGATGCAGAATAAAAGGGCCACTACACCAGCAACGTGCGTGAACCAAAGTGAGTATGGCTGTACCAGTGGTGCCATCACTGAAGAAAATATAAAGTTTCTGCTGCAGAACAAGAAGAAAAGTGAATCGTTCATTTCAAACTCGAGAAATGTTGTAGAAGAAAATAAACCTTTGGGAAAGTGTAAGTTTCGGACTGTTGTATATCGCATTATGTTAAAGTTGTTGTTTCCTATGGCTAGCCCGGACTCCAGTACATCAGCATCCTTGCCTCCCAATACAGTCGAGTGAAGCTCTTCTGTCGTCTCGAATCAGCATTCAATCCAGGGTATGTCAGCAGGTGTTCCTTGTTCATATTTGAGTTCGTCTCTTGGCACAGGGACACATTTCAGAGGAGTAGACTCCAATGTGCTTCAAGTGGGCGGCGAGGCAGTCATGACCCGTGTCAAGACGGAACTGTGCCACTGACTGTCTCCTTGGTTTTTCATTCAGTCTGTCCCATTCCTCGTATATATTTTCCCAGCTTGTGCCTTTTGCAATGCTCTTCATTTTTTCCATCTGCTGTTTCTTCATTGTACTTTTGAGCATGGCTTTTGCCTTATTTGGATTGGACAAATGTTTGGGTTGGGGTAGGAGTGAACCTTTCTTTGCCAGCTCATCTGCAGCCTCATTTCCTGGCACACCTACATGAGAAGGGATCCATTGGAACACTATATTTCTGCTTAATTTTTGAAGCATTCGTAACATTTGATTTATTTCCTTAAGATTGTTGCCCGCTGATGATGATAGGGCCTGCACTGCTGCCTTGGAATCTGTCAGTATTACACAGTTTTGGTGTTAAAGTTACTATACTGATATTACGTTCTCATAACAATTTTCCTTTATTAAAATAAAATGTCATTCGAATGGGTTCAACCGTTCAGTTAGAAATGTACCGTATCAACTTAAATAAATAAATTTGAGTAAATTTATTTAGTGTAACCATGTGTTTAAAATTCATTAATTAAAATAAATAAATGGCTGTAAAGGGTTTGATCAAAAAATTTAAAAAAATTCATGGGTATAAAAAGTATAAAATTAAAATTTAAAAATAACTTGTTATAATAAAGACGGATCAAACAAACAAAAACAAAATAATTGTTAACATTTCCTCGTGTTGTAATATTAAAATTTAGGTTTTTTGCCATTTCAGTTTTCATGTTTGATTTAGTTGAAAAAAAATTAATTATGCAATTAAATTTTGGTGGTCAAGTCTTAAAGTTTATTTGATGACGTTGTTTCATATCGTCGGAACTATTAAAAGAATCAAAAGAAATTGAGAATGACATAAATTAACTTATTAAATGTACTTTAAGCCTGAAGCTTATACAACAGTTTTTTCACAGATCCGAATCAAACTCCTCGCACGTCTGTTTGTAGACAGTTACCAGACTTTAATACAAATAATAAACTTCCACCTAACAAACTCATACAGAAGGATTCCTTCCTGCAAGCTGTAGAAAATCGAGTGTTTGGTGGACAAAAACGGAATGTACCGTCCGGTACGACTGATGGCGGCCTTTATAAAAGACCAAAAAGTTTCAACGGAAATGAAGAGGAGAAAGCTCAAAGAGGAAATCCTCCGATGTTTCGAACTGCTGGCACTGAACTTGTAAGTTTTTTTTTATTCAACAAATAACATTTATACAGGATATACATTTATATAATATATTGTTTTTTACTTATGGTATATAGTAAACAAGGAAAGTATTTGATGGACTAAAAATACAATAGAGCAGGGGTGGGTGAACTACCACGAACCGAGATCTACCTCAAGTTGCTATCATTTTTACTTGTGATCCGCGAAGTTTCTGTACACTGATATAAGCCTATTTAAATTGTAGGAGACCCTACATGACTAACCTCTATATAATAAAACTTGTGTTGTTAAAACTTGGCTTTGTAAGTTTTAGGAACAACGTTAGAAACATTTTGCTTAGTTTATAATTTTTAGAATATTGTTTTTTGTGAAGAAACATTTATTGATTAAAACAAAATTATTAATTTATTTTTTAGATTTGCTTTTTACTAGGATGTTATTGTTAAAGTTCCAATGCACCAAGCACCGTGGCATGGTCTCTTCCGTGAATTATTTGTATCAATAGAAATCTTGTACGAGACAACCCTTGGTATTTGTTTTGACAGTTTGTTCGTATTTATATTAACCGAAATACTGAACAAATCTTTTGTCATTATATTTTAATTTTGAGGTTATGGTTATCATCATTGTTTCTTATTATTATAACTGTATAAATTCCTGCGGAGGGCTGCAGGTTAGCTGCACCTATTGAGAGGATTTAGATGTCCCTCGCAGTACTCGAGTCAACACACACTTACACTTACAACACTACACTTACTACTTTAACACTTTACACTCACATTTACATTTAGGGAGGCGATAATAGCCTTAATGCGCTTTTTGCCTTAAAATAACAAAAAAATATATATATAAATTTGCAGGGAGGCAAGGTAAATATGTAATTTGACATTTAATGTATGTAAGCGAAAATTTAAATGTGAACACCTTTATTGTTATTTTGTAGAAGCTCCAAAACTTAAAGAAGTACGGTTGTGGAGGACCACCTCCTTCAGCAGATCCGTATGCCAATCGTTCTGGAGGTTCGGCGGACTACAGCTGCGGGTCAAACAAGAAGTCACTCGGTGGCAGGACCAGGATAATGAATAAGTTCGTGCCTCCTGTACAGCCAAATGAGTCGCAAGAGTAAATTACATAATGATAAGTGTTAGAATGCTAACACTTATCAGTTTAGGGAAGCGTCATAGCTCAGTCGGTAAGGAAGTGGACAGTTTGCTACAACTCTGACATACAGATTGTTGGATAGTTATTGCTGTTAGCGTGTAATGTATGCCATGTCGATTCTACTGTCGTGATTAGTTCAAGTGGTATACAGTAAAGATGTTGAACCACAAAAAATATTAAAAGTTCAAATATTTCTTGGTTGTGTAGCTATTAATTTTGTTATTGTAGCTCAGTCAAATACAAATTTCAGAAAACATTTTCAGGCTGAAATATGGACTTAAAACTTATTATTGGACAGTGCTTCCCATATATGTTTTCCGTACTTTTGCCTATATAAATTATTTCAAACCAAAGAATATGGAAACAATATAAAAAAAGCATGTTCGAATGCTTTGAAATTTTTGATTAGTGTTATAATGCTTTTTTACCACTTCTGAATTTGTTTAGGTTCTTAAGTGATACATCCTTGGACGCCTTACGAATAAAATTGTTTTGTAAAAGTTTGTTTTTTAATTGTTATCCATAGGTCCAACGATTCTTACGAAGATGCGGAGAAAGAAAAATTAGATGAAAGGTTGCAGCTTATCGATCCTAAAATGGTGGATCTGATACAGAGCGAAATCATTGACAATGGTGTCGGGATTGGTTGGGATGATATTGCTGGACTTAATTTTGCCAAGACCACTTTGCAAGTAAGTGCGTTTAAGTGTGTTACGTTGGGTGAATAGAATACTCAGGTTTTTGTAAACTCAGTTATGATAAAACTTTTAAACGCAACACGTTTTCTATAATTATCATTAGTTGAATTTTTTAAATAACCTTCTACTCTTACAAACTTTAATGAGCCATTCATTTATTTGGAAATAGAAAAGCAAGCTATTTTATGTCGCTAACTGATTTTAAAGTGATTAAAATAAAACGGATAACCTTTAATAATGGAGTGATAAAATAGAAGGAATGAGTTTGAAAAGTTAGTCACATGTAGGCATACAAGGGAATGAGCGGGCAGACAAACTGGCCAAACAAGGAACCCTTATAGTGCAGAAACCAAAAAGAATGCTCACACTGGAGGCTAGGATTAGTGCACTGAAGCGAACATCTTATCTTGAATTTACAAACAAAGTCAAGGAAGACATAAAGAACAAGCCTTATGAGAATGTATTCGACTTGTATGGGAAGGTCAAGGATCTCCAGAGGAGGACATCTGTCGCGGTCTTTCGGCTGACAACTGGACACGACTGTCTGAATGAACACCTGAAGAAAATTAAGATATTAAACTATGACAACTGCACATTGTGTGAATGCCCAGACACCATCATGAACAAGGACCACCTCCTGGTCTGCAGAAAATTAGATGAAGAGAAGCAGAAAAGAGAAGACCTCCCTGGCCTCTACTGGGAAGCAAGATCAAAGATGACGTGAGCCAGCGGAAGCCATTGGAAAACAGCAACAACAGTTTGAAAAGTTATTTTTTACCTGTATAAGTTAAACGGGAAGCCTGGATGGTAATAAATAGAGATTACAGTAGATTAATTACAACTTTACAATTACCGCAGAGTGACAGTTACCAGCTAAAATTCTTATTGCAGGAGATTGTTGTGCTGCCGATGTTGCGTCCTGATATATTCACAGGACTCAGGCGCCCTCCTTGAGGAATCTTGCTCTTTGGGCCACCTGGAACTGGAAAAACCTTAATCGGTAATTGTCGTAATTTTCTAATTCTGTTATAATGAGGTTAAAGGCACTTACTGAATTTTCTTGTTAAAATCGAGTGCTCGCTACTTCAGAGTTGCCAATTCACAACAGTAAGTTTTTATCTAATGCTTTAAAAAGTAAAATATTAACGTGTTTGGATTATAGATCAAAAATTAAAGTTTATATGTAATATAATTTTTAAAATTGTTAAAGTTTTGCTTTCAAAGAAAAAATATTAGTACATAATGAATAAAACCAATGTATGATATTAGTTTCAATGTGTGCTTGTAAGTTTCTTATGCTTCTTCCAGCTGTTGAAATTGTTGGTAAAGAAAGTTTTTTTTTGTGTTTAACGTCTGACTATTGTGCACACTTGGGCTATTGCAGACGATGGGATGATTTATAGCGTATGAAAATGCCAAGCCCTGGCCGGGAATCGAACCTGGGTCCCCAGGGTGAAAGCTCAGTACGCTATCAACTAGGCCACCGAGGCGGCTTTGGTAAAGAAAGTCCATGTTTTTCTACAAACATCTAAATTTAAAAGGCCTCTTTCCAGATTTTACATAATTTTAATTTTATCACTGACAGTGGTTTCCTTTCAACGCCCGACATTGTGCATTAAAAAATAAACCGTTCATTAAAAAAAGTACACTGCTTTTAAAAAATACAGTTTTACAATAAAATGAAAATGCATTCACTTACGAAACAATCCGTTCACTAAGCAGATCGTAGTGTACTTTAGTGTGCTGTGTTTCATGGCACAGTTTAAGAATGGAAAGTTACTACTAATGAGCTTACCTGTGGGTGTGGGTTATGGGGTTAAAGGGGGGGGTCTTTTCTATAAGAGGGCCGCCACTTATAAATTTTTTCCTATGGAAATGAAGTTTGTATAAATGAAATACTGTAATGTAATAAGCAAAAATGAAGTGTTTTACGTACATTTTATATAAAAAAACACATGTTAGACTTTATTCCTGTGGAGGCCAGTATAAGTTTAAGTCGTTACAGATCGCTTCAAAAAGATTTCCATTGTTGTTCCTGTGACACCACATGTATTCACACAGGTACGAATCGATAAAGTACCACATTCCCGTTTGTTCCTCCGTTTTGCAGATGCCTTCATGGACAGTTTGTGTGTGGGCTCCAATTCCCGATCCATGAACTTGGTACTGTGATTTAAAGTTAGATATTCAAACAGCATTGCTGGCAAATTAGGTATGCTGTTGTAGGATTTCCATAAATTTGATACTATGGTTGTTCCAAGAGTAAATGAACAGAACAAATGTATCTAGTGATGTGTTTGAATTTTCTAACCACATTCCTTTCCTCAGTCCAACACTGCAGCGGCACTGACACATGGCATCGCCAGCGATCCTTGTTGTCAATTAACTGAAGAGTCGTAACATGTCCTTCCGAACACTTACACTCACTATGTAATATATGTTTATTTTGCAAAAAACAAACTGAATTTTCTTTATTATTAATTTTCTGAGTTAATGAAAGCAACAACATGATTAGGCAACTACTCACACTGAAGTAAACAGCCCAATGATTCAGTTGAACTGATAAGATAATATGCCAATAGTGGCATATTGTGGATGTTTTTGATTTGCATGTCTGTCAGTACACTGAACTGATTTGTGGATAAAATATTTTTATAGGACAAATTTTAATAGTGGCGGCCCTCTTCTAGAAAAGACCCTGAACTGTTAGGTTAGGTTTGATGGATCATCGTTGTTTGGGCAGAAACATTGCTGTCGGCACATGTATTAATTTATAACCGCGTCACCCTTTGAAGCAACAAAACTACATGTTTGTTATTGACATCTGAACAAGTATTTGTTAATTGTGTGTTTCATAGAAGGAAATTGAATATTCCTGGCCCAAAGACACTATGTAGGTATTGTATTTGGGTTTTATAAATTAACATGTGTATTTTACATAACATCGGAAAATGAAAATGCTTATTCTAACCAAATCTAAGGTATAATATTACCTTGCTAAAAATGAGTTAATTTATCATTACGGAAATACAGTAACAAATCTGTTTTTTTTTTGCTTATTGCTACCAAATTCTTGCTACATGAGAACTTGTTATAAGTAAGTTGCACTGTGTTGTATTTATTTTGTGTTACTTACTTTGGAGAGTAATTTAGGACAAAGAATTTTGCCGCAAAAACAACAAATTCAGAATTTTGACATAAACATTTTGTTTTGTGATTGCCATTTTTATTGCTATTAAAAAAAAGAAATTATTTTACACTGTACAAAGGGAAAATTTTACTGTATGCCCGTACAATTACTGTACTGTAAAGGACACACTTTACGTCTGTAAACTTTCAGGAAATTGTTTTATTCAATCAAATCATTAAAAGCATCGAATTTAAGATGCATATGTTTTTTACCCAGTGAATTGCTTTATTCATTCAAATCATTAAAAACATCAAATTTAAGATGTATCTGCTTTTTTTCAGCGAATTGCTTCATTCATTCAAATCATTAAAAACATCGAATTTAAGATGCCTCTAAAAACATCGAATTTTTTTTCAGCGAATTGCTTTATTCATTCAAATCATTAAAAACATCGAATTTAAGATGCATCTGCTTTTTTCCCAGCGAATTGCTTTTCATTCATTCAAATCATTAAAAACTTCGAATTTAAGATGCATCCGTTTTTTTTCAGCGAATTGCTTTATTCATTCAAATCATTAAAAACATCGAATTTAAGATGTATCTGCTTTTTTTCAGCGAATTGCTTCATTCATTCAAATCATTAAAAACATCGAATTTAAGATGCCTCTGCTTTTTTTCAGCGAATTGCTTTATTCATTCAAATCATTAAAAACATCGAATTTAAGATGCATCTGCTTTTTTTCAGCGAATTGCTTCATTCATTCAAATCATTAAAAACTTCGAATTTAAGATGCATCTGCTTTTTTTCAGCGAATTGCTTCATTCATTCAAATCATTAAAAACATTGAATTTAAGATGCATCTGCTTTTTTTCAGCGAATTGCTTCATTCATTCAAATCATTAAAAACATCGAATTTAAGATGCATCTGCTTTTTTTCAGCGAATTGCTTTATTCATTCAAATCATTAAACACATCGAATTTAAGATGCATCTGCTTTTTTTCAGCGAATTGCTTCATTCATTCAAATCATTAAAAACATCGAATTTAAGATGCATCTGCTTTTTTTCAGCGAATTGCTTTATTCATTCAAATCATTAAAAACATCGAATTTAAGATGCATCTGCTTTTTTTCAGCGAATTGCGTTATTCATTCAAATCATTAAAAACATCGAATTTAAGATGCATCCGTTTTTTTTTTTCAGCGAATTGTTTTATTCAATCAAATCATTAAAAACATTGAATTAAAGGTTCATATGTTTTTTTCAACAAATTGTTTTATTCAATCAAATCATTAAAAACATCGAATTAAAGATACACCTGTTTTTTTTTTTTCAGTGAATTGTTTTATTCAATCAAATCATTAAAAACATTGAATTAAAGGTTCATATGTTTTTTTTCAACGAATTGTTTTATTCAATCAAATCATGAAAAACATCGAATTTAAGGTTCATATGTTTTTTTTTTCAACGAATGGTTTTATTCAATCAAATCATTAAAAATATCGAATTAAAGATACACCTGTTTTTTTCAGTGAATTGCTTTATTCAATAAAATCATTAAAAACATCGAATTAAAGATACACCTGTTTTTTTTTCAGTGAATTGTTTTATTCAATCAAATCATTAAAAACATCAAATTTAAGGTTCATATGTTTTTTTTTCAACGAATTGTTTTATTCAATAAAATCATTAAAAACATCGAATTAAAGATACACCTGTTTTTTTCAGTGAATTGCTTTATTCAATCAAATCATTAAGAAATCGAATTAAAGATACACCTGTTTTTTTTTCAGTGAATTGCTTTATTCAATCAAATCATTAAAAACATCGAATTAAAGATACACCTGTTTTTTTTCAGTAAATTGTTTTATTCAGTCAAACATTAAAAACGTCAAATTGAAGATGCATCTATTTTTTTCCAGCAAATGGCTTCATACAGTCAAACATAAAAAACACGAATTACAGATGCACCTGTATTTTTTTTGACTTACAAATATTGCTAGAAAATTGCATGTTAAATTAAAATTAATATGGTGTAATTTTACAACGTTTCCTCCACTGATACATCTGTTTAGGTCAAATATTAAAATTAATTTCTGAGGTATTTCTTCGTGATGGATTTCCTCAAACTTTATGTGCATGCCTAATTTATAGTACAGTTCAATAACTCAGTGTTTTCAGTCGTTCATTTAATTCATTAATTATAATTGATTACAAATTGTGTATGGCAAGAAAGTTCTGCAATACTAGACAACAGATGGCACCACCGAAGAATAGCCGAGACATTTCATTTAAATTTTATCTGACTGTTGATATTAGTTCTTTGTTGTATATGTTAAAATATGTTTGTGAAATATCTTTAAAAAATAGATAATTCTTTAATGAAATAAAATTACAAGACGATTTAATAATTTTACATATTGTAGCAAACGTTTTAAAGTATTTTTTTGTAAAAATTGATTTAATTACGATTTTTGAAAATTTTGCTTACGGAAAAGTGCTGTGTTTTTAAAGCACATTTTTAACTGGACTTGTTTTATAGGTAAATGTGTGGCATCACAGTCCAAGTCCACCTTCTTCAGTATCAGTGCATCTACATTGACTTCAAAGTGGATCGGAGATGGAGAGAAGATGGTGCGGGCGTTGTTCACTGTTGCTAGGTACAGAAACTTGTTCATTTTATTTGCTTTCATTATTGCAATGTGGCCAATTCTTTATGTCTAGTGATCTTTTTTACTCACCTCATAAAGGCCTTTGCGAAGTCATAACTTGCTTTTTAATGAATTTTACTTGCTTTTCAAATTTCGTATCTGATTTTACCCTCATAATCGGTGCTGGAAACTGCATAAATTAGCATTTTGAATTTTCAAAATCCGTCGATTTTTTAAGAAATATTTTAATGATGGTCAGGGTTTATTTTCGTATTTTTAATGCAGTTTGAAGTGCTATTCAATGCTGATCGTGAAATCAGAATTTCAGAAAGGGTAAGCCGAAGAGAAATTCTTTTGTAAATTCCCTTCTATCACATTAGCAAGACAGCTGTCTACTGTAATCATTAGTATCTAAAATAAGTACTGCAACAATAGATGCAACTTGGATTTAACGTTCATGCTGTTACTGTTTAAAGGTAAGTAAAAATTGAACGTATAATGATTGTTTTCAATACACCATCTGATAAGAGCCCCAGAATGGTTTTAGTGTGGTATGCAATTGTGAGACCAAGAACTAAGTAATTGTACTGACGCAATGATTTTCATTTTTGTAGATCTTTTACTTTAAAATAGTTTAAATTGAATTTAATATTTTAAATAATCTGGTTTGCAGAGTGTATCAGCCTGCCGTTATCTTCATCGATGAAATCGATTCTCTTCTCGGCCAGAGAAATGACGGAGAACATGAGTCATTCGCGAAGGTTAAAAACAGAATTTCTCGTTCATTTGGTAAATATGTTAAAACATTTGTAACGGATTAATTTACTGTATTGCTGTATTGTTGTGACAGTATAACCTGTTCACTCTCATTTAGGTAGTGGCAATGATTTGAGGTTGCATTCCAGTCAGTGGTAACTTAAGCATCCTTCAGAATGTTATCATTTGCTTTTTGAACATTGTTTGCTAACTAAATGCTTTCTGTGTCTTAGTAATACAGTCAACCTTGGATATAATGCGATTGAAGGGACGAAACGTATATGAGCGCTGTAAACGAGATAGCATTGTAAACGACTTTTTAAACAGCTGAAATACTGTATTTAGTGAAAGAAAAGCATACTTTGTACTGTATACATAGTTAATGGCTATTTTATTACAATTTATTACACATATTACATAAGTTTGAAATATATTTTAGTTTCAAAGGATAGTAATAGAAAATAAGTACTGTACAGTCTTGTGTGTATACATGCAACACAGTGCGTACACTGTTATGAGGGTTTGTGAGATTGAAGTTTCCCTCCACTAAGGCATACAGTGTGTGTGTGTGTGTGTATGAGAGAGAGAGAGAGAGAGAGAGAGAACACTTCTGTAGGAACAACTCAATTTACATTGTTTAGCCTGCAACAAAATTCTAAGAAAGGGACTTGTTCTATTCTCAACCTTTATTCTAAAAACAGAACACAAATTGTATTTAAGTGAGAGTGACTATAGGTCAGCAGCTTAGAAAACTGCTAAGAGCACCAGTGGGATAAAGAGAAAAAAATGTGCGAGTGAGAGGTCATGTCCCCACACTGTTACCAAAGCTCCTCCCTTTTCCTTCACTATTGCTGAGTAGTAACAGTTTGTAGACTCAGATTGGCAGAGTCTGTGTCACTGAACTGGAGGGAGCTGGAGGGGAATTCTCCTACATGTACGAGAAATTCTTATGCAGGCCGGTATCCGAGTTCACAAAACGTAACCGAACCTAAAATACATGTACACTTAATATAGAATATTGGAGAAATTATGAAAATAGCGCTTTAACCGAGTTAGTGTTTTAACCAAGGGTGTTATAACCAAGGTCGATTGTATTTATCATCCAAGCCACTCTACCTAACCTCATTATCTTGTGCATTTTTCAAGTTCCATCTAACATCACTTTCTTGTTGTTCTCAAGGTCCTGCCGTTCTTTTCCTTACTGTCTTGTATTTTTTTCTAAGTGAAGTCATACCTAACCTTACCATCTTATATATTCTCGAGATGTAGTCCTACTTAAGTTGACCGTCTACGATGTTTTCTAAATCCTGTCCAACCTGAACATTTCATATATTCACCAGGGGGTCTTTTCTGGAGGAGAGCTGCCAATTTAAAATTTGTGTATAGAAATGAAGGTTGTATAAGTGGAAAAAACTAAATGTAATTATATGTAATAAGAAAAGTAAAATGTTTTACTCACACTAAAAAAAAGCGTGTGTGTGCACACACGCGTGCGTGCGTGCGCACACACACACACACATTTGTTTAAACTATATTCTTGTGGAAGCCAGTGTAAGTTTATGTCCCTCTAAATAGCGTCAAACAGATTTCCATTATTGTTCCTGTGACACCTTGTGTATTCACACAGATACGAATCGAGAAGGTTGCTGTTGGTACCACATTTTTATAGGGGTTTTGCAATAAGCTGTTAGCACATACCTCGTGCAAAAAGTTTGTCCAGTCTGTTATTGTTTTTGCTGACATGTTCGGCTCTTTCAAACAAAACTTCGTGATCGCTTGCTACTCTGCCCAAGAGTAAATGGACAACGTATCTAGTGATATTTTTGAATTTTCTGCCCACGTTCCTTTCCTAGTCCAACACTGCAGCGGCACTGACATGTATGGCATCGCCAGTGATCCTTGGTCAGCTGAACAATAATGACATGTACTTCTGAACACATACACTCACTATGTAATGTGTACTTATTTTGCAAAAAACGAACTGCATTTTCTTTATTATTAATTTTCCGAGTTAATAAAAGTAGTGACATGATTAGGCAGCTACTCGAACTGAAGTGAACAGCCCAGCCGTTCAGAGAAGTAATAGAGTCATATTGTGGATGTTTTTGATTGATCTGAATGTCTGTAAGTATCAAACTCATTTGTGGATAAAATATTTTTATAGGAAAAATTTTAATAGTGGCAGCCCTCTTCTAGAAAAAAAAACCTGCACCAGGTTCTGTATTACCTAACCCTATCTATGATCTTATATTCTTTACGTCTCGCTTTGCTAAACATCCCTGTTCTACGTAACCGCACCATTTTATTTAATCGTCAGGTTCTGCTCTGCCTAACTACATTGTCCCATACTACACAATCTCATCATTTTGTATATATCCAGATCACAACGTACCTAATCTCAAAATTGTCTGTATTTAATGGAAGAACCAGTGCTTGACTTTCCTGACCTCATGTCGTATTCTAACAAATTGCTGTAGGACAATTAGCATAAAGCTTTCGCAACAAATATTACTGAAATTGAAAATTTTATTTTTGGTGATTTTGTTCATTTTCATTGTGGCACAGAAATTTAAAAAATATTTGTTAAGCCTTTTCCGAAAAAAATGTTTTTTTTAAAAGATGTTGTACAGCAGTCGCTAAAGATAAAAGTTACTATTTCAAAAATTTACAGCAAATTTTGTTAAGAGTAATTAAACATTTTTTTTTCTAGGATGGAACAGGAGCAAAAGAAGATGAACGTATCTTACTGATTGGAGCTACCAATCGTCCTTAGGATTTGGACGAAGCTGTGAGGAGAAGATTTGTAAAGAGGTTGTACATTCCTTTGCCTGACCATGAGGTAATTCTATATACATAATTTTTTTTTTTTTTTTTTTTTACGTCTGACTATTGTGCTCACACTTGGGCTAATGCAGACGATGGGATGATTTATAGCGTATGAAAATGCCAAGCCCTGGCTGGGAATCGAACCCAGATCCTCGGGGTGAAAGCCCATTACGCTATCAACTAGGCCACTGAGGCGGCTCGGTTTTTTAAAGAATTGGAACGGTCAACCTATTGAAATTATCGTGCGAATTTGGCTGGGTAACGGATCTTATCAAACCCATTACAAAAAATTAATCGAGGCAGCTTCTCTTCATTTGTAGCCCCGCAGGGGGTGCAGACTAGCTGCACCTATTGAGAGGATTTAGACGTCCTTCGCAGTACCCGAGTCTAACACACACTTACACTTACAGCACTACACTTACGATTTTAACACTTCATACTCACACTTACATTTAGGGAGGCGATAATAGCCTCAATGTGCTATTCACCTTAAAATTAAAAAAAAATAAAAATCATTTTTAGGTCGATTATAAGAGAAAACATTTTAGTCAGTTGTCTACATTTTCAAGTCTAGCAATTATTGCACACAATTCATTTCTAAAACTATTTATAGTATTTGCAGAAATCATCTGCTGTTTTCAGGCTCGTGGTCAGATCGTCACAAATCTGCTCTCAACTGAGCGAAACAATTTGACTTCCGAGGATGTGCTGAAGATAGTGGAAATGACTGACGGATATTCGGCCGCTGACATGAAGAACGTATGTCAGGAAGCGTCGCTGGGACCATTACTTTCGTTAAGTTTTACGGAGATTGAACACGTATCGCCAAGCAAGGTGGGTTGGTTAATGAAAAAGTAGTGATATATTTGTGTATAAAAATGTTTTGGGGATTATCTGTGCCTAGAAACACAGAAATGGGAAATTTAATACGTTTTACTAAATGATTTTTTTTATAAGAGAACCATACAGGTGAGGTAAGAGGCACTGCGAGGTTATAAGGGGTTGTCACTGTAACTACCCACCTGTAAAAACACCACTTTGTACAGCTTGTTCATTTACCCTCATCTTTCTTGTACAGTTGTCTCAATATAAACTATATAAAAAAATAAGAAGCTATTGAAAATTCAAATATAGATAACGTGAAGGCCATTAACGTTTGATTTTTGTGAGGAATATAGTTTGTTTGAATTTTCTTTTGTACCTGTGTGTACAGTTGTCCAAGGTCAGGTGCTGATTCACAATGGACAGACTGTAAGCTTATTTCATGTGCTGTTTAGGCTATCGCATATACAGTCAGTGCCTTAATCTTCAGCTATTCTTCAATGTACTGGTCCCCTCCGCACAACGTTCATAATGCAGGTGTAGTAGGTTAAAACGACCTTAGATGTTATTAGGTCAACTTGGACATAAGTAATTTTTTTCATAAATCCGGCCAAACAAATTTCTTGTGTACAATTTACAGTACAGTAGGTCATCAAGGTTAAAATATGTTCTGTCAAACTAAAATAATAATTATGGTGAAGTATTTATTAATGTAGTTTCATTATTATAATTCTTTTGTATCTCTTAAGCTGTGTCCACACCAAGCAAACATCCGTCAAACATGTTGGCCAGACATGTTTGCGCAGATAAATAACTACGAACATTTCCAGTTTGTTCCAAAAAAAATGTCGGGGCAAACATAGTTGGACAAACTTTTTATTCGGCATTTGAACAGTCTCTTTCAGCACTTCCACGTGAGATATATTTTTGTAGAAGGTTAAATGTATTATTAAGTAATGGATAGTGAAGTGTGGTTACGACTACGTGTATTGCAGTTTCTTTCGTTGTGATGAACAAAAACGTCGACGTAGGCGGTGGCAAAGACAGTTTATTTCAACGGCGGTTTTCATATAGTGGTGAAGATTTGCGCGGTGACTTGACAGCTATGATTTTCTCGAATTTCCAATGCAGATTTTGGAGTTTTTAGTTAATAAAGTAGGATCAAGCATAGGAAAAAGTAACTATCGTGAAGCAATTAGTGTGAACGATCGGCTGGCAATTGCCCTAAGATTTTTAGCTACAGGTGACTCATACCATTCTTTAATGTACTTATTTCAAGTTTCTAAGCAGATTATTTCAGAAATCGGTCCTGACGTTTGCACAGCCTTAGTGAATCAGTTGTCAGAGTACACGAAAACACCCACTCCAGGACAATAGAGATCACACATCGTTCTTGGATCCAAAATTCTTTGCTCATACCTCAAAAACACAATTGTCACTTAAAATAATCTCACAATTTAGTCTATAAACATACACTTAAAAATAACTGGCAATACGGACTTCTCTCATCAACAGATTCCTCAAAACCACTGCAATTGTTTGTGCTTTGTTCGCTGTAAGAACGAACAAATCTCTCGAACAAATATGGTAGAGCTTCCCTCTCCCCAAACGAAACCGGATCACATTGTTTTGTTCGGAGACGCGTCCACACCAGACTAACATCAAATGTTTGTATTCAAACATATTATTGTTTGAAAAACTTGTTTGACATACATTGTTCGCCCGGTGTGGATGAGGCTTTAGTGTAATCATTTTTTGTTATTTTGTTACGTTTCGAGCCTAGATTCAAACATTAATTTTATTTTTATGAGATATGAACTTGATCTATTGTTTTATTTATCTCTGTTACAGTTTTAATGTAGGTATTCATATGTTTATTTTGGTTTGATTATTGATTTTTTTTAGTTAAGTATTAAAGCTGTATTACAGACACATTAAGCTCCCATTGAGTAAGGCACCTTAATATCTCTTTTCAGCAGTTGTGATAAACTTATGCGGTTATTGATTATATCACACCGTCAAATTATTTTAGTTGCTGTTCGAATTTCTGTTGGTTTATATTATTATTAGTATATTGATGGGAATTTGTTTGTTTTGAGCTGTATGCAGACATTTTTATCATTCGCTGTGGTGTAGAATTAATAAGCTTGTTGTTAGGCCTACTTGAAAATATAATAAGATAGTAGAAAATGGTGCGGAACTCAAGGAAATTGCGTGATTAATTTACTGAAAAAGAGCATTTTAAAAATGTTGGCATTCAGTGTCGTAATATTTTTCTTACAGTACTTTTTGTTGCATGCATTCGACAGCACAACGAATCTCGTATATGTTCGCTTCACGCACAGAGGTTGTTTTAAATCAATTAAATTTTGTTTAGGTAAGACCAGTTGCGTTTGAAGATTTCAAATCTGCCATAGCTTGTGTGCGCTCCAGCGTAGCGTCGGACGATCTTTCTGCGTACATTAAATGGGATGAAAAATACGGAGCGAGCGGTGCGCCTAAATAGCCAGAGAGATAGGTTGGGCATTTTGTTTACATTGTTGTAAAATGTGTTTTTTTTAATAAAAATGTATTGGTGTAGTGTCCAGTGGCGAGGCATGCAAGCAGTGTTAAACGAAGCTTGAAAGGAAACAGTTTTAAATATTAAGTCTATTAATGGATGTTTTTCTACATAGTTTTATAACGATAGTGCCAAGAATTAATATGTGTAAGAAAGCACAATAAATAAGTCAGCAGGGTTGAACTGGCTGAGTGTAACTAGAAAAATTTTTTGGTTACAATGCCCCGAAACAGTACATTAATCCCTCTGCCTGACTGTACATACTTTCTTATTATTTGAACGCCCATTTAATTGTACTTGACCCGTTCGTTAGTGAACACTGTAAACATTTAAGTTTCTTTCATTAAGTTTTAACGAAAATGCAACTATTTTTTAGAAACGAATAACGAAGAAAATAATTTTAATTTTAAGTTAAAGAAGCAGAAGTTTATTGTCGTTATTGGAATTGCTTCGAAAAGATATTAATTTAATAGTTAATTTTTACTGCCTTCAAACTGGGCTTAGGAATACATGACGATAACTCCCAAACGTAAAGTTAAATGTAAAGTTTTCACCATTTTACGTGAAGAATAAAAGATCCTTAATAAACATTTGTAAGCAAAGCAGAGGTATTTATGTAAATTAATTGTGCCCCTGATATAGTCATGCCTCGTCTCCGTCAGACTCTATGTCAATTTGTTTCGCAAACATTCTTACTTCATGGCGCTCTTATCCAAACTATCCTGAACTCGCTGTCATTACTATTCATTATAGTTCAACACCGGTAAATTATATTACCTAAAATCCATTGGATTTTTTTTTTTTTTTTTTTGTTTAACGTCCGACTATTGTGCACACTTGGGCTAATGCAGACGATGGGATGATTTATAGTGTATCAAAATGCCAAGCCCTTGCCGGGAATCGAACCTGGGCCCTCGGGGTGAAAGCCTAGTACGCTATCCACTAGGCCACCGAGGATAGCGTCACCTGTTATAATACGTTTCAGTAATTCTGCATCGTCGTTGACTTCATTTAGTGACTCCTGAGCAACTTCCATTCGCCGCTGTTTTTGTTCAAAATTAATCAATTTTTGAACGAATTTTGCTGCCACGTGTTTCATACACAAAACATTGGAAACAATATCATGATATGATCCAATCGATATGTCAACATCATCAGCGACCTCTGTAATTGTGATTCGGCGATTGTTCATAACCATTTATCAATAACGTTATAGTTTTGTATCGATTATTCTAAACGATATATATATATATATATATATATATAAATTTACTACCACCCATCAGTTACATCCAAATTAAATTTACAGATTGCTCGTAAACAATAAATATCGATTACTCTCAACCAGATTTATCTATTACTGTCAAACGAGATTTATCGATTATTTTTAAACAAGGTATCAATTATTTAAAAACGAGATTTATCGATTACTTTTAAAGGAAATTTATCGACTACTTTTAAACGAGATATATCGATTATTTAAAAACGAGATTTATTGATTACTTTTTAAAAAAATTTATCGATTATTTAAAAACAAGATTTATCAATTACTTTTAAACGAGATTTATCGATTACTTTTAAACAAGATTTATCGATTATTTAAAAACGAGATAATCGATTATTTTAAAACGAGATTTATCGATTACTTTTAAAACGAGATTTATCGATTACTTTTAAACAAGATAATCGATTATTTCAAAACGAGATTTATCGATTACTTTTAAACGAGATTTATCAATTACTCTCAAACGAAATTTATCAATTATTATCTTACGATAACAAGATTACTTTCAAAAGAGTTTTTAAAAGGTATTGCGCGAGTGTCTTTCTTGATATATCGCAGGCCTTCGACAGAGTATGGCATGAAGGATTATTATTTAAAATAAAATCGTTCTTCCCCAGCAACACTTATAAGATCCTCAAATCCTTCTTAGAGAATAGATATTTCTTGGTGAATCACGGAGAGGCTTTCTCGGTCTTTGCAATATTAACGCGGGAGTTCCCCAAGGTAGCGTCCTGGGACCGCTACTCTATCTGATTTACACGTCTGACCTACCAACGTCAGACTGTGTAACAACTGGAACCTTTGCCGACGACACCGCAATTTTGTCCTCTCACGAGGATCCAACAGAGGCGTCAAAAATCCTACAAAAAGGAATAAGCGAGATTTCAACATGGCTCAAGAAGTGGCGAATCAAGGCTAATGAAGCGAAGTCAATAAATGTCACCTTCACCTTAAAAAAGGGTATATGCCCACCAGTAACGCTTAATAACGTCGAAATTCCACGAGCAGATCATGTCAGATACTTAGGTTTACACCTGGACAAGCGACTTACATGGCAGAAGCACATCTTTACCAAACGCAAACAGCTGGGACTGCAAATACGGAAGTACTATTGGTTAATTGGTCGCCGTTCGCAACTGTCAATGGGCAACAAACTTCTTCTTTACAATGTTATGCTTAAACCAATCTGGACCTATGGTATCCAATTGTGGGGGACCGCCTCTCATTCCAACATTGAAATCTTGCAGAGATTCCAGAATAAAATGCTACGAATGGTAACCGACGCTCCATGGTACGTGACAAGCGAACAGCTGCATCACGACCTTCAAGTATATACAGTCAAACAAGAAATTCTCGTCATCACGAAAACCTACAAAGAAAGGATCATAAACCACCCAAATCGCCTAGCGAAAGTCTTGATGGAGGAAACTTCGCGCCAACTCGTCGACTTAAGCGGAAAATGCCCCAAGACATACTTAAATAATAAAGTAAAGTAGGATGTGACCCTAGTCGCATTCCGAGCATGTCATGACAAGTCCCGACCTACCTACTACTTAATGTCCCCCAATATGTGACAGATTGTAGTGAATAAAAAAAAAAAAAAAAAAAAAAAAAAAAAGAGTTTTATCGATTACTGCCAAACGAAATTTATCGATTACATCAAACGAGATTTATCGATTATTTCTAAACGAGATCTAACGGTTACTCTCAAATGAGGTTTAGTGATTCCTGCCAAGCGAGATTTATCGTATGAGAGATTTTGAGCAACATTACTTATCAAATAACTATAATTGTGTTTATAAAAATATTTCCTAACAAACAGTTCAGCCCAAAATTAGTTTACTCGGTCCGTTTACGTAACAGAACCGTCCCTAATTTGATTTCCACTTAATATTAAATTTATCGCACCCTTGGGAGGGTTGTATCCAGGGTTAATTTAAGTGCCTTGTCGTTCGGCGCCATAGGCGTTATGTTAGCAACAGGCCAATGCCTGTCTGTGTCCTGGTTGCGTGTTACGGAACGTCGGGCACGGTTGTGTGTTTACAAACTGCTCAATGTCTCAGGAGGCCGACTGCAAAACTCACCAGTTTTCGTATTGTCAGATGTACGATATGCACGTTTCTTGCAGTAAAGTATCGTTTTTGTTATACAATATTTATTTTAATATTGTGCGGCAATTACATAACCGGACTGGTGCTGCTAGCGCGCTGCGGCAGGTTTGAACATGTCCACGCGTGTTTAGCGATGCGCGACTACAATCGACCATCGTACAACAAAATAATCGAGTCAGCCATCGAATATCAGTTGGGTTGAATAATCGAGATGTTTGACGATTGTTAGTAGTGGTGGGGCAGAAAACACCAAACTGTTAAAAAAACTGCTTTTCTATAAAAGACAAACAAACTGCTTTTTCAAACGGAAACAAGCAGTTTGATTTAGACTGGTTTATGATTTGTTAAACAAGGAACGTTGCCACAAGCGCTAAAACTGTTTGCCTGCTAACTGCTTTTCTTATACCTGCTTTTATGCTTTTTCCCTTTATTTCAAAGTTGCTTGTTGCTTGTAGTGAAGTAAGAACTGTTTGGTCAATGTAAACGTTTATCTCTATTTTGTTGCGAGTTGTAGTAACAACCTCTCACATTTTGTAAATACAGAGCCTAATTTTTTTTAAACATATTTTTTATATTTATTATCAGTCATCAGTATTTTTTAATCAACTAAAGATATTCTAAATCGTTTGCATTTTGGTAAATATGCAAAGGACTATTTAATTTTTAAGTAAAAAAAGAATGCTTCTATTAGAAATTCATTGCACTTTGTACATAAAATGGCTTACATAACTATTACGTTTTGAGAATGTAATTTAATTATTACTACACTTGTAAGGATTATTTTTATCCTTTCTAAATGCTTTATACCCAAAAACAGTTAAGGACATGGTGGTAATGGGAATGAAAAAGTAGTCTTAGAAAACTGAACGTTATGTTTTAGCTGCTAATACAACTTTGAGTTTCAGTTTTCTAAACCTGTTTTTATCCAACTGTTTTAAAAAGCAGCTTTTTTCCTCAACAAACAGTTTGTTGACGTTTTGTAAAAATAGCAGAAACGCCCACCACTAATGGTAGATGTGCAGGTGGTGAAGTGCCAGTAACCATCCCTCCACTACCTGCCAACTTTGTCTCAAGGTCAACCAAAATCATCCCGTTTCACTAGCGGACTCTGTATTATGGCTGGCACCGTAATTCCTCATAATTCCATTGTTAAAATTAGAGAAAGAACGAACCAATCAGAATGAGCTTTTGTGGACGGGAAATGCGATGTGATGCGCCGGCAGAAATGTATTAGAGTAGCATAATATAGACCCGAAATACGCGTGCACTGCGAACCAATCGGAAGTGAGTTTTAGTTGACGGCAGTGAATTGAATTCGCAGACTTTAGCTGCTTCAAAGCCGAGAGAGAAGTACGGGGATTTTTAGCGTGGTTGTTTTGGTATTACTAAGCGGAACTAGGTTGTGTAACTCAGTTCCTATGTTGTTTAGGCGGTGACAGATAAACTAACATTTTAATTTTCCAATTAAGAATACGGAAGAACATCACAGTGTCGAGGTTCTTCAGTGTAGTCTTAAACTTTAAAATGCTAAACTTTGATACAAATTTTTGGAATTTTGATTCTATCACACCAGCGAGACAGCTGCGTGCCACATGGTCGTTTAATGCTGTGATACGATACATTTGCACGTTATACAATACCAATTCGATATTTCTAGGAACCAGCCTGTTCATGATAGGTCAGCCAAACGAGCCGAGGTTATTGACTTATTCAATGGAGTCATTAGTCAATTATTGTCATTAGTTGGCGGTGGATTACTGTAATTCTATTTGTTAACACAAATCGGGCAATGAAATCGATTTTTATGAATGAACTCGGTTTTTATTAGGTATCGAATTTTCTTAAAATTGGCTTTAACGGTTTTGATCAAATTCGCTAAAACGGATCTCAAGGTGAAAAAAAAAATCCGGATTGGAAAGAATCTGGAAATGTCCGGGTTTGTTTTTGTTTTTTTAGTGAATATCCATTGGAGTTGCCATCATGGTAAGACCCACACTGCCATCTTAACGTGAGCATTGTCCTAACCTCCAGATCACTTTTTGACAGTTTGTTAACTTTTTTCATAAAACTGTGTGCGCGCGTGTGTACTGTGTGTGCGGTGTGTCTGTGTGTATGCGCACGCTCTCATGAGTATGTTCGCGCACGTCTGAGCGCGCGCGCGCGTGTGTGGAAAATTCGCGTATGTGTGTGTGTGTGTGTGGGCGCGTGCGTGTTGGTGTATTCGCGCACATGTGCGCGCGAATGTGTGATGTATTCGTGCATGTGTGTTGTGAGTGTGTGTGCGTGCGCGCGCGTATATGGTGTTCAATCACGCGTGTGTGTTCGCGCACGCATGTGTGGTGTATTCGTGTATGTATGTGTGCGCACGTGCGTGTTGGTGTATTCGCGAACGTGTGTGTGTGTGTGTGTGTGCGTGCGTGTGTGCGTATATGGTGTTCGTGCACATGCGTGTGGTGTATTCGCGTATGTGTGCGCGCACACGTGTGTGGTGTATTTGCGTATGTGTGAGTGCGCGCTTGCGTGCATGTTGGTGTATTCGCGAACGCGTGTGTGTGTGCGTGCGTCCGTATATGGTGTTTGCGCACGTGCGTGTACGCGTGTGTGGTGTATTCGCGTATGTGTGTGTGTGTGTGTTTTATAGTTGTTTTTTTAAAATCTGATATCAGCGCTAAGACCTGCGTAAGTCCGCATTTTTATATACAAAAATCCATTGAATTTGATGGCGGTCAGGGTTCATTTTCGTATTTTCCCCCAACCCAACGTAATTGAAAAGTTTAATGCATTTTCTTTTAAACGCTTAAAACCTGTCGACATCTTCAAATATGTTTTAACGTATTGTCTTTACAAAAATCGGACGTTTTGTACTTCCAGTGGAGTTGGAAAATTAAAATGCAAATGTCAGTGTCGATTACAACGTGTGAAGTCACATTTTCAAAGAAGTAACATAAAAAAGTCTTATTGGAAATTACCTTTTATCGCGTTTATTTTATGTTTCTAGGCTTTAAAGTTATTGTTTAATTACAACTTACAGACCATAAAATTGCACCAAGTCTATTTGCAATACGATTCATCGGGCAGAATACATTGCGAGCGCCAATGCATCGTTAGCCACCTTAGTTTGCAAATCTGATCACAGATGGCGTCTAGCACGGGATTCTAACATTACTCGGTACAAAATTATATTGGACTGATGCCAGCACCAAACGATACGTTATTTGTCAAACGTATTTGTTCCAAATAATATTTTGTGACAGAGAGATTTAAAACGAGTGTATCGATTTGAAAAGACATTAGTAAGTGCTAATATTAATCTAATATTGATCTTTGTAACACAGGCTTTAGGTTAGACGGGATTGCTTTGAAATTTGAGGTTATCAAAATGCTAATGCTTTAGGCCTATTGAGGACATACATTTTCCCGTTATCTTGACAGTTGAACATTGATGACAGCGTCTGTAGTTAACACAATAAATTATGCAAAAACGTTGCACACACAAACACGTATGTATGTATGTATGTTATGTATATATACATACACACACGCACATACACACATACACTCACACACACACACAAACACACACATTTGCGCGCACACACACACACACACATTTACACACACATACACACACACACACACACACACACACACACATGCACAACACACACACACACACACACACACACACACACACACACATTCACACACACAAACACACACGCGCGCGCGAACACACACAGCCGCCTCGATGGCCTAGTTGATAGCTTACTGGGTTTTCACCCCGAGGACCCGAGTTCGATTCTCGGCCAGGGCTTGGCATTTTCATACACTATAAATCATCCCATCGTCAGCATTAGCTAAAATGTGCACAATAGTCAGACGTTAAACACCAAACACACACATACATACACACACACACACACACATTTACACACACACACACACACACACATTTACGCGCGCACACAGACACACATACATACATTTACACACACGCGCGCGCACACACTCACACACACAAGCACATATGTATATATATTTATTTATTTATTATTTATTTTTCACACACACACACACAGCCGCCTTGGTGGCCTAGTTGATAGCGTACTGGGTTTTCACCCCGAGGACCCGAGTTCGATTCCCGGCCAGGGCTTGGCATTTTCATACACTATAAATCATCCCATCGTCAGCATTAGCTAAAATGTGCACAATAGTCAGACGTTAAACACCAAACACACACATACATACACACACACACACACACACATTTATACACACACACACACATTTACGCGCGCACACAGACACACATACATACATTTACACACACGCGCGCGCACACACTCACACACACAAGCACATATATATATATATATTTATTTATTTATTATTTATTTTTCACACACACACACACACAGCCGCCTTGGTGGCCTAGTTGATAGTGTACTGGGTTTTCACCCCGAGGACCCGAGTTCGATTCCCGGCCAGGGCTTGGCATTTTCATACGCTATAAATCATCCCATGGTCAGCATTAGCTAAAGTGTGCACAATAGTCGGACATTAAACACCAAGCACACGCATACATACACACACACACACACACACACACAAATTTCAATTATTTACAAAACATATCTGATTTCTAAAGCTTCCGAATATGGAAAATCGGTTAATCTGATTTTGATCGAATATGGAGAAACATAATTCAAGACATTTTACAAAAACTATGCCTATAAAAGTATGTAGGCCTATGTTTGTCTATCGTAAAGTTTACACGCATACACGTTAGACACTGAGTCAGGGTTTTTTAAAAGTATGTAGGCCTATGTTTGTCTATCGTAAAGTTTACACGCATACACGTTAAACACTGAGTCAGGGTTTTTTTAGCAATTTCTGTCGTCGAATCAAAGTAATAATAGCCTAATCGAATTAATTATTGCACTACAGCTGTATATCGACTTGTATTGGCAAATTTTTGTATTGACTACTTTTATTTTTATTCTTAAACTTCGAAAAACAAATTTATTAAGCACAACTTGTTTTTGAGTGTTTGAAACTTACTTTTTGAATACTGGAAGAGAATTCTGCTTAGTCATGGATCCATTTTCTCCTTATATTTATGTTATACAGTCTTCACTGTTATGCTACCTAAATCGTATATCGAAAGTGTCTTCTTGTATGTCTGTGATTATATTATTATCATTAAATGCCTTCTTGTACGTCCATTACTATATTGTACAAATATAATAATAGGACTTGCTACTTTTATAAAAACGAATGTAAAATACCTTTATATTATTGCATTATTCAGTAGTCTCATTTGATGTCGATCTTAATGGTTATTTGTATCCGAAAATAAATGTAGCTTATACAATAAAATAATGCTGATACGATATACCGACAGCCTAGGGAAACTTATTAAGTTTTAAAAATAAGCGTAATTCAGCGTTTTAAATATTACGAATTTTATTGGAAATGAACAGCTGATTAAAATGTGCAAGTATGAAGTTGAGCTTTTAAAAAAAAATTAAATTTCCGCCATTTTGAAACAGCATTAAAATTCCTGGAGGAAATCAGCAAATGTGCCTTTCTTTGGTGGTCTCGTATGGTGTGCGAGGTGTGTTCAGGTAGTAACGAGAATTTTTAAATTTCGCGAGCTTGGAGAGTCCGATTGTCAAACATTTTTTTTATTATGTTGGCGTAAATGCCCTTGAAGTATGATAAAACATTCAGCTGTTTTCATTGTTACCTTTGACTGTGACAGCCACTAAGGTTAGACGTGTTTTTATGAGCTCGGCGATTTTCGTTTGTTAAAAGAAATGGATCAAAGAATTTGTATCAAATTTTGCTTTAAAAAATGGAATAAAGTGTAACAAAGGCCTATGGTGAGTCTGCTATGAGTAAAGCAAGAGTTTACAAGTAGTATAAGCGTTTCCAAAAAGGCCGTGAAGAAGTTGAAGATGACAAACGCCCTGGACGACCCAGCACATCAACAACCGATGAAAAAGTGAAAGAAATGGTTATGAACAATCGCAGAATCACAATTAGAGAGGCCGCTGATGATGTTGGCATATCGATTGGATCATGTCATGACATTGTTTCCAGTGTTTTGTGTATGAAACGCGTGGCAACAAAATTCATTCCAAAATTGTTGAATTTTGAACAAAAACAGCGGCGAATGGAAGTTGCTCAGGAGTCACTAAATGAAGTTAACGACGATGCAGAATTACTGGAACATATTATAACAGGTGACGAAACATGGGTTTACGGATATGACGTCGAAACTAAGGCTCAATCATCCTAGTGGAGGCATTCTGGCTCGTCAAGACCAAAAAAGGCTCGACAAGTGGGGACGAATGTGAAGGTTATGCTCACTGTGTTCCTCGATATTAATGGCATAGTGCATCATGAATTCCTGCCACCCGGTGAAACAGTCAATAAGGAGTAGGCCTACTACCTACAAGTTTAACGCCGTTTGTGTGAAGCAATCCGAAAAAACGCCCGGATCTGTGGAAAAACAATTCATGGCTTTTGCACCACGATAATGCACCAGCTTCATTGCTTGTCCGTGAATTTTTGGCCAAAACAGTACTGTAACAATGCCCGAGCCTCCATATTTGCCAGACATGGCTCCGTGTGACTTTTTCCTATTTCCAAAAATAAAGGGAACCTTAAAGGGCCTTCGTTTTACAGCCGTATATGACATTAAAAGCGCATCGCTGAAAGAACTAAAGGCGGTCTCAAAGATCGAGTTTGAGAAGAATTTCGAGGATTGGAAGAAGCGCTGGCACAAGTGCATAATCTCCAATGGGGACTATTTTGAAGGCGACAACATCAATGTAGAAGAATAAATAAATGTTTTGTTCAAAAAATTAAATATCTCTTTATTTTCTGAACTCACCTTGTACATTGTCATCGCACGTTAAAGAATCTAATCTAAAATTATTTTATTTCTTTCAATACAATTATTTACGACATTTGTTTTGAAACAAAAGTTTTTATTGAGAAACATGTTTCGATTCCTCGTCCTCATTAGTCTATCAACAATAATTTTACGAACATGTAGCAAAAACGCCTTAATAGTTTCCCAATCAAGTTTTGATCAATTTTAAAGTCGATGAAGAACATTCTGCTGTTGTCAACGCAAAAGGAACTAGCCCTCGTCCTGAATATAAGCGTTACAAAGTGTACAAACTTGTACAAAGTGGACAAAATTTCACGTACATACAAAGTTGAGATCAGGATAATGTGACGGGTTCGAACCCTTAGAGGCCTCCCTCCGCCCCTCCTCTTTAATCGGGTTCTTGTTTTGTGAAACTCTGATTTTGAAGTTATTTGGTCAAAAATGGGCGTGCTTGAGATATGGAAAGCGTTGATTACGGTAATGAGGTAAGATTTTCGAAAAATTGTAAAAGAGTGAATTTTTTAAGTTTTGAAATGAACGCCGTTTCCACACTAGTGAACGGTGTTTGATGAGTAGCGAACTTGTATCGAACGTAACGAAATCAGCTATTGTGCCATATTCACCCCGAGGACCCGGGTTTGATTCCCGGCCAGGGCCCAAGTGTGCACAATAGTCGGACGCTAAACACAAAAAAAAACTATTGTGCCATGTTTGTTGAAATCGGTCAAAAATTACGAATGTGATTAAAACATCACATGTACATACACGCGCGCGCTCACACGCACATACACACACCACACGCACGCGTACGAGCACACGCACACAAACACACATGCACGCACACACACACACGCACGCACACACACACACACACACACACACTTACTCACACGCATGCGCACGCACACACACACAGAAATACACATACACACGCGCTCTCATGTACATACATACACCACACGCGCGCGTGCACACACACACTCGCGCGCGCACACACACACACACACACATGCACGCGCACGAGCGCACACACACGTATGCGCGCAAACACACACACACACACACACAATTTATAACGCCCACAAAAAATAATAAAAAAGCGAATATCAGCGCACATTCAAGTCTCGGATCTGCGCCTTATCACATTGGCAACCGCAGCAGCTTACATTCTAATGGGAATTCGATAACTTCAGCTAGATTGTGGTTTTACAGTTAAATGTCACTGGCTAATGTAGGGCATCCGTGCTGTTATCACTTGCTGCAACTTGTTAAGTATGTGGCGACATGTGAAATCGTTGTAACTGCTAATCTAACCTCACCTAACCTAACAGAAACGCTAGTAATTATGTGTTTAGCAGAATGAACCAGCCATTAATTAGGCCAACGGCTAGCGTTATATTTAAAAAAATGTTGCATATGTAAAATATGTTGCGAATGACAAACATGTCGCAATTAATTGTTGCAAATGTAATACATGTCACAAGGAAATGTTGCAAAATGGAAAATGAGACAAAAGTAAATGTTGTAAAATGACAAAAATATCACAATTAAATGTTGCAAAATCAAACATGCTACAAGGAAATGTTGCAAATGGCATTCATGTCACGAGGAAATGCTGTAAAATAACAAATATATCACAAGGAAATGTTGCAAATTACAAACATGTGACTAAGAAATATCGCAAATAACAAACATGTCACAAGGACAATGTTGCAAGGGACAAACATGTCAAAGGAATTGTTGCAAAGGAAAAACATGACACGTGGAAATGTTGCAAATAATATTCATTTCACAAGAAATATTGAAAATAATATTCAGGTCACAAGGAATGTTCCAAATAGGAAACATGTTCTTACAGGTAAATGTTGCAAATGACAATTATATCACAAGTAAATGTTGCATATTTCAAACGTGTCAAAAAATGTTTCAAATGACAAACGTTTTAAAATAAATGTTGCAAATAACACATGTCATAGGAAAATGATGCAAATAACATTCACGTCACGAGGATATGTTGCAAAGAAGTAACATTTTCAAAATAGAACAGAGGAGCTCCACTCTATAGAAAATAGAATGGAAAGGAGAGTACTCGGAACAATTATTAATAAGAAACATTTAGTGGGGGGACAGTACAGACTGTTGCCGAATGCGGTATTGTATCGGAAGCTCACTAACATTTTTAGGAAAAGATTGGCCTTCTTTGGACACCTGACTCAATTACCGGATAGTAGACTTGCGAAGAGATTATTGGACTACCAACTGAAGTGTAAAGTTAAGAACAACTGGTTGAAGGAGGTGGAACAGGACTTGGAGGAACTGGGAATAACCAAGGAGCAATTGGCAGGAAGAAGGGAAAAGGCGATCTTAAAAAGTCAGGAACCCAATTACAGTTTAGGGAAAAACGTCCACGAAACGTAGTATATTTGGAAGAACTCAGACTTCAGAGATCAATAAGATTAAAAAAATACTAGGAAGAACGCAGAAAAACCAAAAGACTTAATTAAATTGACTGTGTGCGCTCCAATGTGGGCTTAAAAAAACGAATTTTAACTCTATTTTTGATGGTGAAATGGGAGTTTAAAACAAATGAAATGTAGACAAGAAGGAACTCGATAAATGTAGGCCTGTGTGTTTGCGATAAAAGTTATAGCCTGCACAAGGAACAGTTATACCTAAAATCTGCACTAAAAATAACATTTCTGTTAATGAACCAAAAATAAAAATCATGTATCATGTTTTCTCTTAATTTTATATTTTAATTACGATAATTTGTTCGAAAACGCGACAAATTAACATTGCTAGTTTTTAACAACATAACCTGAAAATTATTACAGCCTATCAGCTGTTCTGTGAAATCAGCTGATCGTTACGAATTAATATAAAACAACCGATCTTTTAATATAACTACGGAAGTTAAATTAACGATCCATATAAATTGATCAAGTTTCTTGTTAGTTTCGGTAGTGTAGTGGTTATCGCGTTTGCGAGATCCCCGGTTCGGTCTCGGCGGAAACAGGAAATTTTGAAGTGTTTTTGCACTTTGTATTTGTCAACGTGGAGTGATTCGGTTTCATCAAGTAGGCTTACAAAGCGTAAGTAACGCGAGTAGGGGAAGTATTACACATACCCCCTCCAGTTGTCAGCTCTTATTTCTTTCGTCTGCCGGTTCCGACTGAGTTGGTCGCGCGCGTATGTATGTTCTGTGCCTGTATGTACACACAACGTGCATGCATCTCTTTCTCTTTCCCCTCCACTTTTCTTCTTCTCATGTTCTCGTCGCGCGTATGTAATGATGTGTATATTGCCAGCAGCAACAGTTCAATGGTATACGGTATATATTCAGTAATAACACATGCGTTTGATTTTATTTTTCTTATATTCTCGAGACGTTAAATATATTTATATTTTCGTTTTCTCGAGACGTTATATATATATATATATATATTTAAAGAAGCTAACGCTTCTGCCGACAGTCTGTTTTTAATTATAACGGACCATTTAGTTTAATTATAATTAATTAAATATGTGATTTGCGATGCGCAAAATATACTGTTATATATCAGTGTAAAAATCTTCGTCGCGTCACGCATCCCTCAAAACGCATCACAACCAGCCCAAAAACATGATGCACGTTAAAAAATGGAGATAAAAGGATTACTTTTGGGAATTCGCTTCCATCACGTCAGCGAGACAGCTGCATGTCGCTATAATTAAAAATATAAAGCGGTTTATTGATTAATGACAGGAAAGTAAGTGCGTTTAGCTTTCATTTTATGAGCGCTTGTGTACTTCCTCATTAAGTGTCCTGCTTTTATATTCCTAGTTGTACAAACGCTGTTAAATCCACCTTCGTCAGCAATAATAATAACCCGGTTTTCTGGAATAACGAGAGTTACGTAGCCGGTGCGACGGGGGTGCACTTGAGGCAGAAAATATTGATCCCGCCCACTGTGTGGGTCACTGGTGCACTTTGTTTTAACACACGTTGCACCATTGAACTTTAAGGCCGCGTTTGTTGAGCGGTTTTTGAAAAATGTTAAGTACACACGTTATTACTGATCACATACGCGTAAAGATGAATAGTATTATTTGAAAGTAGAAATGTTTAAAGACATTTAAAAATTTTCCTGAGACATTGATCAGTTCACGATGTTGTAGAAACATCCTTTTAGGACCCAGGGGACGTGAAACCAAAATTTCACGGTAGATTTTCCCCATGGACCCAATACGTCCTGTAGGGCTGGTATTGTTTTTGTGATAATCTGTCTGTTTTTCGAAGGGTCTAAGCAAATTTTAGCGAAGATCGGGCAGTGAGAAGCAAAGGTTTGGTAGTTGAATAGCGGGCTGATGGATCAGAAAGCGGTTTACAAATATGTATTTTTAATGTCAGAAATCTATGATCTGAAATTCTAAATCAATTTTTTTTTGGAGGAAAATTTGACAACAAAATTCTATAAACATTACCAGTTATAAATTCACAATTAGTAACCTGTAGTATTTCGTTTGTTGAAATCAATAATTTGAATTTAATATACTATTAACCTCTGTAATGCGAAATCTCTATTAATAGAAAAGTTGTAGAGTTCAACAAAAAACGCTTTGTAGTAACAATTGTCGATTGGCCAGTATAAAATTTCGTAGACTTCTTTTAGAGAGTATTATTTTCGATTGTTTAAAATAAGTAGTTGTATACAAAACGTTTTAACCTCTATAAATCGAACATTACGCTAAGTTATGGAATGCAGTTTTGTAGAAAACGATCGATGATTCAACAGGTTAAAGTTGTGTTTACCTCAGTCGGAGGCTATATTTTTTAGTTGGTTAAAATTGATTGAACGAATATCACGTTTTCAACTTTATAAATCGAAACCTCTATAAATCGAACATTACGCTAAGTTATATAAAGCAGTTTTGTAGTAAACAATCGATGATTCAACAGGTTAAAGTTGTGTTTACCTCAGTCGGAGACTATACTTTTCAGTTGGTTAAAATTGATTGAAAGAATATCAGGTTTTACAATCCATAAGTCGAAAAACCTCTATAAATCGAACATTACGCTAAGTTATGAAATGTAGTATTGTAGTAAACGATCGATGATTCAACAGGTGAAAGACAACTTTCTTACCTCAGTAAGCACAAGCTTACCTCAGTCAGAGGCTATACTTTTGGATTTGTTAAAATAGATTGAACGAATATCACGTTTTCAACTCTATAAGTCAAAACCTCTATAAATCGAACAGTACGCTAAGTTATATAAAGCAGTTTTGTAGTAAACAATCGATGGTTCAACAGGTTAAAGTTGTGTTTACCACAGTCGGAGGCTATACTTTTGGATTTGTTAAAATAGATTGAACGAATATCACGTTTTCAACTCTATAAGTCAAAACCTCTATAAATCGAACAGTACGCTAAGTTATATAAAGCAGTTTTGTAGTAAACGATCGATGATTCAACAGGTTAAAGTTGTGTTTACCTCAGTCGGAGGCTATACTTTTGGATTTGTTAAAATAGATTGAACGAATATCACGTTTTCAACTCTATAAGTCAAAACCTGTATAAATCGAATCCTCTATACGTCGAACAGTACCCTAAGTTATTGAATGCAGTTTTGTAGTAAACGATCGATGATTCAATAGGTTAAAGTTGTGTTTACCTCAGTCGGAGACTATACTTTTCGGATGGTTAAAATTGATTGTTCGAATCACGTTTTCAACTCTATAAATCGAAACCTCTATAAGTCGAACAGTACCCTAAGTTATTGAATGCAGTTTTGTAGTAAACGATCGATGATTCAACAGGTTAAAATTGTGCTTACCTCAATTGGACGCTTTACTTCTGAGTTTGTTAAAATCGATTGAACGAATATCACGTTTTTTTGGTATTTTAAGGCGAAAAGCACATTGAGGATATTATCGCCTCCCTAAATGTAAGTGTGAGTGTAAAGTCGTAAGTGTAGTGTTGTAAGTGTGTGTGTTAGACTCGGGTACCGCAAGGGACGTCTAAATCCTCTCAATAGGTGCATCTAGTCTGCACCCCCTGCTGGGTTTATCACGTTTTACACTCCATTAGTCGAAACCTCTATAAATCGAACAGTACGGTAAGTTATGCAATGTATTTTGTGGTAATGCCGATTGTTCAGTACAAAGTTGCTTTGACCACTGTTGAAGTTTATTCTAGTGCCCGATGTAAATAGCCAGCAACAATGGCTTACCGTTGACGCCAACACAATGGATTACGGTACAATGGCAGTCTGGTGTAATGGAGGTGTTGCCAAATCAGCGCGGCTGATAAGCTTGTCACTATTTAGTCCCGCATGAAAAGCATTACACATTCTCTTGAGTTCTGGGAACGTTTGTTAGGTTGGTAAGCTTGCTTGTCCAGCATCCGTAGGAGGATAGGAAGGTGTAGGGATGAAAAGCGTGGAATGGTTCATCTGCTGAAGATATGCGAACCAGTGTATTTTTTTTTAATGTCCGACTGTTGTGCACACTTGGGCTAATGCAGACGATGGGATGATTTATAGCGTATGAAAATGCCAAGCCCTGGCCGGGAATCGAACCCGGGTCCTCGGGGTAAAAGCCCAGTACGCTATCAACTAGGCCACCGAGGTGGCTTCCCGGAAAAAATTGAACTCGATAAAGTTTTCGTTATTAAGGTTAAGGCGGTGGTTTCTGACATCGCTATAAAAAGGTCCCTCTATCGAGGTCAAATCACTTCAACACAGATTTAGAATTTTGTATCACGGCCTGAAGATGAAACAATAAGGTGTCGAAACCGCGGTAGCCTTTACGAGGTGAATTAAAAGACCACTAGGTAATTTTTTTTTTTTTTTTGTGTGTTTAAAGTCCGACTTTTTTGCACACTTGGGCTAATGCAGACGATGGGATGATTTATAGCGTATGAAAATGCCAAGCCCTGGCCGGGAATCGAACCCGGGTCCTCGGGATGAAAGCCCAGTACGCTATGAACTAGGTCACCGAGGCGGCTTATGAACCAGTGTAATAACAGGGATTGCGGGTATATTCTTTTTGTTGGAAGCTTCTCTAGTAGGGGATGAAATACCAGAGGAAGTATCGATGCTTTTGTTAGACACTAGTATCGATATTGGAGGAAAATCGAAAAGAATTTACCGATATTGTTAGGTATCGAAAGAAATACGACACAAACATCAAGAAAATTTAATTGATAATTTATATTTTTTTTTTTTATTTGAAGGCGAAAAGCACATTGAGGCTAATACCGCCTCCCTAAATATAAGTGTGAGTGTAAAGTGTTAAAGTCGTAAGTGTGTGTTAGACTCGGGTACTGCGAGGGATGTTTAAATACTCTCAATAGGTGCAGCTAGTCTGCACCCCTGCGGGGTATTTCTACAATAAGCCTTACTCACTGTATCTGTGTACTTCATGTTAAAAGCAATACGTTAAATTAAAAATAAAAAAGCTGATATAATAATATCATGTATATTATTATATGAGTTTTTTAATTTTTTTATTTAGGGTTCGGCTACTGGAATGAAAAGGGCTCTTGGTATAACGCGTGATATCTACAATAAGAAATATATGTAGACGCACACAAAAATCAGACACTACAACAAGTCATAAAACCAGGGGCATTATACGCAAGTGAGACGCTAGCACTCCACACAAAAGGTACATTTTGAAGGAAGAATGCAAAATCTTGAGGAAGAACCTTAACAGAAGACGGATACAGGTTGCACTCCCGAAAGACCACAGAGAAGATATCGAACCTGGCAGCAGATATCAGAACGAGGCTTCAATTCTATGGACACATCAGTAGACTCCCAACAACAAGACTTGCCAACAGAATCCTTAAATATACAAAGAGTCAACTCAACAACGTTGTGGATCACACAAGTCAGAATAGACCTACGTGACGCAGGAATAGACTGAACAGACATTGAAGACAGGAATGCATACAGATGCTCGGGTGGAAGGTCCCAGAGAATGAAATTCCAAAGAGAGCGGGGGTAAAATGGACGGAGGACCGGAGGAAGATCCATGGGGACAGGATGAGGGAGGTGTGGAGGATTAGATAAGCCGCCTCGGTGGCCTAATGGATAGCGTACTAGGCTTTCACCCCGAGGCCCGGGTTCAATTTCCGGCGAGGGCTTGGCATTTTCATACGCTATAAATCATCCCATCGTCTGCATTAGCCCAAGTGTGCACAATAGTCGAACGTTAAAAAAAAAAATTATAATAATAATGGAGAAGGAACAAGACATGAGTCGGAGTGCTTTGCGTGATCCAACAGGGTCTATATGCAAATAATAATAATAATATCATGTATATAGAAAACATTAAATGAAAATATGTAAAAACAATTCTTACACACATAAGGTAACAACAATACATACACATTAATATGTATGTAACAAAATAGTAAATGATATGTACATTGCAAATAATATTTTAGTAAATAACGTATGGACATACTAAAAGTAGCAAGTGAAAAAATATACAATACGGACATAACCTAATTTGTTACCCATTTAGACTTTGTAGGATATAAATAGCCTATGTGGGTTCCGTAAGATGACTGGACGAAGTTTTTTTTTTTTTTTTTTTTTTGTTTAACGTCCGACTATTGTGCACACTTGGGCTAATGCAGACGATGGAATGATTTATAAGTAAGGAACGTGTTTTCAGCCTATCTACTAAAAGCTGCCTGCAGAAATTTTCGGTTAATAAATAGGCTTACAATGTACTCCGTATAGCGTGAATTTAAAACCGATTGAATTGCTTGCAGAGACATGCAACCCGTGGTTTTATGTACACGGCACTTGTTACGTCACAATAGTGTCTCGCAGGACACGCTAGAACCTGCCTGGACTGTGACTGTAAGCACGA
The DNA here is from genome assembly GCA_022606455.1 of Callitettix versicolor. Taxonomy (NCBI): domain Eukaryota; kingdom Metazoa; phylum Arthropoda; class Insecta; order Hemiptera; family Cercopidae; genus Callitettix; species Callitettix versicolor. The sequence goes on from CM040188.1 coordinate 43,672,227, forward strand.
GAAGTGTAGTAAGTATAAAGACAAAGGATAAAGGCGAGTGAAACGTCTGTGTATATGAACGTATATGGGACGTCTTGAATAGTAAACTGATTTTCACTGATATTCAAATGTTACAATAACAGCCCGTACTTCTAAGCAATTTTAAATGTTTGCTTGACTGTAAATATGACATACGTTGCATTGCTCGTATTGTCGGTCTATACTGCCCTTGTGTTACAAAATGTTGTGACGTCTGTTTGTTGTCTTTGAGTCTTACTTACTAAGTAAATCTTGAAATGTGGGATTTTTCGACAGGAACTATGAAAAAAATCTATTACGTTTTTCACTAGTTTTTCATTGCCTTTTTTGATTTAGCAATAAATAAAATATTAGAAATTTAAGAGATCAACACAAAAATAGTTATTTGGCATATGGAGATAATAAGTAAAGCATTGTTATGTTTTGTTGCAGAATAAACTGATAGAGTGCAGGAGTTGCCGCCACTTTTTGGCCTAGGTGAAGCAGTCACACTGTGCTATTTAAAGTTTACCATGCCCTATCGAATATTCTTACCATTTTATATACTATTTACATTGAAAAAAATAGCAAATAAATGAGATATTAGTATTTATTAAATCCAACCATGATAATTTTATATTTAAAATTATTTTTTCAATAGTAATTTATTTTCTTGAATTCAAATTAATTGAAAATTATAATACAGTATTTACGAATGATGTTATGTAATTATAAGCTTAGTATTCTATGAAAATATAATTGTTAAATTTAAATTTATTCGCTAGTGACAGAGCAAAATTATTATTTATTTTTTACATTAAAATTAGTACTGTCAATTTTCAATTTGCTTTCATTCAATTTTTTTTTTACGTCTGACTATTGTGCACACTTGGGCTACTGCAGACGATGGGATGATTTATAGTGTATGAAAATGCTAAGCCCTGGCCAGGAATCGATCCCAGGCCCTCGGGATGAAAGCCTAGTACACTATCAACTAGGCCACCGAGGCGGCTAACTTTCATTCAAATAATTAGTTATTAAGCTCTAATGTACAAATTAGATTCTATTAAAAATTACCATTAACAATTTTTATAAAACAAATTTCTGATGTTTTTGAGTTGATTATTGGAACAAAAAAATTATGTACAGTTGAATTTTTAAAATACTAATCAAGATTATCGACGAAATACACACTTAGTTTCTCAAAACCTGCTAATGGTTCGTCATCTGCTGGGTGTGAACCTTAAGCTGGCTATAGCTCTAGTAAAGCAAAAAAAGTGATTTTACTAATCAAACTCTAGTTGAACAAACCAAAATACTAAGGAAAAAAGAACTGTATTTAGCAACGGTCATCAAATTGTTCACTACTAACCTTGTGCAGAAGCTCAAAAGTTTGTACAGTTTGTGAAAGCTGTTCTCTTTCAGAAAAGTGAACTGTTTGGAATGTGTTGCTGCCAGAATTATGAACTAAAAAATGAGTTTTAAAGGAGACAGTGATTTTAATACATGTACTACAGATAAGTATACATCCATTCCCGAAGATAGCTTTTTGATCCTGATATTACACTTTATTTTGGACTAAAGGCATCTGACAATATTTGTAACAAAATTTTTTTCACTTTGAATAAATTTAACCTAACAGCAAGTAACTTTATTTGGCAACATATAATACCAGACCAGTAACATGAGTAAAGCTGGGAATTAATTGAACAAAAAACACCATGGATGCTTTGCCCATTTGCTGCAACTAGTCCATCCCTGATGTTAACTTATAATTTCTTCTGAAGAATATTGCCGTAATATTCAAAAGTAGTAATGTAGTTTGAAATCTGACCTTGCTCAGCCTTCAATATTTCACTAATTTAGAAGTTAGAGTCCTTACTGAATTCTACATTCCATACTATCAAGCACTGTTGGGTACAGTGAGCCTCAGATAAGAGTAAGAGAAATCAAACACACAGTAAAAGAGTTGACAACGCACTAAATAAGAGCAACAATGATAGAAAAGGGCATAGGAGGGGACATTCGGAGAACAGAGAACTAAGAAATATCATGGAAGTTATTGCCCTACAAAAACCAAACACTTATCAAAGGCTTGTTTGTGTTAACTCAACAGCTTGTACTTTCTGTAACACAGCACAATGTTCAGCCCTTTATACAAAACCTTAACTGTTATGCAGGTCATTTTTCATTCTGTGAATTATACTGCTGTCCAATATGACAGTCGTCCAGGTTGACCGTTACCTGAGGTATCACTGTGCCTTAAGCACAACATGAATGAAGTTGTTAAAAATATGAAAACAAAAACTGTCAAACTACTTCATGCTGTTATAGTAAAAAACACCTTAAACTTTATGAAATAAGGCCAGTAATACAGCTAGCTAAAGACCCTGGATTCTCATTGAAGAAAAATACACTTTCTATGCACAGAGAATGCAGATTCTGCTCAAATATACTAGAAAATAACAGTTTCATATGACCTTAAAAAGCTTGATGAAACCTTAGATAACAGTACTAAACAGGCTTTATTTCCACAAAAACCAGGAAAGCTTGTTTTCCTATTCCCATTTCCTATTCTGCTAATTATCAGAGGACCAACACTGTTGATACTGTAATCACAGTTTGACAATACCTCCAGATAAGACTGTGAAAATAACAAAGAATAAGACAAAAGAAAAAAACTGTGAAAATCTTTTCTGAATATACAAAAGAACAGTGGATGGAATGTTGTGAAGAGGACTGAAAAAGAATATATTAAAAATAACGGAATTTTAGATAGTGACATCGTAATAACCTTACATCCAAACTCAGAATCCTAATCAGTTTGCAGTATTTCTCACTGTTATTTCTTTTTTTTATTTTTTGTGTAAATTGTATAAATATAACAAACTATTTTATAGAAATAATTCATAGTGGAGACAATAAATTTCCCGCGTTTAGATTAAGCCATTGTGAAAGTTATGCGTTAGCTGTCATTGTAAGAAAGAGACAGGTTTAGAGTGTATAAGCGGAGTGAGAACTGTACGCCATTACATCTATTTTATATGCTTTGACAAGCTTTAATTGTCATCTTTTTAACCATCAGTTTCTACTAATCGTCAGGTTAATTCTGTTATCTGACATTTTTAAACATTAGTCCATAGTAATAATTTGTAATACATAAAACTAACCTAAAAAGAAATCTTCAATGTTTCTATTGAAAGGTATATAATCTCACACTATTTATCATAATACCATTCAGCGTATAAGTTGATCATGTGTGTACAAGTGGTCCGCACAGTACTTTCTCATATGTTACGTAAATACTTGTCTAAAGATTAAATACGGATAATTTACTATATTAAAGACCAATAAAATCTGTTTAATACATAGTTAAGTAAAAAATTTACAAGTTTTACTGCATTTTCCAAAATAATAATAAAGCATTCTGTGCCGTATGTTATTTTTATCTATCGTCAGATGAACTGGCAGTCTATTTCTGTCATCCGTCACAATAGACCCAAGAATGACGGTTAGTCAAGACTCTACAGTACTTTTAAATCACTGATTTTCATAAATGATTGAAAAATAATTAAAGGTAATTTTTATAATGAACCACCTATAGAACTTTATTTGAAGGCCCCATACCACTACATTCTTGCAGTTCTTACTTTTACTTGCAAACCTCGGACTTCTTCTAGGCGTGATAAAATCACATTCTGAAACACTCTTCCATTTAAGACTCCTTGGACCTGAAAATACACAAATATCAGATTTTAACACATCTGAATATAAATAAAATAATATGCATTATGTTTTATGGCAAAGGTCTTTACTAATGAGACAGGCAAAATGGATAACCCAACTTGAGTGTATGAAACTATACCAACAGAACTTGTGTTGACTGTAGACATAACTTTTGTCATGAATTGTTCACAAGCTCCATAGGTACCTCAACTTTTTGTAAGAACTGGAAGTTCAACTATAGTACCAGATTTTTACTAGAAAATCTGTTTCTGATTTTTTCTTATTTTCCAGATACTGAGAATAAAACTGAAAACAATCATATTTATTAAAACAGGCTAATCAGATTGTAGTACATATTCATAAACTAAAAAGAAGTGTAGTGTTGCAAATTTAAAATATGTGTATTATTTAAAAAACATGTTTCAAGGGTAAATTAATGGCTATTAATTACTGATTACTGATTTGTGTTACTTTTTGACAGCGCTTGAAATGGAATTTTCAGAAAAATAATAACTCATAAGTTTTCTTTGTACCTAACCTAGAAGTAACTGGTCATAGGCACTTTCCAGAGTGATGAGGCAATTTAACCCATATAGCAGTATTTTTTTTTAACAACAAATTTAAATTGAACAGTAAGTAATACCATGTTACATATACAGTATGTCTCACGAAAAGGTTTACGCATTTGATCCTCCATTATTTTCTCATTGCTCCATTGATCATTTTGAAACTATACATACTTTTTAAAGGTACCAGAAGTAGTATATGATAATCGCACCTGGCTGATGTTTGCAGATCAGTTCTTTTTTTCTGATCTGGAGTTTGAGTACGTTTTCACTACACTTCCAGTTTCCAACAACAAATTCTTCCATTTAATTATTGATGTTTTGGTTAGAGGTTCGACTCCCAGATAGGCTAGCTGGGAGTCAACTATCTGATTTAATACTGCAGAACAGTGAGATTTCTAGCAGGTATATAATTTATTTATTTTGGCTGCCATTTTCTTTCTACAAACATCAGCCAGATGCAATTCTCACATACTATTTCTGGTACCTTCTTTAAAAAGTATTTTTAGTTTCAAAATGATCAATGGAGGATCAAATGCATAAACTTCTTCGTGGGACGTACTGTATATGTACAACAAAACCTAAAGCTGAGTTTTGAGAGCTGCCTTTGTTCAGCGTTCAGTGTTTCACTAATTTAGAAGTTAAGTCCTAATCGAATTTTACATTACACACACACACACACACACACATATATATATATATATATATAAGGATGGCCAATTGTAAACAGCAGAAGAGAAAGCAGTGTTTTACTCTTACTGAAAACATTATGATACAATATAAATTATAAAATGGAGAATAGTAATATTCAGACATTAAGTTTATTAGTTACTTCAACTGCATCTCATAAGTTACTGTTATTACTTTTACATTAGATAAAATTACGTACGTACCATAAGCACCATGTACAAATAAAAAGTCCTGCTGAATATCATTTGTTGAAGTACGAATGTTTTTAGTTACAATAACAGCCCGTACTTCTAAGCAATTTTAAATGTTTGCTCAACTGTAAATATGACATACGTTGCATTGCTCGTATTGTCGGTCTATACTGTCCTTGTGTTACAAAATGTTGTGACTTCTGTTTGTTGTCTTTGAGTCTTACTTACTAAGTAAATTTTGAAATGTGGGATTTTTCGACAGGAACTATGAAAAAAATCTATTACGTTTTTCACTAGTTTTTCATTGCCTTTTTTTGATTTAGCAATAAATAAAATATTAGAAATTTAAGAGATCAACCCAAAAATAGTTATTTGGCATATGGAGATAATAAGTAAAGCATTGTTATGTTTTGTTGCAGAATAAACTGATAGAGTGCAGGAGTTGCCACCACTTTTTGGCCTAGGTGAAGCAGTCACACTGTGCTATTTAAAGTTTACCATGCCCTATCGAATATTCTTACCATTTTATATACTATTTACATTGAAAAAATAGCAAATAAATGAGATATTAGTATTTATTAAATCCAACCATGATAATTTTATATTTAAAATTATTTTTTCAATAGTAATTTATTTTCTTGAATTCAAATTAATTGAAAATTATAATACAGTATTTACGAATGATGTTATGTAATTATAAGCTTAGTATTCTATGAAAATATAATTGTTAAATTTAAATTTATTCGCTAGTGACAGAGCAAAATTATTATTTATTTTTTACATTAAAATTAGTACTGTCAATTTTCAATTTGCTTTCATTCAATTTTTTTTTTACGTCTGACTATTGTGCACACTTGGGCTACTGCAGACGATGGGATGATTTATAGTGTATGAAAATGCTAAGCTCTGGCCAGGAATCGATCCCAGGCCCTCGGGATGAAAGCCTAGTACACTATCAACTAGGCCACCGAGGCGGCTAACTTTCATTCAAATAATTAGTTATTAAGCTCTAATGTACAAATTAGATTCTATTAAAAATTACCATTAACAATTTTTATAAAACAAATTTCTGATGTGTTTTTGAGTTGATTATTGGAACAAAAAAATTATGTACAGTTGAATTTTTAAAATACTAATCAAGATTATCGATGAAATACACACTTAGTTTCTCAAAACCTGCTAAAGGTTCGTCGTCTGCTGGGTGTGAACCTTAAGCTGGCTATAGCTCTAGTAAAGCAAAAAAAGTGATTTTACTAATCAAACTCTAGTTGAACAAACTAAAGTACCAAGGAAAAAAGAACTGGATTTAGCACCGATCATCAAATTGTTCACTACTAACCTTGTGCAGAAGCTCAAAAGTTTGTACAGTTTGTGAAAGCTGTTCTCTTTCAGAAAAGTGAACTGTTTGGAATGTGTTGCTGCCAGAATTATGAACTAAAAAATGAGTTTTAAAGGAGACAGTGATTTTAATACATGTACTTCAGATAAGTATACATCCATTCCCAAAGATAGCTTTTTGATCCTGATATTACACTTTATTTTGGACTAAAGGCATCTGACAATATTTGTAACAAAATTTTTTTCACTTTGAATAAATTTAACCTAACAGCAAGTAACTTTATTTGGCAACATATAATACCAGACCAGTAACATGAGTAAAGCTGGGAATTAATTGAACAAAAAACACCATGGATGCTTTGCCCATTTGCTGCAACTAGTCCATCCCTGATGTTAACTTATAATTTCTTCTGAAGAATATTGCCGTAATATTCAAAAGTAGTAATGTAGTTTGAAATCTGACCTTGCTCAGCCTTCAATATTTCACTAATTTAGAAGTTAGAGTCCTTACTGAATTCTACATTCCATACTATCAAGCACTGTTGGGTACAGTGAGCCTCAGATAAGAGTAAGAGAAATCAAACACACAGTAAAAGAGTTGACAACGCACTAAATAAGAGCAACAATGATAGAAAAGGGCATAGGAGGGAACATTCGGAGAACAGAGAACTAAGAAATATCATGGAAGTTATTGCCCTACAAAAACCAAACACTTATCAAAGGCTTGTTTGTGTTAACTCAACAGCTTGTACTTTCTGTAACACAGCACAATGTTCAGCCCTTTATACAAAATCTTAACTGTTATGCAGGTCATTTTTCATTCTGTGAATTATACTGCTGTCCAATATGACAGTCGTCCAGGTTGACCGTTACCTGAGGTATCACTATGCCTTAAGCACAACATGAATGAAGTTGTTAAAAATATGAAAACAAAAACTGTCAAACTACTTCATGCTGTTATAGTAAAAAACACCTTAAACTTTATGAAATAAGGCCAGTAATACAGCTAGCTAAAGACCCTGGATTCTCATTGAAGAAAAATACACTTTCTATGCACAGAGAATGCAGATTCTGCTCAAATATACTAGAAAATAACAGTTTCATATGACCTTAAAAAGCTTGATGAAACCTTAGATAACAGTACTAAACAGGCTTTATTTCCACAAAAACCAGGATAGCTTGTTTTCCTATTCCCATTTCCTATTCTGCTAATTATCAGAGGACCATCACTGTTGATACTGTAATCACAGTTTGACAATACCTCCAGATAAGACTGCTGAGATAGAAGTTAGTTATTAATTTTGATACAATACTACAAGTGAGTATAATTACATACTCTTAAATTTTTGTTTTTAAAATAGGCTATACCAAAGAAGGAAAAAATTACTGTATTTTGTATTCAATTACTGGAAAGAATCAAAATTTACAATTTTGCAGCGAATGGCAAAAAAAATATTTGTGTTCCTGGCTAACTGTCTTTTCTGAAAGGATATTTTTCAAAGCAAGCCAGAAATTAATGAAAATAGAAGCCAAACTCAATAACGAATAAGAAGGGAAACCATAAAAACATCATTTTTTGTAGAGCCTGAGACATCAAATAACTATCACGAGTTGCCATGAAGTGATGTGAATTATTTTGCAGCATTTTTAATGCTCTTTCATATTCCTGACAATAGTGGTTAAGATTATTTTTTTAAAAAAGATGGCAATCAATTTTTCTAAATATGCCACTTACATGTTTTAAAAGTGATAGTACAGTGATACCTCAGCTTGCGGTCGACACGGACAACCAATTCACAGAAAGCACACTGTTGTGTGTGCTGAGTTATAACTCATGTGGTCCGACAAAAGTGTGCTCTTTCACTCAGTTTATTCACAGATCAGCTGCAGAATTACCTTCAGAAAGAATATTCAATAAATTAATACTAGGAGGAAGAAGAATGAACATTAAATGGGGCCGTTCTCAATCTCGTCAAGAAACTCCAACAAGGTCTACAAATCGGAGTGAAAATGAAGCTTTAGAACTTGTAGATGTAGCTTCGTATCTCACCATACTGGTAAAAGTGGTCTCTGTAAACAGAAATATAAATTAACTCTTAAAACAGGATTTATATTCTATTACAAATAAATTTACAGTAAATATGTTAACACCATTAAAGTTTCAAATCTGTTTATAATTCAAAAGTTGAAACTTCATTTTTAGGATTTTATTTTATACCCAATTATTGTAATTAGACTAAATCCTTTATACAGGTTTAAACTGGTGCCTATCACATGAACAAAATTACAGCATACCCTCGTCAGTTAACTTTTTAAATTCTTATTAAATATAATTATACTTCCCAACCTTTTCACTAATCCTATCTCCACGATTTCCAACATAAAGGGTGGTTATACTTTTGTCTTCAGGATATTCTAGTTTAGGCATCGCAGAAGCTCGTCTCATTAACTTTCAGCAACCGGATCATTTACACCATAGTATCTACAACAAAAACATTGGTAAAATGTTAACCTTACTTTAGTTGTTTACTCAATTATAACTTTAGTAACAGCAGCATCTTAGTTCATAATTGTGTGCTTAATTTATAAGCCAATATTGTAAAAAAGGAAGAAATATATGGTGAAATCCACTCACCACATATATATGGTGAATGGACCTCAATATGTAATGGTAAATATTTAAAATCCTATTTTTAAGAACCAAATAAATTGACTTTGACCAACAGCATTTCTAAAATTAAATCTGGAGAGATTAGCAAGTCATTCAGAATAAGAACAGTGTTTAGATAAGAAGGAGCAGCACTTCATTGTGAACCACCCTCTTTTGAAGCTGTGACTTGATAATAGCAACTCAACATAAGGTCTTAAAAGCTAAAATGATAAATAGCTGCATATAACATCTGGTTAACTTTTTGGAGAACATTTCAGAACTTTTGATATTTTATTATAAACTTTATATGGTACGAAACAATAAATACAGTCAAGGATAATCAAACTGGGTAAACCAAATTTTGCAACTAAGAATATATGTAACAAAATATGCAGATATTTTCTGCTAGATATCTCAGTGGTTATTCCAGTGACCTTGAAAAATTGACCCAAAGCATTAACATGAAAAATCAAGTTCAGTTAAATTTTGTTAACAACAAACCCATTATCGTTACAAATTTATATTTTTCCTTGTGATCTTACGACACTACTAACTATTCATGTAATTAATTTGAAAATTTTGAAGTACAGCAGGCTCTTGATTATCCATGACATTGACCTGGTGCAATCCAGAAATAGGTAAACAGTTAAAATTAAATATTTTATATTTGAAGAAACTAATAAAAGTAGTGAAGTTTCTTACATTACCATACTGTGCATTGTATTACAAGAATATTGTACTCTTGATTGTAAATACAGTAATTATGCAGATACTTTAAAATTTTGTAAATTAAGCAGTTTATTTTTTCTCAATTTAATCATTAACAAGATTTTTCTTAATAACACAAAACTTTTTTTAACACGAAAACATACTTTATGTGGCATATATTTTTTGGGCAGCAATACGTCTTCCTGTTAATCTTAAATATTACAGCAGTCTGTCAACATTATGCAGTGCACTTCATGACTCATCAGCATCTGCAAAACTATAGGTTCCTCAAATAGTGATAATTTATTACGATTTTTGCAAAAAAATATATTAATTCAAATCGTGTATTACAATTTCTTTCGAATTAAATACAATGAATAGTGATCAAATATTTTTTAATTTGTAGTAGACCTCGAATTAAATAGTAGAGTAGAAAATTAAAAGATATCCTTGCTACATCGAATGATTGTGCGCTATGAGATAATATAAATTAAATAATCAAATGTTTATTTTTTAATGGTAATAATTAATTGATATCGTAAATTTTCTTGTTATTGTTATTAAAGATATTTTAATTCAGCTACTGGAAATAATAATAATCAATTTTGTTGATTTGTATTAGTTCATTTAATTTTAATGTTAATCGTGTGCTATTGCGTTATTGTTTTGTTAGTTTTATTTTGTAATTAGTTAGAATAATAAATAATCATATTATTATTATCCTGTAATTTTACAGACCTCGACCAGCTACAGACTTATACCAGCTTGCTTAGATGGGAGTACTGAGAGGAAATAAAACCAGAAAAACTACAAAAAAAGATTTCTTACTTCTGGTAAGCATATTCAACAGGAAAAGTACCTTAGATTCGAAAGGGAGCAATATTTGTTTGGTTCAAAGTCAGCAGAGAAGAAAAAAACTATATTAAATACAAAATGAATAAAACTAAATTAGAATAAAATATGTAGCTTGTGTATAATTTTCTTAAATCCGTTCAGAAATATAAAGTCTGTTAAAAAAATCAAACTTTTGAAATTAAGACCAAACCTTGTACACATAGACGTTTATACAGTTTGAATTCACATGCTATGATACACCTAGCAGCATTCTTTAGAATGCAACACAAGGACCATAACACATTGCGGCAATTGTTCAGTTTGCAAACAGAACACTTGCAATTAGCTTCCTGCTAATGAAAAAGTGAAAATGAAGGATTTTTAAGAGCAATGTTGTAAACATTAAATTTTGCTTTGATATCGGTAAACCTTTTTCTGAAACATGAGCATTGCTTCAGAAAGTCCTTAAGGGCGACTGTATGAGCCGTACATAATGCTACGATTTGTTTCAAATTAGGCAGAACATTGACCGACAATAATCCAAGATCAGAACTACCCTCAACCTCAACAAATGATGAAAAAATTTGTTGTTCGATCTGTAAATCGTCATTTAACTGTGAGCGAGGTTGCAGAAAAAGTCGGCAATTTTAACAGAAAAAACTTTGCATGCATCATGTTCCTGCAAAAATGGTGCTGCTCACAAGCAACAAAAAAAAATGTGTCAACATTACCCAAGCATTGCTTCATAATGGTAAAATTTTAGGAAAACTATCATCATTGGTGACGAAACCTGTGGTTTACGAATATGATGTCGAAATGAAGGCACAATTGTCACAATTGGTTGGTCAATATTCACCACATCCGAAGAAAGCACGCATGAGTCGCTCAAATATGAAATCAATGTTGTTTGTTTTCTTTGACTGTCATGGAGTTGTTCATCAGGACTTTGTACCACTTTGTAAGACAGTCAACAAGTAGTTATATGTGGATGTTTTAAGGCATTTATGGGAAGATATGCGAAAAAAAAGGCCTCAACTATGGAAAAACAAGAACTGGATTTTGTACCACAACGTGTCAAGTTACTTGTCTTTGTTGGTTGGCCTATTTTTTAACAATAACGGAACAGCCGTTCTTCCCCATCCTCCGTACTCACCAGATATGACTCCAGCAGATTTTTTTCTATTTCTTAAACTAAAATCCACATTAAAAGTACACCATTTTCAAAATGTAAAAGAAACTAAAGAGAAATCGCTGGTACAGCTAAAAGACATCACACCAAATGAGTATCAAGGAGCGTATGAACAGTGGAAAAATGTTGGGACAGGCACATGTAAAATTGTTAGTATTGTAATAAAGATTTTATGACTAAAAGTTTGGTCTTTTTTTGAACAGACCTAGTAAATCTTGTTAACCCTTTATTGCCATATACTTTTTCACAGATGAAACTATGATATTTGTTTACTTTTGGACATATTTTACGAATAGCAGACATTTTAAACAAAAAAAAGTACATGTATGCGACTTGGGAAGTTACCGACAGAAGCAAAGCTTTTGTTAATAACTTTGCTGAATATATAATTACTTTGAAGATATGTTTATAAATACCTTGTTTTTTAAATAAATAAAGATGTGAACCTAGCTTAAATATTATTTACCGTAGCTATAGTAAAAGATCAGTTGTTAAAAACGTGCTATATTAACAACAATTATTATAAACATTTACATTAATTTTGAATGTACTGTAAACAGTTGTAACATGCATGTGTTCTTCCAACAAGGGAAAATACTGAAACCAAAGAAACGCGTTTTTATACAATATGTGTGTACTGTTATCAAATGGAAAAAGAAAATAAAGAGACGAAAATCATTAGCTTGTTTCGTTTCATATTTCCATTATATTAAAAAGGTTCGGGACAATTGTTTTCTATTCACTCCTCTTGCCAAAGCTAACATTAAAACATTCGCTTCAAAAATATTTTTAACTGGATACATATAGTATTTAGTAGGTTAGCGTACATAACAAAACTTTTGGTCAGGTATGCAACCACCAAAGCTCATAAAGGATTTTCTTGTTCCTATCAGTTTCCACCCAAAGGTTCGTTTATTTATGGTGTGCCTCACCCTCTAAGCAGAAAATCAATGCCCGCTATAGGATTTGAACCCATTCATATCTAACACACAATATTCACCAAGTAAAGTAACTTAATCTGATATATTAATACTTTAACATGACTCATAACCAGTTGGCTTTTATATTATAAAAAAAACGATTATGATAAAAAACTTGTTTTTATCTCGAAATTAAAAATTTTTTTTAAGTTGTAAAGAACTAAATAATGCTGGGATTTTGTTTATATAACAAACGTCCATAAAATCAGATCTTGGAACTAAAAAGGTTAAATTTACATAAATTTATTTCAATTTATATTTTGTATAAATAACTAAATTGCTAGTGCTGAGTACTTTACTCTGTAGTCTACACACAAAAAGGAATCAAAATTAATTCAAGTACAAATAAGTACCATATAAACATACCTATCCTTGATGTTTTGGTCTGCAAGAGGATCATCAGGGTCAGTTGGTTTCTCATGTCTATATGGACACTCTTCTCCTCTCCTACATTCACCTTTAACCCAAAAGGAACATATATGTGGTCGATTCCTCTTGTAATAAGGCGTAGTTCTAGCTAGCTTCATCAATATGTTGCTTGCTGCTTTAGTTTTACCTACTGCCCCTACGGGTATAGTACCATCGATTTTCCCAAGCTACAAACAAATCATGTTTTATTAATAGAGGCAACAACATCTTGAAAGGTCTCAAAAATTACTGCCAAAATTTTAATCGTACATGAAAAATGTACACAATTTAAAATAATAGCACATTAAAAACACTTTATAACGCAAACCTGATAACAAATAGAGTCCATTTTGTTTTTCTTTTCTAAAGCTTCCAATTTTGTTTCAAATATACATTGATTTATTTTTTTATAATAAAAAATATTTCAAAATGAAAGGCAAACTGTGTTAAATTACTATCATTATATATCACATTATACGAGGGTGGTCTGATAAATTTCCGACCTCAACATGAAGATAGCAGCACTCGTCGGTGGCAGCATTCGACTTTCGTTGTTCATCTGTTGACAGTTACGCACCAAAGTTTCAGCCATTTTGGATGCACAGTTGTTATGTAACAGTCGTTTGAGTGAGTTGATGTATTTTTATGAAAATGGACAAAATCGAGTATCAAGCTGTCATTAAAAATTTGTTTTTGAAAGGCACTACGCCAACGCAAATCAAAGATGAGTTGGATTCTGTGTATGGGGACTCTGCACATCATTTACCACAGTGAAATTTTGGGCAGCTGAATTTAAACGTGGCCGTAAGAGCTTGGGAGACGATGAACGTTCGGGACGTCCAAAAACTGCAACTACCGACGAAAACATCGCCAAAGTTCACCAAATAGTGTTAGATGACCGCTGAATTAAAGTGAGAGAGATGGCAGGTGTTATGAACATGTCAAAAGAAGGTGTTTGTCACATATTAAATCAACATTTAGACATGAGAAAGCTGTCCGCGCTTTGGGTGCTGCGTTTGCTCACGTTAGACCAAAAACGTGTTCGAATGAACATTTCCAATGCTCTGTTGGTGCAGTTTAGGCGCAATAAATCCCAGTTTTGGCACTGATTAATTACTGTAGATGAAACTTGGATACACCATTATACGCCCGAAACAAAAATACAGTCCAAACAGTGGACTGCAAAGGGGGAACCGGTTCCAAAAAAAGCAAAAACTGTTTTTTCGGCTGGGAAACTGATGGCGACTGTTTTTTGGGATAGTCATGAAGTTATTTTAATCGACTATCTTCAAAAAGGAAAAGTCATTACAGGAGCATACTACACATTATTACTTGACAAGCTGAAGTCAGAACTTGCGGGAAAAAGGCCACATTTGCAGAAAAAGAAAATCTTGTTTCACCAAGACAACGCACCGTTCACCTCAGCGGTTGCCATGGCGAAAATCGACGAATTACGGTTTGAACTGCTTGATCATCCGCCTTACTCACCATATCTAGCCCCAAGCGACTTCTTTTTGTTCCCTCATCTAAAAATTGCGCTTGGAAGACAGAGATTTTTGCCAAATGAAGAGGCAATCCCCTTTGTGAACAATTATTTTGCAGAGAAAAACGCCGAGTACTATTTGGACGGGTTACAGAGATGGGAGCATCGCTGGGAGAAGTGTGTAGAGGTACAAGGAGACGATGTTGAAAAATAAAAAAAAAAATTCTGAAAACATGTCTTGTATCTTTGTTAGGTTGGAAACTTTTCAGATCACCCTCGTATATGATATATATATATAATTATATATCATTATATATACTTAAACTTTTGGTTTAATAGAGGCCCATTTTACTACATACAAAACCATAAACTTACTGGAACAGCCTAATCAAGTAAACTTAGTTCAAATGTTACATTGTGCTGTAAGCAGTTCCACCAGTTAGTGCCTGAAATAGTAATAGGCCTATTTTCATACACTACTTGGAATAGGTTATTGTAAAACATTATTTTCCTTTATTAGGTTATTCTGTCTGTTAAATGTAGAAATAAGTTATAAACATACCGTATATTTATAAACGAGAACACTTAATTAATAAACTCTAGATATGTACACTACTTACACTTTCTACAAAAAGTCTCCTTTTTCAAAATACTATATACATTTTTTCAATTTCTTCTCTCACTTTTTATAATTAATTTATTTATGTAAAAGCTTCCTTCAAGTTTTTCAACTTCACTTTCTTTTTTTCTCTCCAGATCATCTTTCTTGTACATGAATTTCTGATCATTTGTCCCCTCACAGCGTAATGATGTGCGAGAAGTCACACAATAAGAGAGCAATAAAATTTCAGCTTTAGTCACACCATCACTAACTAAGAAGCTAGACATACATTATTTTATCACCAGTTGAAATACAAGAATTTAACAAAATATTTCCACTGCTAGTACTAGGCCCGGCTGACCATCACTACAACCACTAACAGTAAGCTTGGCTTAGGTCCAGATAGGTTTTTTACCAGTAAAACAATATATGGTTTTGGTTTTTTCTTTTCCTCTGCTCATTATTTTCAAATTGTAAATGCTTTTTAACTTTTTCATGACTGGTTAATAACGAATGAACCCCAGAATGTGAAATGTCAATTGATTTTTTGCATAAAATATTAAATGCAGAAAAAACGTCTTTACCAATCCATAATCAACACTTCCTATTTGGAAATCATTTTCAATCCATGAATCTTGGAAACAACATTTTCCTCTACTATGCTTAGGCACTGTTCATTAGACACTTCATGAGGTAGACTCTATACAGTGTAGGTTGTTTTTTTTTTATTAGTGATTTTTTAATATTTTTTTGTTTTATTTTATACCATATTATCTAACACATATTCATCCACGAAAAATATTTTTTGTAAAGATTAATTTCATACACGGATTTACTGGTTGTGTGCATTATTATGTGCACATGTACTTACTGCTCATGCTCGTTATACAATATCTGTTTTATTTTTGTTTTTTTTTTTTTTAGATTGGCAAAAAGCATATGAAAGCTATTATCACTGTATTTATTTTTTTGTTGGTTCATTTTCGTAATGAAAACATTGTTAAAACGATGGCGTCCGTTATTTCTGAACTTTGTAATTTGTCTCTTTTGTTTTAAGATTCACCACCTACTAACCATGTCAGTTGGATCCTTAAATTTTTTTAAATAAAGGTTTTTTTATAATTTTTATCATCAAAAACACGTTACTATAGGATAACTAGTTCAATTAAATAGATTTTTCACCCAAGTTAGTTTAGGTTATTATTATTTTATAATAAAAGTGTTTTCATCACGCAACAACTGTGTTAGGTTCACCACCTATAAACCGTGACAGTTAGGTTTTTGAGTAGGTTTTTTTTAAAAAAACTTTTTTTATTGTTTCAGCAATCAAAAACAATAGCAATTTTGAGGTTATGCAGGTCGCTTTTATTTTCAATTTTTAACGTAGTTCTTGTGCTTTTAAATTTTGGATTTTTGCTTTTGGGCTTATAATAAAACGTTTTCGCAAAAAAATAACCGAGAAATCTAAAACAACCTACAATCAATATTTACCCCTCATGTAAAAAATATCTCAAACGAGAATAAAATTAAAACAATTCACCTACGAAATATAGGCCAACTGGCACTAATGTTTTTATCAAAACAGTCAGCCACCATTTTGTTGTATTTTGAGGCGTATATACCGAAAAAGGTATATGTACTAGGTACTTTCCCGTCTATTCTATACAAAGAACGATTACTTGAAATACTAGGTATACTTAATACTAGATGAGAACCGTTTGAATTCTGCCTGTGGATGAAAATGCGCATGCACTACTTAACGATACTCCGTACTTCATACCTCCCACATTCTTAGTTTATACCACTTTATAAGTTCAATATTAATTTTTAGGTATACTGTAATTAATTTAACATCGACGTTTCAACTCATTATCAATTTGATGATTTAATACTTTAATGCATGGACTGACTTGTTTTCACATTTCCTCATAAAAATAACCAAGATTCTGGTATGATTTTATCAGCATGTCGATTGAAACAAACAACTGAACCATCGATGTTAATATCAATGCATACCTAAAACAGACGTGTTGCACATAACACTGGAATGTAACTGAACAACATAAAGGAACTGATTAACTGTTACTGTAGTTGTAGTTGGACGATAAGGTATACACGGCTGGTACCAGTTATTTATTTAGATACTACTGTAATAAGATGCCTGAAACTGTTGCCTGGCATTTATTATTAAACGTTCTTGTTTATAAAACTACACTGGTAATTTTTGATAAATTATGACTTTGTATTTCTTTAACTTCTTTCCTTTATCTGTATCAAGGCTTACTTATCGAAATTTCATATCGCAATTAACACAATCATTGAGAAGAAAGGAAATTATTATTTTCTAGGAAAAAAGGGGACTTTAATCCATAAATTCCGGTATTATCCATGACATCCGGGACCACGATAAAATTCATGTCTTTTCCGGGACATTGGGGATATAAGGGACTAGTAGACCCTATATATCAATATATATCGTGTATGTATATATATATATATATATATTATTATTTTTTGTGTATAGATCCTGTTGGATCGCGCAAAGCACTACGACTCATGTCTTGTTCCTTCTAATCCTCCACACCTCCCTTATCCTGTCCCCATGGATCCTCTTCCGCTCCTCCATCCACTTTACCCCTGCTCTCTTTGGGATTTCATTCTCTGGGACCTTCCAACCAAGCATCTTTCTCCTGTATGCGTTCCTGTCTTCAATGTCTGTTGAGTCTACTTCTGCATCATGTAGGTCTATTCTGACTTGTGCGATCCATGACTTTGTTGATTTGACTCCTTTTATATACTTAATGATTCTGTTGGCAAGTCTCGTTGTTGGCAGTCACCATGTGTCTATAAAACCGAAGCCTCCTTCTGATATCTGCTGCCAGGTTCGATATCTTCTCTGTGGTCTTCCAGGAGTGCAACCTGTATCCATCTTCTGTTAATCTCGGGCCAAGGATCTTCCTCAAGATTTTGCGTTCTCCCTTGAAAATATCTTCCATGGCAGCTTTTGTGTGGAGTGCTAGCGTCTCGCTTGCATATAATACCTCCGGTTTTATGACTGTGTTGTAATGTTTGATTTTTGTGTGCGTCGACATACATTATATATATATATATATATATATATATATATATATATATATATATATATGATATTAATCATATATCACTATATAAATATACTACATTAAAATATTACTATATTTTAATAAATAAAATTCTATATAACACTCAATTTTTACTTAAACTATTTGAGCAATAATTAAGACAATTTATGTTTTGCTTTTTTCTTATAGCACTTTTACCCTTAATTTTGGGACTATATGACTTGGTGGTAATGCCTATTTATTCTGAACTTTGTGGAAGATGTTATTCCAAACAAGCAGCTCTCAATTTTGGAAAATAAGCAATGTAGATTGTTTTTGATTTTTCGGTAATTTTTTTTTATTAAAACGCTTTACTAAACGCCCAAAAGCAATTATCCAAAATATAAAGAGCACGGAAAGTACGAAAAAAATCAAAAATAAGTGACCAGCATAACCTAGAAATTTTTACCATGTGAAAATAGGTAATTTGTTTTTTTATCACTAAAACGATAAAAACAAATCCTTCTGCAGTGTCCTGGTCCTTAAAGCGCTGCTACAGATATGTTTAACAACAAAAACCAAACTGAAACAGGAATGAGCAGATGAAACCCTTAAGAAGATACTGAGTAATGTCTATTGAAGAGTGGCCAGCCCTGTTTATGAGACACTGTGTGGTTTGTATCCCCTGATACTAGATACACACACACGCACGCACGCACGCACGCACGCACGCACGCACGCACACACGCACACACACACACACACACACACACACACACACACACACACACACACACACACACACACACACACACACACACACACACACACACACACACACACACACACACACACACACACACACACACACATCTAAGAAATGAGTAAACGATAAAACCTTTAATAAAAAATATAATATATATATATATATATATATATATATATATATATATATATATGAATGACTTAACTAACACAGTTGTTGGGTGAAGAACCCAAATATCATGTTTGTTAGGTGAAAAAACCTATTTCGTTAAAGGGATGTCATTTAAGCAACGTTTTTATTATAAAAACAAAGTAATACATATTTAGTAATGCCTATTACAATGTAACTTGCATAAACAGTAAGTTGGTGTAATAACTGATAGTGCTCCGGAGCAGTAAGTTAGTGTAGAAAATCTAGTACGTTTCATGTAACGTAAACAGCAATGTTAGAATAGTTTCATAAAAGACAGCCTAAAATCGTAAGAAATCTTTTAAAAAATTCTATTCCGCATGTAAATATGTGTTAAATGTAAATATGTGTTAATTTGATAATAAGGTATGTAATAAAAGTAAAAATATTCAAAAATTACTACTTGAAAAAAAACAACCTACACTGCATAAATACCTCAAGTTTTAACCCAATGATAAATAAATAGTGTCTGCAGGCTTTTTGTTTCTAGATATACTGATAACAGCTTAAGCTTTTCTAATACTAGCTTGTAAAATGTTTTTTTTATCACTTTACACTACAGTACAGTAGGCAGTATGTAGCTGAGAATATGGCTTTTTTCAGTCCCTATTTTATACTAATCAAGCACAAATATATATGTCAGTAGATGTGTTACACAGTGGATATTGATGTAATATCATAGGCGGTGAATCACGTAATATTTGCTCATTGTTTTTGCAAATGCATGTATTTCACCTGCACACCCTGACCCATTTTCACCTTCCTTCAGCAATGATATGAACATAGCTATATGCCATACAGAATACTGTTCTGTATCATACATTCTTTTTTTAAAGTGGAGAAAACCCAGAAACCAATATTTTAATAATAATATTTAAAAAACAATTTTACATGATTTTTTTTAGTACCAAACAAATCTTTAACAACATTACCTCATTGTCCATATTTTGAATATAATATTCCTTGTTGACTTCAAATCGAGGCATGTCGTCTTTGATATGCAGAGCAGTATCACGAACCTGTACAGGTAGCCCATAGTCTAGATCCAGCAAACACGTCTGACAGACATTTTTCAGACGAGAGCATGTTTGGCAAACTTCGGTCTTCTTGAAACGCATTCTTACCCCAGGGCACCAACGGAATACAGTGAATGGACGTGAGCAGATTTTGCATTTTTTACTATACTTTTCTTTGGTCTGTTTTGATCAAATAATAACGTTTATAACTAAAATTATGTTAAACTCTACTTTAAGACAATAATAATGTATTATTTAAATTAATCAATTATGGTGATGTTCTCCACTCTATAACACATTAAAATTTAATATTATCTATCAAAACCTTAAATAGTGGTAAAAGAGATTAAATAACTGTCACATGTTGGGTAATGTAAAAATACATCACTGTTCAATTAGGCTTTTAGCAAAATGTAAATGACTTCTTCAATAATTGGCCTTCTTGAGATTGAATGTATAAATGATAACAGAATTTACAATGTACAGTATGTGTTAAAATATTTGCAGGGATTGAAGGAACACATCTGTTTCAGAAGCTATTTTCTCATTACTGTTATATTTATTTACTAAACCAATATTTTTACAACAATTGACATGTATCTAGAAAGGAAAACGAATCCCTGTATGGGAACAGGTACCTTAAAACTACTTACACAAATGAAGTTATTCTACAATGTTTTTACACATTTTATATTCATCAACCACAACCATCAGCCCATATTCCATAACCACAATTATTAGTTTTATTAACACCCATTTTTTCACCGTTATTTTGAATGTTTTCTTATTGACTGACAATGCTTTCATATACCAAGGTAGTAGTAAATTGTGTATGTATACTGTGGTAGGATATATTTTTAAAAATTTTTAAACAACAATTTTGTTTGTTTATATTTATGGAGACTGTCTTATCATTTGATGACTGAAACCATGTGGTTTTACATTAGTTTTATGGTTACATACATATTGTAGTTCTGTGTTAAAATTAAAAAAAGAAAGATCACTGTAAAACAATGTTGAATTTCTATGGTCACGGATTACTATATACAGTACTGTTTTGTATAATATATTTTGTATTGTTGCTTACATTTTCATCAATGTTCAAACATAATATTGCACAAGTATGTTTTTCTATTGATTCTCTACAGTCCTGATACTTGCTGTAAACCGATGGTTATTTGATCCCATGTGGGTCAGATAAGAGAGATTCTACTGTATTTCTGAAAATACGATAGACTTTGGAATGATATAACGAAAATGTGAGTAGAGAACAAAGTATAAACCAAGAAGAGAGGCAGTCATCGGGATATGAGGAGGTTGGTGGATTGAAGTCTGAAACGTCACATTCCAGTTTTAAAATTATTACTTAAAACTGTTAGAGATTCATACAATTATTACACTACTTGGACAACTGTCACTGTTAGCAGTATGTGGGTCTATAGAACACAATGTTTCAGGAGTGAATCAATTATCAATTTCAATTTCATTATTGTATCATAGCCACCGGACCACATATTCAAATGATTAGGATTATATACCTATTCTTTCTGTCAGTGGTCTATCAACTCACCTCATAAAGGCTACTGCAGTTTCGAAACTCTATAGTTTCATCTTTAGGCCATATAAAATGTTAAATCCCTCTGTCGAGGTCGTCACAATGCCAAACAAAACATTAAAACATACATCACAAACACTGAGCACAATTACAGGTTTAAAATATTCATCATGAAATTCGGCTTGGCCAAGCTACTTGGCTTGGCAGTCCGGAATGTAACGACTTACAAGTCGCGTGTGTAGATTGGCCAACCTAGAGGGTTGGATACATTAATTACTTGGCATATTCTCCAGAAATTACTTGGAATATATTTCAAGTTAATATTCTTTAAACCATTTTTTTTTTTTTTTTTTTTTTTTTTGGTGTTTAACGTCTGACTATTGTGCACACTTGGGCTAATGCAGATGGTGGGATGATTTATAGCGTATGAAAATGCCAAGCCCTTGCTGGGAATCGAACCTGGATCCTTGGGAGTGAAAGCCTAGTATGCTATCCACTAGACCACCGAGGCAGCTTCTTTAAGCCAAATTAACAGTCACATTTTAAAAACCTTATTGTTTAATTTGAATGAAGCACTGCCTTTAACCCATTTCCGTTACTCAAGCTTATTATATAATATGCTTCTCTACCCTGTTTACTTCTTATTACTATGCAGAGAAAACCATTTATCCTTTCATCCCTCAGTGATTATCAACTGACAACAGTTTTTAGCAAATTGTTTGAGCCGCTTCGGTGGCCTAGTTTATAGCGTACTGGGCTTTCACCCCAAGGACCCGTGTTCAATTCCCGGCCAGGGCTTTTTTCATACACTATATCATCATCCCATCGTCTGCATTAGCCCAAGTGTGCACAATAGTCAGACGTTAAACACAAAAAAATTAGCAAATTGTTAATTTTATCTTTACTGTATATCTGATAATGCCTCATGGTAAAACATTTATCACACTTAAAAAAAAATAATAAATGGAGAAATTGTTAGCTCTTCTAATTTTTCTTTTGTTACCAAGTTTCACACAATACCAACTGTATGTTCAATAAATAACAGAAAATTATTAAAAATAAAAAATTTCAAAATTTTTTATACAGTGTCTCATGAAGAGGTTTACGCATTTCATCCTCCATTATTTTCTCATCTCCCCCCTCATGGCCCCCCTCATATTCCCTCATGGCCACACAGATCTCCTGATTTACATGTGGGTGCCAAATGGGTATACTTAAAGGAACAAATGTACACCTCTGGTTTCAAAAACGATAATGATTTGAAATTTTTTTTTTTTTTTTTTGTTTAACGTCCAACTATTGTGCACACTTGGGCTAATGCAGACGATGGGATGAAAATGCCAAGTCCTCGCCAGGAATCGAACCCGGGTCCTCAGGGTGAAAGCCTAGCACGCTATTCACTAGGCCACCGAGGCGGCATCTTGACCACCTATAAATGTGTTATCAAAGAGGAATTACATCGGATACCTCAGAAGTTATTTTCAAGAGCGTACGGATTCATTTGTTCGGCGTTGTTATCAGTGTGTAGCTGTGGATAGTTTCCAGTTTGAATAGGTTTAATTCATGAAATGTTCATTGCTATTTAGTTTTCTTTTAATTAGTTTGTATCTAATTAAATTAAAAAAATAAAATTTTGTTTGAAAAAAGTAAAAAAAAATTAGTTCTATATTTTATTTAAATTTTATTTTGGCCGCCGTTTTGTTTCTACAAACAACAGCCAGATGCAATTCTCATACTATTTCTGGTACCTCCTTAAAAAAGTATCAATGGATGTACGAGAAAATAATGGTGGATCAAATGTGTAAACCTCTATGTGGGGCACACTGTATGTATATCAGTCAAAAATAAATAAAAACAGAATAAAAGTTACGTTATGAGTTAAACAATTTTAAATAAACTTTAATTTTAACTTTGGCAACCAACATTTTTTTTAACTTACCATTCAAACATAGGGATTATCTCCCAGGCATGTTTGGCAAAGAATGGGAAATTCCTGAAACACAAATTATAGTACAATCAATGCATGAGGCCAAAGGATAACACTTTCTTTTATAGGAATTTTATGGTACATAATAGGCAAACAGAACATTTTCTGTAGAAATCTTACAAATGTAAAAGCATCATTCAAACTCTAAGCTAAACTTCTATAAAATAATTCAGTAAATGCTAAAAAAAACTGATCAATTATTAGGGCATAGTACAAATATTACAGCAATAATGTTTGCAATTCAGCTTGAAACATATTCATTGCTGTTACTTATTAACTAAATTGAATTCCAAAGCGACGTGTCCAATATCAATGTGTAAACTTGATCACTGTTGTAAGTTGATTATTGACTTTGTGCAATTATGATATCATAATTTAGTTTAAATGAAATTAAACTGAATTTATTACTGAAAAAGAGTCGAAGTTATCCAGTTATAGATTGAAAAAAAACAATTTTTAACAAGAGAATAACAAAATTTATTAGTGTATGTAAACCTTGTCAAGATTGGTTAGACAAGGCATGACTTTCTGTGTAATCTCTCATATCCAAACCTTGCAATATCATGAGTAGCAATACATGTTTTTGAGTTGAGTAGTAATGTTTAGGGCATGACCCATGCTGTTACATATCCCTTTCCTATATGATATATTGTACACATAGTGGTTATGTTATGATGCAGTACTGTTGTAGTTTTATTCTTGGGAGTCTGCAGTCTTCAATTCCTTAAATTGTGTTTCATTTTGCAGAACATTTCACCTAAGCCAGCCACTTAGAATTAGCAACGGCCTACACGAGAACTTCTAGTGAATACAGGAGAATTCCCTTTCTGCTTCCTCCAACAGTCCAGCAACACAGAATCTGAGTCTACTCAGCAACAGTGAAAGCAAATGAGAGAGCTGTGCTGAGAGAATGGAGGACTCCAACACAAATTTGCAAATTTTTTCTCTCCGTCCCACTGGTATTCTTAGCAGACCATTTTCTAAGCAGCTGAAGGCGATAAGAGTCTCAATGTGCTTTACGCCTTAAAAAAAAGAGAAGAAAAATCTAAGCAGCAGACCTATAATTGTGACATCTGTCAATAAATGACCTAATGCAATATGTGTCTGTTTATGTAGAAAAATACATTTACCAATAGGCATCTTAATGTTCTGGTTACATAGCACTAATATGTAGCAAAATTGAGAAACATAGTCTATGAAAGTGTTTGTTCGAGGTATGCCCATTCTCAATTACCTCGGATAATAGAGGTTATATTGTACTGTAACATTTTTATAGCACAATATATTTATTGATATAATTTAACTATGGTAGTCTATTGTATTTTACATTGTGTTAAAAAAGATTATTATAGGCCTACTGTGTATGTGTATGTTTTGTGATGCCAAAAAAGATGGAAAAAATCTTTTATAGACTACCTGGGGAAGGGTACGCACTACCCCAGAGTGTGGGACTCAAATTAAGTTCAAACTTAAGATATACTGTTACCCACTAGAAAAACCACCAAAAGCATTCCTCTTCTGTAAACCTCCCCACGGAATCGCCGCCAGGCATTACTTCATAGGAAGGTGGACTGGCTGAACGCCTACTCTTCTACAACGTTGGCTCTCCTTTCTCGATCCTCAGCCATCAACTTCTTCATGACCATTGCAGTGAATCCCGCAATGGCCCTCCAGTTGGCCTCTGAAGCCAGCATAATCGCAACCAGACTTTCTGGTGCAATGCTGCCTCCCAAATATGTTTGTAACCTCATCCTTTCCTCGTCGAATCTCCGACACCAGAAAAACACATCGCCCGCATCTTCCTCCACTGCTGAAAGACAGAGGGGACAAGCCGAGTCTGTTTCCAGACCGAAACGGGACAAGTAAGCTCGGAAGCAACCATGCCCAGTGAGAATTTGTGTGAGATAGAAATTCACCTCCACACGATTCCTGTTGCACCAATCCTGGATGTTACCTATGAGTGTGTGTGTGTGTGTGTGTGTGTGTGTGTGTGTGTGTGTGTGTGCGTGTATGTATATGGATAGATATTTTAAAGAAAAAATCAATAGTGAATCTCGTTGCACTGAGGTGGCTTCAGTCCTGATAAACAATCCATGTTCAATAATGTACTGCTTTTAGCATGCTCCTTGTGTAACATCAATGTAAACAAATACCATCACTTAACTAATGATTAATTTACAATTTTATATAATTGTTAAGTTTTAATGGAACTATTTTGAAAAGTCATTGTTGCATTCATACACTGCATGAAGCAGTGTTTGATTTTATATGCCAATAGTGACTGCTTTATATACCCCTGTGACAGTAATTGAAATATTAGTTCAATTTTTACATAACAGAATTGGTTAGGTTAGTGAGTTTCTTAAAACTGTTTAAATTACTTATATGCTTATACTTATATGGATTTCTTTAATAATAAATGGCTTTCATGAGGCAAAAAACATTAGTAAATTTAACATAATAGTAATGATTAGGTTATATAGAGGTAGTATATTTTTTTTTGTTTTTTTATGTCTATATATTTTTTTTTTTTTACTTTAATTGGATCTTTCATTACTTTCTTCACTTTTATATTTTGTACTATTACAAAGAGTGTTGTTTCTGCACTTTTGGGCCTCATGCTAAAGTAGTAATTTCTACAGTTTCTTAGTTTATGAACTTTATTATTACAGTAACATGTTTTTACCCATGGAAGATTCAATTTATTACAATAACTTACAATTTTAAGCCCTTTTTTTAATGGAACTGTATTGTAATGTTATTACTATTTACAATGTATGGAGCAAGCTAGATTTCATATGTAAGATTATTACTTAATGATTACATATCATTAAATCACCTATCACCTATCAAGGTACTGCTCATGTGCGTTATCACAATATCATTTATTACCTTGACAAGTTCTTGCACTAGTATCCAACAACCATGTCAGTTAGGTCCTAAGTATTTAAAACAAAAGTATTTATGCAGTGTAGGTTAGTCTTTTGAAATAGTGATTTTTGAATATTTTTTGTTTTATTTTATACCTTATTATCTAATTAACACATTCACCAGCAGAAAATAATTTTTTAAAGATTACTAATGACTTTGTTGTTTTTTTACAGGACTATATTGTGGCGTCATTGCTGTTTACATTGCATTGCGGTCATGCACATTATTTTTAACTATATAACTTACTATGCGCATTACATAGTCTGACCACCATTACTATTAAATATTAAGGTTAATTCCTTTTTTGGTTGGTTCGTCTTCGCAATGAAAACATTGTTAAAATGTCATCCGTTATTTGTGAACTTCACGATTTGCTTTTTTTTAGGTTCACCACCTAACAATCATATCCATTATGTTATTAAGTATTTTACCTACTTTTGCACGGTAGCAATTTTGAGGTTATGCAGGGCACTTTTATTTTCAATGTTCTTAATCGTTATTAATCATACTTCTTTTTTTATATTGCTTTTCTATTATTGATTATTGCTTAATAACATGTAATAATGTTTCTGTAAAAAAATTACATAAAAATCGAGGACAATGTACACTGCTTAAAAAAAAAAAAAATGTTTTCGCTTATGAAAAACATGTTACACAGGCTACTTAACAACTGTGTATTGACCTAACAGTGGAGTCGTTACGTTCTTAAGTTTTCTTTTCTTTAAAAAAAAAATATTCTTTTTAGTATTAATAACATGCATTTAAAAGGCATATTAAAAGGCATGTGTGGTGGTCGGAAGAATGCGACGATCTATTGAAACAAAGGAAGGAGCTTGGCACAGATGGCAGTCATAACGAAAGGAAAACAATAGACAAAACTACTTGAATATTAGAAAGATGGTAAATAAAAATATCAAAAAAATTAAGAAGGCCTACGAAAACCAGATGCTAGCCCAAATGGATGAGGATTTTGCTAAGAACAAGACAAGGAGTTTTTACAAGGTTTTTAGACAGAGACTAACAAAGTATAACCCACCAACCCTACAATTACGGGACAAGAACGGAATTATGGCACATAACAACAAAGATAACTGCAGGATACTAGCCGACTATTTTAAAAATCTCCTCAACTGTGAAACACCAGTTGAAAAATGACATTTAGTGTTCCCATAAATACTAACCCTGACTCACAGCCGCCTAAACCGTTGAGGAGCTGGAAACGATCATATCTAGCCTTAAAAACAACAAAGCATCAGGAGAAAATCAGATCACAGCCGAACTTTGGAAGAATGCCAGCAAGGAAGCAATAGAATCCCTACAAAAAGTTTTTCAGGAAATCTGGCTAAAGGAAATGATTCCAGAAGAATGGAAGATGGCCCTTGTGTGTTCAGAAAGTAACGAGAATTTTTAAATTTCGTGACTTGGAGAGTCTGATTGTCAAACACTTTTTATTATGTTGGCATACATGCCCTTGAAGTATCAAAACTTTCAGCTGTTTTCATTGTTGACTTTGACAGCCACTAAGGTTAGACGTGTTTTTATGAGCTCGGCGATTTTCGTTTGTTAAAAGAAATGGATCAAAGAATTTGTATCAAATTTTGCGTACAAAATGGAATAAAGTGTAACAAAGTGTGTGAAATATTAACAAAGGCCTATGGCGAGTCTGCTATGAGTAAAGCAAGAGTTTACAAGTGGTATAAGCGTTTCCAAGAAGGCCGTGAAGACGTTGAAGATGATGAATGCCCTGGACGCCCAAGCACATCAACAACCGATGAAAACGTAGAAAAAGTGAAAGAAATAGTTATGAACAATTGCCGAATCACAATTAGAGAGGTCGCTCATGATGTTGAAATATCAATTGGATCTTCTCATGACATTGTTTCCAATGTTTTTTGTATGAAACGTGTGACAGCAAAATTTGTTCCAAAATTGTTGAATTTTGAACAAAAACAGCGGTGAATGGGAGTTGCTCAGGAGCACTAAATGAAGTCAACAATGATGCAGAATTATTGAAACGTATTATAACAGGTGATGAAACATGGGTTTACGGATATCACGTCGAAACTAAGGCTTAATCATCCCAGTGGAGGCAATCTGGCTCGCCAAGACCGAAAAAAGATGTGCTATCGAACGTGAAGGTTATGCTCACTGTGTTCTTCGATATTAATGCCATAATGCATCATGAATTCCTGCCACCAGGTGAAAAGGTCAATAAGAAGTACTACCTACAAGTTCAACACCATTTGCTTGAAGCAATCCGAAAAACGCCCGGATATGTGGAAAAACAATTCATGGCTTTTGCATCACGATAATGCACCAGCTCACACTTCATTGCTTGTTCGTGAATTTTTTGCCAAAAACAGTACTGTAACGATGCCCCAGCCTCCATATTCCCAGACATGGCTCCGTGTGACTTTTTCCTATTTCAAAAAATAAAGAGAACCTTAAAGGGCCGCCGTTTTAGAGCTGTAGATGACATTAAAAGCGCATCGCTGAAAGAACTAAAGGCTATCTCAAAGATCGTGTTTGAGAAGTGTTTCGAGGATTGGAAGAAGCACTGGCACAAATGCATAATATCCAATGGGGACTATTTTGAAGGCGACAACATCAATGTAGAAGAATAAATAAATATTTTGTTCAAAAAATTAAAATTTTCATTACTTTCTGAACACACCTTGTATTTGAATAAGACAGGAACATTACAGTCCACAACATGTAAACAAAATTGTTGGTTAAAAATATTTACAAAATATTTAAAAGAGTAATAAAACTGCTACTACAGTTGTTATGAACAGTGACTATATAAACGCTGAAGTATAGTTTATGTAATGTTTGTAGTACTCAGCACAAAATCTTCCATTTTACATGATATAAAAATATTTCAAGCAAAGAAATGAAATTTTGAAATCAGCACCTTATTCCATATAATTAGATTTTCAAAAATTGCTGACAACAATTTTGAGCCCCTAAACAATTTTCACCATAACATTCACAATAGCATGTATTTAAAAATTCTGGATAACAGTAGTCACCCTATTCTCCACTAGTTCCTTACTTTTACAGCTCAGGAAATAGATTTGAGTATTTATTTTCTGTTTTTCATTTTAGAATTGTAACATAAACCTAGGCATCTAGGCTGTTTTAGGCAACCAAGGTTGTTTTAGTTTTAAGGTTTAGGTTAGGCATTGAGCACAATTCACACACTGATATATCATATATTATTTATATTCACAAATGAGGCCAATGTAAAATAAAAAATAGTAATAAAACATTATTATATCAGAAAACATTAGTATTTTCTAGGTTGGACACATTAATTATTTGGCATATTCTCCAGGAATTACTTGAATATATTTCAAGTTATATTCTTTAAGCCAAATTAACAGATTACATTTTAAACTGCCTTTAACCCATTTCTTACTCAAGCTTATTATATAATTTGCTTTCTATCCGTTACTTCTTATTATCCTGCACAGAAACCCATTTATCCTTTCATCCTCAGTGATTATCAACTGATGACAGTTTAGCAAATTGTTAATTTTATTTTTACTGTATATCTGATAATGCCTCAAGGTAAAACATTTATCACACTTAAAAAAATAAATGGAGAAATTGTTAGCTCTTCTAATTTCTTTGTTACCAAGTTTCACACAATACCAATTATCGTCAATAAATAACTGAAAATTATTAAAAGTAAAAATTTTTAAAATATTATATACAGTGTTTCCCACGAAGAGGTTTACATTTGATCCTCCTTTACTTTCTCATTCCTCATGGCCACTAAGATCTCCTGATTTACATGTGTGTGCTAAATGGGGTTACTTAGAGGAACAAGTGTACACCTATAGTTTCAATAACGATGATGATTTGAAATGTGTTATCAGAGGAATTACTGGATACCAGTTATTTTCAAGAGCGAAATTCATTTGTTTGGCTGTTATCAGTGTGTAGCTGTGGATAGTTTCCAGTTTGAATAGGTCTAATTTATGAAATGTTCATTGCTATTTAGTTTTCTTTTAATTAGCTTGTATCTAATTAAATTTTAAAAATAATTAAAAATAAAATTTTGTTTGAAAAAGTAAAAGTCAGTTTTATATTTTAATTTGGGTAACATTTTGTTTCTACAAACATCAGCCAGATGCAATTTCATACTATTTCTGGTACCTCCTTAAAAAGTACCATGATCAATGGAGGAATGAGAAAATAATGGTGGATCAAATGTGTAAATCTATATGTGGGACACACTGAATATCAGTCAAAAATAAATAAACAATAAAAGTTAAGTTATGAGTTAAACATTTTTAAATAAACTTTAATTTTAACTTTGGCAACCAACATTTTTACCTTACCATTCGAATATAAGGATTATCCCCAGGCATGTCTGGCAAAGAATGGGAAATTCTGAAACACAAATTATAGTACAATCAATGAATGAGGCCAAAGGAAAACACTTTCTTTTATAGGAATTTTATGGTACATAATAGGCAAACATAAAACATTTGCTGTAGAAATCTTACAAATGTAAAAGGATGATTCAACCTCTAAGCAAAACTTCTATAAAATAATTCAGTAAATGCTAAAAAAACTGATCAATTATTAGCATAATACAAATATTACACCACTAATGTTTACAATTTAGCTTGAAACATATTCTTGGTTAAGCATTATTAACTAAATTGAATCAAAGCTACGCATTCCATTATCAATGTAAACTTGTAATCACTGCAGTTGATTATTGACTTTGTGCAACTATATCATAATTTAATTTAAAATGAAATTAAACTGAGTTTATTAATGAAAAAGAGCTGAATTTATCTAGTTATAGATTGAAAACAACAATCGTTAACAACAGAATAAATAAAATTTCTGAGTGTGTGTAAACCTTGCCAAGTTTGAAGCAGATTACCATATGACTCCTTCTGTAATCTTCACATTCGGCCCTCTGATATCCTAATCCTTGGTAAATATCGTTAGTAGCACATGTTTTTGAATTGAGTAGTAATTAGCTTTAGGGTATGACTCCATGCTCTGTCACATATCCTTCTCATATGATATATTGCAAATATATAGTGGTTATGGCAGGATGCAGCATCAGTAGTAGTTTTATTCTTGGGAGTCTGGAGTCTTCAATTCCTAGACATCAAGTTGTGTTTTTGCGTTTTTTCTGAACATTTCTAATTCTAAGCTAAAACTGTATTAGTTAGTATAGTTCAGCCATGAAGTAAAATGGCTCTGCATTTAGAATTTCTGTGAATGTGTGAGAATCTTCTTTTCTGCTTTCTTCTCTCCAACAGTCCAGTAACACAGAGTCTACCAATCTCAGCTTCCACAAACTCGTGCAAAAGTGAAATAGTAAAGAGAGAGCTGTGTTGACAGAATAAAATTCAACTTCATTTGTAAATTTTTTCTCTGTCCTATTGGTGATCTTAGCAGACTATTTTCTAAGAAAACAGCTGCGATTATAGCTCCCAATGTCGCCTTAAAAAAAAAAATTCAAGCAGTTGAACTATAATTGTGACATCTAATGAAGATGAATCTGAAGCAATACAGCTCGTCTATGTAACAAAGATACATTTACCACATATCAGGCATCTACAAGGCTGTCGTCATATTGCACCAAAAAGCCACTTCAGTAAAATTGGAGAAAGAGAAGATATGAGTTTTTTTTTTCTGAGTTTGAGGTTAATTTTTAAAGATTACTAATGACTTTGTTGTTTTTTACAGGACTATATTGTGGCGTCATTGCTGTTTACATTGCATTGCGGTCATGCACATTATTTTTAACTATATAACTTACTATGCGCATTACATAGTCTGACCACCATTACTATTAAATATTAAGGTTAATTCCTTTTTTGGTTGGTTCGTCTTCGCAATGAAAACATTGTTAAAATGTCATCCGTTATTTGTGAACTTCACGATTTGCTTCTTTTTTTTAGGTTCACCACCTAACAATCATATCCATTATGTTATTAAGTATTTTACCTACTTTTGCACGGTAGCAATTTTGAGGTTATGCAGGGCACTTTTATTTTCAATGTTCTTAATCGTTATTAATCATACTTCTTTTTTTATATTGCTTTTCTATTATTGATTATTGCTTAATAACATGTAATAATGTTTCTGTAAAAAAATTACATAAAAATCGAGGACAATGTACACTGCTTATTAAAAAAAAAAAAAAAATGTTTTCGCTATGAAAAACATGTTACACAGGCTACTTAACAACTGTGTATTGACCTAACAGTGGAGTCGTTACGTTCTTAAGTTTTCTTTTCTTTAAAAAAAAAATATTCTTTTTAGTATTAATAACATGCATTTAAAAGGCATATTAAAAGGCATGTGTGGTGGTCGGAAGAATGCGACGATCTATTGAAACAAAGGAAGGGAGCTTGGCACAGATGGCAGTCGCAACGAAAGGAAAACAATAGACAAAACTACTTGAATATTAGAAAGATGGTAAATAAAAATATCAAAAAAATTAAGAAGGCCTACGAAAACCAGATGCTAGCCCAAATGGATGAGGATTTTGCTAAGAACAAGACAAGGAGTTTTTACAAGGTTTTTAGACAGAGACTAACAAAGTATAACCCACCAACCCTACAATTACGGGACAAGAACGGAATTATGGCACATAACAACAAAGATAACTGCAGGATACTAGCCGACTATTTTAAAAATCTCCTCAACTGTGAAACACCAGTTGAAAAAATGACATTTAGTGTTCCCATAAATACTAACCCTGACTCACAGCCGCCAACCGTTGAGGAGCTGGAAACGATCATATCTAGCCTTAAAAACAACAAAGCATCAGGAGAAAATCAGATCACAGCCGAACTTTGGAAGAATGCCAGCAAGGAAGCAATAGAATCCCTACAAAAGTTTTTCAGGAAATCTGGCTAAAGGAAATGATTCCAGAAGAATGGAAGATGGCCCTTATCCACCCAATCCACAAGAAGGGGATAAAAGGACCCCAACAACTACAGGGGCATATCTCTTTTGGATGTTACCTATAAGATATTCTTGAGGGCCTTACTTAATAGAGCAGAACCACAATTAGATTATCAGTTGGGAGAATATCAAGCTGGATTCAGAAAGGGGAGATCTTGTCCGGAGCAAATATTGAATCTCAAAAATCTCATAGCCTATCAGAAGTCGAGGCGAAGAAGTATGTCATCGCCTTCATTGACTTCAAAAGGCGTATGACTCATTAGATCGGGAAGCTCTCCTTGCTATATTAAAAGAACTAGGTCTGGATGGCAAAAGAACAAACCTCATCAGGGAAAGCCTCACTAATACATTTTCCAAAGTTAAATTCATGGGGGAATTGTCAGCCCCTTTTGAGATCAAAACTGGTGTACGACAGGGTGACGGACTGTCCCCTCTCCTGTTCAACTGTGTCTTGGAGAAGGTAGTCAGGGAATGGGATAAAACAGCCAGTGGCGGGATCCGACTGGGATCGGTAAACAGGGACATTAAGATCAAATGTTTGGCTTTTGCAGATGACATGGCTTTACTGGCCGAGACATGGGAGGAAGCCAAGGAACAGTCCCTCGAACTGCTGAAGCAAGCGGGGAAGGTAGGCCTCAAAATCGCCTTTGGAAAGACCAAAATAATAACAAACATTAAGAATCCTCCAAAATATTTGAAAGTGGGGAACAGAAAATGGAGATTGTCAGGGATTTCAAGTACTCGGAGAGTGGATCAGCTGGAATGATCTAGAGAAGAAAGCAATGGAATCTAGACGAAACAAAATGGAAATAGCTTTCCAGCTCACAAAAGACACCTATAACAAAAAATCACTCTCCTGGAATGCCAAGATAAGACATTATAATACTGTAGTCAAGCCTGAAGCCCTTTACGCTGCGGAAATGTTGTCCATAACGACTTATGGACCAATGGAAAAGTTGGAGATCAAAGAAAGAAAAATTCTACGGAAAATTCTAGGTCCCAAATTCTATAATAATAAACTTGTGCACATTAGTAATGAGACCCTGTATAGGAGGACCGAAAAGATGTCCCATACAATAAAGAAAAGGAGGATTGACTTCTATAGTCACATCCTACGAATGGACCCGAAAAGGATAACAAAAAGGATCTTCGACTTTTTCCGCAGTAAGAAAACCAAACTGAACTGGTTTAAGGAGATAGAGAGGGACCTACGAGAGTTTCAAATTACAGAAGAGATGCTTGCAGATAGATCCGCAAAGAGTATAATCGAAGGTAAAATGAAGAGGTTCCAGGACAGGGTCAAGACCAAAATACCATATAGGATTTCTGAGGCAGAGAGGGCGGCAAGATCTGAAAGGATGAAGAAATATTGGGCGGACAGGAAAGCACGACACACTGAACATTGATTGATCAATCGTCCCCCAAAGTGGGTGAAACGTAGAAGAAGAAGAACATGCATTTATTACATTAATACATAAATAAACAGCTTATACAAAACAACAGTAAAACAGCTCATAATGTATAAAATAAATATATTTGTTTTTGTGATGAAAAACATTTTATCTACTCCCACATGCTAATAATTTAAAGGTTATGTTTGTCAATAATTCTAATTTTTTTTTTCTAACTTCCTGTTATTTCTGTACACTTATATTTTGGATTATTCTTGTTGGTGATATAATAGTGTTTAGTGCACAACTGACCAAAAATGCCATGAGGCCCATAAGTGCAGTTTTATCCAAAGGGGCATAAAATAAAGCACTTTCACAGCAAATATTTACATCTCATTAACACATATTTAGCAAGAAAAAATTCTCCTACATTTTTTTTTTTTTAACATCCGACTATTGTGCACACTCAGGCTAATGCAGATGATGTGATGATTTATAGTGTATGAAAATGCCAAGCTCTGGCCGGGAATCGAACCGGGTCCTCGGGGTGAAAGCCCAGAATGCTATCAACTAGGCCACTGAGGCAGCTTCCTTCTACATAATTGGTCACACTAATAGTATTAATAGTGGCCCATTAATATTAAATTAATTTCGTAAATCTGCAGTGAAATATCGTAAAATCTCTGCAAGTAGACAACATATTACCAATCGACTTTTGGTTCCAGCCACTATTACACAAATATACAACTACAACAAATGAATATATTATGTGCAATACTTACTGCATTTTCCCAATATTGTCTGTTGTAAGTATTGGATGTTTTAGAAGTAGCCATTGATAAGTAATAAGCCTAAAACAAGCTTGTTGAAAGTACTGCAAATATCAAACTACGATAAATATTACAAAATATTGTTTGGTTATTTACACGAACAATACTAGACAAGCAGAAGCAAAAAGGCATCGGCAAAACAAACGTGGTTTAAAGGACACAACATCTAGTATCATGCTTACCCTAACAACTAAACTGCGCCACAGAGAAAGTGTTTCGACTTGTAGGATATGCCACAGATTGTACGAGTGGATGTGCCACAGATTGTACGAGGTTGAGCTTTTTGGATGTAATGCCAAAACACAATTTTTTGAAACAATGAGCGGCCTGCATTGAACAATTTAATAACGGAACTTTGTATACATAAATTGAAACTAACTACTAGGACCACTCTCTCATACCCTTTAGTCTTGAACTAACTGTTTATTTTCAGGAAATATTCATTGATTCAATTTCTTATTTGTAAAATAATAATAAAATTTATATTTAGTTATTTTGTTATATTAATGTGCCATTTTATTCTTTGTGAGTGTTATTTTAAAAAAAATAAGTGTAGTCATTTTGGGTAGCAACATTACAAGTTGTATATTTTTTAGGTACTGTACTATTTAATAAAATATATCTTTGAAAATAACCTGAAATGTTATATTATAAAGCTTATTTTAAAAAATATATAATTTATAATTGTGCATTTATATAATTTCATATTCGTGTCTATTGTAAAAAATTATAACACTCTTTAACATTTTATGTAATATTTTAATTTTTCTCTATAATGAAAATATAGTGAAATATATTTATATATTAAATTTTATATTACATAAAATTGTAATATAATCCTCTTATTTCGAGTGATAGTTATAATTATTATTACTAATTAATAAATCAGCGATAATAACCTTAACGGTTTCTCGCCGGATAAAAAAAACTAATTAATAAATAAGGTTACAAAGTTTTTGTAAAAAAACCAACTAGACGACTAAAAACATTTGAAATTGTATTCTATTGAATGTATTTAGAAACAATCTATGAGTCGCCACGGTGGTCTAGTTGATAGCGTACTGGGCTTTCACCCCAAGAATCCGGGTTCGATTCCTGGTTGGGTTCGGAATTTTTATACGATATAAATCATTCCATCGTCTGCATTAGCCCAAGTGTTCACAATAGTCGGACGTTAAAAAAAAAAAAATCTATGATACAGATACATCTTAAGACATGGCATGATATAAGGACTAATGTAATAACTAATATATGGGCTACATGGACTAAAATATGGATTAACAAATTCAGTTTAGTATAACTGATTCACACCTGACGCTTTTTCAAGTGAAACTGTTTTAAGGAAAGAACAACTTGACATATTTCTACTGTCAAGTGCCGTTTTTATTTTTAAGAATGGCAGTAGAGTTTTAGTAGCACTTTAACGTAAGATGTGGCACAACTACCCCAAAAGTCACTTGAGAAAATGGAAATTAAAAGTTAAATTATTACCATTAGGAATGTTCTTTTTTAAAAAAAATCCTCTACTTTACAAAATGCATACTGAAAATTTCAAGCTTCTAGCTATTGTAGTTTTAGGTATGTCAGTTTAAGTAGCTATTTGTAGTTTTGATTAGTCAGCCAAGAACATTATATTATCTCCCTTTCATTTCATAGGTCATTTCAACTCTTTTAGCTTTGTTTGCTTCGTACATTATAACTGGTTCTTTAATTATATTCTTGTTATATAATGCAATACATAGTGCCTAGTGCCTGTTGTAGTTATTGGTCTTATCTGTGTTAAACTACTCGTATTTTTAGCGGGAATGTTTGACAGGAAGAAAAGGGAGAAGGAATTGAACAAAAATCTAAGAAATTAAGGAAGTGTTTTCCGTTTTCGGTTTAAGAAATAAATGTAGTGTTATTTTTATTAGTTTTAGTTTACATCTAGTTGCGTAATAACCTGGAAAAAGGTAGACTGTATCTATTTCTGCTTCTTTATCCATTGTAATTATTGCTTTAATATAGTGCAAGTGTAAACTTGGAAGGAGACCATACAAATTAGTGTATAAAGAAAACAAAAGCCTACTTCCTATGGAAAAATAGAAAAGTATTTAAAGTGAAATGGCACTCCTTGAAAATGAAAACGTGGAGAGACATCTAAGAAAAAGAAAGGTAAGCTTAACTAAGTAAATTTTATTTTGGTATTTGTTGACTTTAGGTACTTTCAAAAGTCATGATGATATTGATAATTTTTTTGATTGTATTATTTGTTATATACAAATCCTTGAGAGATGGTAAGGCATGGAATAAATTTTTAATTTATATTCTGACATCATTGATGTTTACATGAATTTACATACATGTTTACTTTACATGGGTTTACTTATATAATTACTTAGCATGATAAATTTACTTCACTAAGCATAATAAATTTACTTTGCTATATTAATAAGCAGTTTAAAATAAATCATTTATTATTGTGATAGGTTTTTGTAGTGAAAACATCATTGAAAAATGCCTGCAATTATATGTATATTGTTATTAACATGCATTCATAAAACAGGAAGTAGCTGAGTTGATTTATGTTAAACATGCAACAGCTGAGTTGAGAGGTAGTACTTTTTAATGGATACTAGTTATAAATATAACAACTGAATTAAACACTAACAACTGAGTCGAGTTAGGTTTTGAAATGGTAAAAAAAAAAAAATACATACCCTGGCTTATGGTCGAACTGAGCAATGGTCTAATTCATGGAATAAAAAATGACCCTCATATAAGTTTACATTTTGGATAAAGGGCTGAAAATATAAGAGTTTCATTTTGTTAAATTATTACTAAGCAGATGTATAAGTATAAAGATAACATTGTGCTGTGCTACAGAAATAAATATTGTGCTGAGTTAAAACAAACAAGCCTTTGATTGATGAGTGTTTGGTTGTATGACTTCTATTCTATGAGTTTTCTTCATTCTTCATCTTTGACATATTAATAGTTAGTACTAAATTATTTTTTTCTATGTAACAAAATGTTTTCCATAAGTCCCTATTGTAAACGCTGACTCGCATAGCAGTCTGCTCAGATTATGGTCTTAGTTCTGAAATGAATTATGGAATTATGACTGTTAACCGGGTACCACAGTATTCTTTTTATTATTAATAACACAAATTTCATTAAACATGAAACACCAGAGTCGAGTTAGGTTAAAAACACGCAACAGCTAAGTCAAGTTAGGTTATGGAGTTTAAAAAAAAGATATATTCTTTTCATTATTAATAACACATATTTAATTATTACTAACACACATTTAATTATTAATAACACACATTAGTTATGAATAACACACATTAAAATTATTATTTTCCCTATTTAAAACACATTTCTCACTTTCAGGCACTAGTCATTATTTTTGCCTCAGTTATGTTGGCCATGTTTTTTTTTAATTTTTTTTGTAATTTCCTGTTGTTTCCACACTTTAATATTGTAGCCATTAGGCATGTAATGAAGTGTTTTAGTGCAAAACTTACCACTTTTCAGAAGTCCCTAAAACTCAGTTTTACTTTGTTTCAACTTGGTTGACACTACTGTTATTTTGGCAGAACTTGTTGGTTAACAATCTATGATAGCATAACCTTATTTTCCCAAAATAGAAAATTTTTTGTATAAAGCTGAAAAAATTTTGGAAAATATGCAGTTTAACTTTTTTTTTGTTGCTTCTTTTGTAATTTTTGTGTTAAAAGTCTTTATTATGTGCCCAATAGGAATAATAGAAAAAATGATATTTCTGCACTTTCTTGTGATTTACTAAAGTAATGATTTTTACATATTTTTTTATTATGTACTTTATTGTTGAATTCAATCATTATTAACCGCCTTGGTGGCCTAGTTGATAGCGTACTGGGTTTTCACCCGAGGACCCGGGTTCGATTCCTGGCCAGGGCTTGGCATTTTCATATGCTATAAATCATCCCATCGTCTGCATTAGCCCAAGTGTGCACAGTAGTCGGACGTAAAAAAAAACAATCATTATTAAACCACTAGGTTGTAGGTTTAGGTTTGTTCAAAAAGTTTCGTTTTTCATGCACAACCATGTTAGTAAAATCTTTATTTTTCTTCAAAAAAAAAACTATTGTTCTAACTAGTCAACAATTGTATGACAACTGAAGTAGAGTTCACATTTTAACAATTTTTGGTGTGGTGGTTTCACGTGAAAAGTATGGCAATATATGTACCTTGAAAACAGATATCTAAGGTCTTTTAAAAAAATACACTACTTTTAGCTGATTTATTGAAACGACGAAATGTAGCCTGTAACGCACATTTGCTTGTAATGTACATAAACACGCTAGTTGCAGTGAAATATTAATGTTTCCTTATCAATTTTACAAATATTGCCGTACTTCGAATACAGATACGATTCTTTAAAAATGTTGTCATTTTAAGAGAACAACAACCGTAATCCCAACCTAAACTGACAAAAAGAGGCAAATTGCCAAGATCACCAATAATGGCTGCAATACAGGTTAGTTTAGTATCCAGCACCAAGCCTAGATATTTCATCTTGTGTGCAACAGAGATCATTTCTCCAATGAGCGTGTGTCTTTCTAAATATGAGGTGGTTGTTGTTATTGTGAAGAAAACCAGAGTAGTTTTCCTTGGGTTATCTGGTTTTTCTGACAACTCCAGGATTCTACTAATGATAGGGCTCTCTTCGTGAGATCCATAGCTACGTTACCATACCACCTTCGCTACATCATCTACAGTGGTACCTTGACATACGAGTTTAATTCGTTCCGTAACCTTGCTCGTATCTCAAAGCAATTTTCCCCATTGAAATTAATTGAAATGCCATTAATCCGTTCCAGCTCCAAAAACACCACCTCAGTTGTTTTTGTTAAGTGTTTTTGTATAAGAAAAATGTGTTTTCAAGAAGAAACATTTATTTATAAACAACAAATACATATTCTATAAAAACATAATAAAAGAAAAAGTGAAGTGCTTACGAAAGCACTTAATTTTCGTCACTGGTCTTCGCTTTTTTCGTCACGCTTTGCTCATTTTCACTTGCAGATCATTTAAAAAAACTGTCCATGGAGGTTTGTTTCTTCCTCTCTTTTAGGATATTGCGGAAATGAGTTAGGCAAGTTTCGTTGAACAACTCTGATGCACGACCAGTTGCAACTTTTTTGGGGTGATTTTTATCCACAAACTCTACAACTTTCTCCCACATTTCCAAGATCTCCTTTATATCTTTTGTAGAGATAACGTCCTCCATCTCTGGCTCCTCTTCGAAACTAATTTTTTGTTGAACCACCGTATGCTGCTGCGTAAGTAGATCGTGTAACTCCTCAGTTGTCAGCTCCTGAGACTGTTCCTCGACTAGTTCGTTCACATCTCTCTCATCCATCTCCAGACGTTAAACACCAAAAAAAAACCCATGGATTTTCCTACAGAAACAATCTCCTCTACCACAGACATTTTGGGTTCCAATCCTTCGAAGGCCCTTTCAGCTACAGCCTCAGGCCACAGTTTCTTCCATGCAGAGGTTAAGGTCCTCGTTGTAACACCCAGCTAGACCTGATCAATAATTCTTAGGCATATCACGATGTTAATGATCCTTCCAGAACATGCACACTCAGACTGACATCTAGTCAGAGGTGGGAGAAACTGTTAGACGCTGCACACGACACCAACATGCGCCCCGCATTTTGGGGTAGTGTGCGATTCCTCGTATCTCAAATCCTGCTCTCATCTAAAAGCAAAATATCGCTCGCTCGGCGGCTCATATCTCAAAACACTCATACATTAGGCACTCATATATCGAGGTACCACTGTATATATCCTTGCCAAATTGCATCCCTGCAAAGAAGATACAGGAGTGAGTCCACCACTAGGTTCCATAAGGACCTCCTTGCGGACAGCCCGTGTGGTAAAAGTGTGTGTTAAATAAACAACTTATTTTTGTAAATACAAATTAAAAGTTTTTTTTTGCCTCAGATTATTTTAGTTAGCTTGAGGTTATCTTGTGTTTACAGACCTATTATTTTTCTGTTTTTAAAAGAATGTCATTGTTAGATTTTCAGTTACCAAAACTGGGACAA
The DNA here is from genome assembly GCA_022606455.1 of Callitettix versicolor. Classification (NCBI taxonomy): domain Eukaryota; kingdom Metazoa; phylum Arthropoda; class Insecta; order Hemiptera; family Cercopidae; genus Callitettix; species Callitettix versicolor. Next base: position 43,714,367 of record CM040188.1, read on the forward strand.
TATTTTATTCAGAAAAATATATTACTAGGCTTACTTACTTTTAAGTAGGGTTGTCACGGTCACACTGTTCTTTATTAGCACATTTTTATGTTGTTACAGAATATTAATTACTTAGAAGCAGAGCTGTCATTTGAAGAGAAGGGATTGCACCCTAGCAAAGACACCACTGAACAAGATGAAACGTTTTCTGAAACATCACCTTATGGACGACCAAAAAAATCAATGCATTTTAAGAAATTTAAGTACGAACATGGGGATGAAAGTGATTCAGAAGACATATCTGAATATGAAAAACAAAGATTAAAGAATGTTGAAGAAAACAGGAAAATGATGTTGTGAGTAAAATGTACTTATAAAGGAAAACATTTACATAAATTACACAGTATTATCGTTTTACACAAAAATAATTTTGTAAGTTGACATCAGGCTACATAACATTTATATTAATAAAATATATGTAATTAAATGCCATATTTTATGCTTTATAGTTTGTTTCTCTAATCAATTTTGGGGGTTAAGGCGAAAAGCACATTGAGATTATTATCGCCTATTATATAATCAAGATTTTACCAACAAAACCTAATGTAAGGTTGACTATGAATATAGTTTTTATGTGAAATCATTAAGATGACGATTCACACATCATATCATGAAGATTTTTCAAACTTACACTATCATTTTATTGTGCACTATCTTAAGCCTTATTGTGACATATATCGAAGTAAAGAAAAACAGCATTAACCAACTGCCATGCTCTATCTGAAAAGTCCCAATAAAATGCTGCCGAAGTTATTTACGTGAAACATTGCCTTGTATGCTAAGAAATGTTGCATGGCATTATCCAATAATGCCATAGCCTATATGACTGGTTTGATACAAGTACACACAAACAGCATTAACCAACTGCCATGCTCTATCTGAAAAGTCCCAATAAAATGCTGCCGAAGTTATTTACGTGAAACATTGCCTTGTATGCTGAGAAATGTTGCATGGCATTATCCAATAATGCCATAGCCTATATGACTGGTTTGATACAAGTACACACAAACAGCATTAACCAACTGCCATGCTCTATCTGAAAAGTCCCAATAAAATGCTGCCGAAGTTATTTACGTGAAACATTGCCTTGTATGCTGAGAAATGTTGCATGGCATTATCCAATAACGCCATAGCCTATATGACTGGTTTGACACAAGTACACACAAACAGCATTAACCAACTGCCATGCTCTATCTGAAAAGTCCCAATAAAATGCTGCCGAAGTTATTTACGTGAAACATTGCCTTGTATGCTAAGAAATGTTGCATGGCATTATCCAATAACGCCATAGCCTATATGACTGGTTTGACACAAGTACACACAAACAGTTATTATAACTGCTGATATAGAATGACCACAGAGCAGTAAAATCAGGAAAGTCAAGAATTTGTGTAACATGGAAGAATCAGGGAATTAGGATGTTGGTCAAGGAGAAGGCAGAAAGTTCATTTAAAGTATGAAAGAAGCTTTACTTACTATAAAGAATTATAGTATAACAAACTATATTCGATGGTAAAAATGGACATTTAAATTTTAGCATGGTAATTACTCCACAACTAACTGTATGGTATAGACCAAATAGACGACTAAATATGTCTTGGTTCTATCGTAAAAATCAAAGTTTTATAAAGTAAATACAGCATTTACTTTTAGGTATAAATTAAAAAAAAAAAAAATTATTAGCTATGTTGGCTGAACTAATATGTTGTACTTAACGTATAAACACCAACATGATTTAGCAAATTCAGTCTTTTTAGTTGAGATATAGGCACACTGGTGTATTAACCCTTCGCAAGCTGAACTTCATAACTGCAAAGGCACAATTAAAAATAGCAAAATATCAAAAAAATATTATTCATTTTAAGGATGTATTTTACTTCAATTTCATTTGAAAAGACATGGGAAATTGGATTTTTACCTTATTTTTTTTTTTATTAAATACCTCAAAAACATTTTGTGCTGATATATCCGTCATTAGCTCTAGGAGAAAACACACTTGCGGATAATTCTGTCATTAGCTTACTGGCTTTGTTCATTTTTCATTAAAAAAATTTCACTTTTAAGAATAATTTATATTCATTATTTTATTAATATTTTGTAATTTTACTTTAATTGTTTATAAGAAACTTTATTTTATAATTATTAGGCTCACATTCATTTCATATTCATTTCTGTTCATATAACCATCCAATATCGATGTCCACCCATTCAATTACATTATCTGCAAAAGCATTATTCGCTTTGCTGTCTCAACTGCTAACTGCACTCCAACTGATGTGTTACAGTAAACACAGTGAGATTCACGCTTAAACAGCAAAAACAATGTGAATGTAGGACAAAAAGCGTGCAACGAATGTAGACACATCAATCATAGCTTTCAACATGGGATGGGCAAGGGTCATGCTGGGAAAGACATCATTCGCAAATAGAAGTCAAAAATAGAAGTCATGGAGTCCTCTATGCATTAATTAAGAATATATTGCAGGGCAGATGTTCTCTGAACATCTAGTTGTATTGCTCTATAAATTTTTAACTTACCAACTCAATATTACAAATTAAGTTTTTGTTTTGTCACAGGTCAGTCTGAGTAATTATTATATGATTTTTGGAAGTTTAACAAGTTTTTTCGAAGAGTACAACAGAAACCCTAAAAGTACAACAATGAGTAAAGAAGTCGTAAGACGTCATTCACATATGTAACATGAATGAGTAAGGATGTCATATGACGTCTTTGTTATTTTTTATATTTACACGCTACAGTTATTGTGTAAACGGAATAAAAGAAGATAATATGAAGTTATTTTATAAACGCATCTCACGTTGGTAATTTTTCTTCCTTAATATAATAAAAGTAATACACTCATTGGGCATTCCTGGAAAATGGGTTGGTCAGTGTCAGTATAGTTTGATGTGAAATATTGTCGGCTTGGTGGTAGTTATTATCTTATTAGCAGTATTCGAAGTAAGACGCGTATTAGTAAAAGAGTTTATTTCGATATTGTATTAGTTATTTTTTTAAAATTTTTATTATTTATGTAGTTGTTTTATGTTGTAGTTTTGTTACTATTGCTTTTTGTTACAATTGATGTGTTAAATAAATATCATATGTTCACTTTATCTACTGGTAAAAAAAATCGCTAATGTATTATCGCCTTAACCTGATTAGGCAAATTATAGATCTACATTGCATGCCTAAAGATCAGGTTTCTCGACAGTCCGCACCTGAATACCGATAGACATCCATTGCGGCTCACAGGATGCCATTTTATCTGACCTCTACCAACAAGTAGTGAACTGAAAAGAAAAATTCAAAGGAAGTGTTAAGTTTGTTACAACATGAAAACAAAGGAACAAAAAAGAAAAGACACTTCCTTTGAATGTTCAGAGTTTATAGTTGCATTATGTGTATCCATATAGCCTGTATCCATGTTTTAAGGATTATCATGCAAAGAAAATATACTAAAACATATTTTCTTTCATTTTTCTATATATTTTTACAGTAAAATAAATGAGTTTGGATGAAACAAATTTTGTTTACTCCTTTGAAACAGTTTTGACGTTAGTATGCTACTCACTAGCATACTAGACGTTTAAAGACGTTATATGACATCTTTACTCGCCAAAGGTTAACACAAAGAGAAATTTTGGTATTTTTTTTGTTTTTTGTTTATATAGGAATTACCTACATGCTAAATTACCCTTTAATATGATTAGGTCTACTTTAACTCCAAGTAGTTATGAGAAAAAAATATTTTAGTATATTCTTCTCAGTCTTTTTAGTTCATCACTTTTTTTCTATATATCATAATAAATTAGCTGTTTGTCTTTTATGTTTCAGACAACTTGGAATTATTGATGCACAGATAGAATTAAAGAATAGTATTGTACCTAAAACCCACAAAAAAAGAATCACGTAAGTTAACTTTGTTATGAATACTAATATTGTCATTCCTCCTAGCTTTATCACATCATTTTGGTTGGGTATGTCTTTCAGAACTGTTATGTACTGGCCAACTTTCTCTGACCATTGTCTTAAATATTTTCTTATCTTTATGACAGTTTTCTCAACACCTTGTAGTTGATGGAGCAGTGTTGATACTTCTCATTTTATTACCATATAGGGAAAAACAAACAGATGATTTCTTTTCTTAGATTAATTCCTAAAATTAGAACCTCAAAGGGCAGGATAATCTAAAAAGACAGGCTGCCAGTAACAAAACATTGTTCAGATTAAAAAGTAAAAATAGGCTTTGTACAGTATTATAACTTTATAAAACAAAAAAACCATAAGTATTAAGCGGAAAAACCTACTTCTTTCTTACTTCATGAAGTTCATATAAAGAAGTTTGGTGTTAAGCAAACGTTTTGTATAATGTGTTTGCTCCATTTTTTGTATCTAGTAGAAAGCCTAAATTTCAGAAAAACCCCAAACTTCTCCACCTGTGTTTGTTAGCTGTAATAAATATTTTTATGTATCACACAATGTTAACAAACTTTGATTTTTCAGTAAGAGTATTGTTTTCTCTCATTGTTTTGAGGATGCTTTGTTTTTTGTAATTTTTTTTTTTTTTTTTTTTTTTGTGTTTAACGTCAGACTATTGTGTACACTTGGGCTAATGCAGACAATGGGATGATTTATAGCGTATTAAAATGCCAAGCCCTCGCTGGGAATCGAACCTGGGTCCTCGGGGTGAAAGCCTAGTACGCTATCAACTAGGCCACAGAGGCAGCTTTGTTTTTTTGTAAATAAGTTTACATTTTACAAAAAATATTAATTGTTTAAGCTTATTTAGCTATGGAATATAATTATATTTTCAATTTTATAAATTTGTTTATACTTATAATAATTTTTTTCTGCTGGTGTTAATGAAAAAAAAAACTGAATTGTAATCTCGAACATACTATTATAGTCTGGGTGAGAAGTGGAAAGTATTTTAAGTTCACATCAGCAGGTTAGCAATGTACTCTTTCTACTCAAAATGGTGAACTATAAGAATTCAGTTGTTTGTGAGGTTTTTGTATATATACATACATTCCAGAACAGCTCAGTGCAAACTAAGGAATGTTAATAAAAGATGTCTAATTTGGAGGAAATGAATAGAAGTAGTGACCATAAGGGCCTTGTTTGGCAGATATACCAGACTAGAACATGCATTTCAGTACTCATGAAACAGGCGTGCGAGAGAACTGTTGCTGTAAAATTAAGGTGTTGTAAGTGTCGGTGATTGTGTTAACTTTACCAATGTTTTTAAAACTAAAAGGACTGGAAGATGCCAAAAGTGCCCTTCTCCCATTACCAACTTAGATGATGGGCTGATCTGTTTAAAGTTTCATTATTGTAACATAACCACCGGACCACATATTCAAATGATTAGGATTATGACCTATTCTTCCTGTCAGTGGTCTATCAACTCACCTCAAAGGCTACCGCGGTTTCGAAACTACCTTTTTATCTTCAGCCCGTTATACAAAATGTTAAATCCCTCTGTCGAGGTCGTCGCAGTGTCAAACAAAACATTAAAACATACATCACTGAGCACAATTACACATTTAAAATATTCATAATGAAATTCGGCTCGGCCAAGCTACACACGTGACTCGTACGTAACATTCTGGACTGCGGAGTCTCCATCATTAGTAGCGCGCCCGTCATTGTTATCAGTCACGGTGCATCTGTTGGTTTTTGTTACTCAAATCACTTATCCTTAGGGCCATGTCATATATTAAATTTGATTTGAAGTTAGCGGAAACTAACCAAGTTTAGAGTGGATATGGAGGGGCCATTTGGACTGATCTGTTTTAAGTTAGCAAAAAACTAGCCATGTCTGGAGGGGCCATTTGGGCTGACCTGTTTGAAGTTAGCGGAAACTAGCCATGTCTAGATTGGATCTGGAGGGGCCATTTGGGCTGATCTGTTTGAAGTTAGCGGAAACTAGCCATGTCTAGATTGGATCTGGAGGGGCCATTTGGGCTGATCTGTTTGAAGTTAGCGGAAACTAGCCATGTCTAGATTGGATCTGGAGGGGCCATTTGGGCTGATCTGTTTGAAGTTAGCGGAAACTAGCCATGTCTAGAGTGGATCTGGAAGGGCCATTTGCATTATTAAGGGAAGTGGAGACTGTTATCAGGAAGAAGTGAAATCCCTTCTTCAAGCTATATAGAATGATTTGAGATATATAAAGACTTGCATAGACAAAAATTTAAATCTATTATTAGATCTGCAAAAATTGAATGGTTTAGTGAAAAACGTTTTGATAATACAGCACAATCTAGTTGTATTCAGTATTTTTTTTTTAAATTATGTAAAAGTGAATTTATTTTAAAAGGTGTTTATATTATATTGTATCTTTAATTAATAGACACATAAGTTACATCAAAGTAGTGTGCGGTATAAGAAGATAAATATATAGTTCAACATTTTCTTGTCATGTTTGTTTTCATATGGGTTGAAAGACTTACCAACATTTCTGACCATTTAACCTAATCAGTAGAGGCAGTATTTGTCTATATATATATATATATATATATATATATATATATATATATATATATATATTTGTAATTATTTTTCTTACAGAAAAACCTCTACTGTTATTACTACACCTAGTAAACGGTCTTTAAGACTTCAAGGTAAAACTCCGACTGGGGAAATATTTACGCCTGTAATGAATGACACTCCTAAGGCAAATGAACCTAATTATCAGAGCCGTAAAGTTGAAGGTAGGTTTGTTTTATTTTAATGAAAAAGTATTGGGATTCACATTGGGTTATACAGTAGCTTAAGCCCGTGCACTTACAAATATAAACATAAAGTTGCTATTTCAAATTATGTTTTTCTTTTCATGTTTTTCCTTTGTTACGAAGGTGGTCTGAAGAGTTTCCGACCTAACAAAGATACAAGATATTTTTTCAGAATTTTTTTTTTTATTTTTCAACATAGTCCCCTTGTACCTCTACATACTTCTCCCAGCGATGCTCCCATCTCTGTAACCCGTCCAAATAGTACTCGGCGTTTTCTCTGGAAAATAAATGTTCACGAAGGAGATTGCCTCTTCATTTGGCAAAAATTTCTGTCCTCCGAGCGCAATTTTTAGATGAGCGAACAAAAAGAAGTCGCTTGGGGCTAGATATGGTGAGTAAGGCGGATGGTCAAGCAGTTCAAACCGTAATTCGTGGATTTTCACCATGGCAACCGCTGAGGTGTGAGACAGTGCGTTGTCTTGATGACAAAGGATTTTATTTTTCTGCAAATGTGGCCGTTTTTCCACAAGTTCTGACTTCAGCTTGTCAAGTAATGATGCGTAGTGTGCTCCTGTAATAGTTTTTCCTTTTTGAAGATAGTCGATTAAAATAATTTCATGACTGTCCCAAAAAAACAATCGCTATCACTTTCCCAGCCGAAAAAACAGTTTTTGCTTTTTTTGGAGCCGGTTCCCCCTTTGCAGTCCACTGTTTGGACTGTATTTTTGTTTCGGGCGTATAATGGTGTATCCAAGTTTCATCTACAGTAATTAATCGCTGCCAAAACTGAGATTTATGGCGCCTAAACTATGCCAACAAAGCATTGGAAATGTTCATTCGAACACGTTTTTGGTCTAACGTGAGCAGACGCCGCACCCAACGCGCGGACAGCTTTCATGTTGATTTAATATGTGACAAACACGTTCTTTTGACATGTTCATAATGTCTGCTATCTCTCTCACTTTAATTTGGCGGTCATCTAGCACTATTTGGTGAACTTTGGCGATGTTTTCTTCGGTAGTTGCAGTTTTTGGACGTCCCAAACGTTCATCGTCTCCCAAGCTCTTACGGCCACGGTTAAATTCAGCTGCCCAAAATTTCACTGTGGTAAATGATGGTGCAGAATCCCCATACACAGAATCCAACTCATCTTTGATTTGCGTTGGCGTATTGCCTTTCAAAAACAAATATTTAATGACAGCTCGATACTCGATTTTGTCCATTTTTATAAAAATACTTAACATTAACTCACTCAAACGACTGTTACACAACAACTGCGCTTCCAAAATGGCTGAAACTTTGGTGAGTAACTGTCAACAGATGAACAACGAAGTTCGAGTGCTTCCACCGACGAGTGCTGCTATCTTCATGTTGAGGTCGGAAGCTTATCAGACCACCCTCGTATACACAGTCAGCTTATCTACAGGATTGTTGCTTATAACATACTTATAGGAAACGTTTGTAGAACCAATACAAAACATTATTTCATAACAAATACAATATATACTCTATTTTTAAACAACTTCGTTTACAATTAATTGGAAGAAGAAATAATAAACTGTTTAAATAAAATAATGATGTACAGTACTGAGATGCTTGACCAAGGGCAAGAGACAAACAAATCATTGTGTGTTGTTATTTATTACTTCAGCTAACCAGTGGCCTGTCTACTTCTATTATGTGGAACATGTCTGAAATTTAATATTATTTATCATGAACTCTTAACTTCACAATTATTGTATAAGATGTTTATTCTTTAACATTTTGTTTAACACTATTATATTAAAAATATAGATTGTTTTTAAAGATAAAACATTAGTTTTGTTTGTTGATTCCAACTTTTTGTAGTACACTAAGCATAAAAAAATTTACATTTACAATATTTAAAAGTTATTTTGTTTTTAAAGGCAAAAATATATATTTTGTGTTTGTTTTCTCTGTTTCTGTGTATTATATATATATATATATATATCTTGATTGATCATTGCGAGATTTATGTAGAAACTTTAAACCATTCGGGAATGCATTGATATGGAATCATCACAGGAGATTTGTGAGATATAAAATCTCACAGGAGATTTTAGGCATACATTGCCTGTAATTTCTTAATCGACACAAGTGGACAAAGTAAATGTGTTGTTGAAATATTAAACATTGTGGCAACACAAACGTACATTGCAGTTGACTACAAGTATGCATGTCCAGCTGCAGAACGATCAATCAGCTGAGGTGTTCTCACGACAGATACTGGATATTTGGAACAGAAAGCTGCCAGTCGAGATGTCAAGATAAATATCATCGTCAGATAATTTTTGTAATTTAGTAACGTCAAAAGAAGAACTGATCGAAAAAGTATTTCTTAATATTCACATAAATTATAGGAATCACGATTAGCTCAGTGAATGAGCTATCCTTGCCGCGATGAATAAAGATGTCTATCAACTGTGTTTATCAATAATGTTATTCAATCCAGCATTCAAAGTAAAGAAGTTATATACAAAGCTATAGACACAGTTGTGGAAACAGATGAAGGAGTTAGTTATCCAACGGAATTTTTGAGCTCACTTGATCTGCCAAGGATGCCACGACACATATTAAAATTGAAATTAGGAGTGCCAATTATGTTGCGGAATATTAATCAGCCAAAACTCTGTAACGGCACTTGACTTGCAGTTAAGAAATTGATGAACAACATAGTGGAAGCAACGATTTTAACGAAGCCTTGCAAAGGTGAAGATGTCCTCATTCCTCAAATTCCCATGATCCTGACCAATACACCATTTCAGCTTTAAAAGATTGCAAATACCAATTCTATTGGCGTTCGCAATCACAATCAATAAAGCTGAATGGCAATCTTTGGCATTGTGTGGTTTAGATTTAGATGTAGATTTCATTTCAAATGGACAACTGCATGTTGCATGTTCCTGTGTTGGCAAACCAGATGGCCTTTATATATACGCAGACAATGGCAAAACAAAAAGTATTGCATATATACAAGTATTGCAAAATTAAACTGATATGAAACATATGTTTTTTTTTGTTACTCATTTCTCATCTGTCAACCACAATGTACCAAAGCGAAGCATGGCCTAGTATATGTATATATATATTATTTATTATTATTATTATCTGCGTATAGACCCTGTTGGATCACGCAAAGCACTCCGACTCATGTCTTGCTCCTTCTAATCCTCCACACCTCCCTCATCCTGTCCCCATGGATCCTCTTCCACTTCTCCTTCCATTTTACCCCTGCTCTCTTTGGGATTTCATGTATATATATATATATATATATATATATATATATATATATATATATATATATATGTGTGAATTTCTAGGTCTCTGTATGTAGAACAGAGGCCTGAATATATAAAAAAATTAATTAATTAAACAAAAATTACCTAAATTAAAAAAAATATAATTAAAATTTTCTTCATTTCATATTTAATCCTCTGATTGCCACGAGCCAATTATATCAGTGGGCAAAAGTTGTGTGAATACCGCCACAGGCCGATGTAATATGGGCTCTGTTGGTATGACTGAATACAGCCACGGAACTATTACATTGGTGTGCAAAAGTTGTGTGAATACAGCCACGGGCCCGTTATATCGGCGTGCAAAAGTTGTTTGAATACCGCCACGAGCCAATGTAATACAGATGCCATTGGTCTGACTGAATACCGCCATGGACCGATTACATCAGCGCGCAAAAAATGTGTGAATACCACCATGGGGCGATTATATCGACGCGCAAAAGTTGTGTGAATACTGCTATTTTTACTGTTATTGTTTGTTGTTGTTGTTTTTGTTGTTATTTTTTTCTTAAGTAAAATTTTGTACAATTTTTTTTTTTAATATATTTTCATTTTTCATGACGGCGATGATAACCTGAACGGTTTTTCGCCGGAAAAAAAATACTGCTACAAGGTGATTATATCGGCGCACAAAAGTTATGTGAATACTGCCACAGGGTAATTATATCGGCGTGCAAAAGTTTTATGAATACAGCCATGGGGTGATTATATCGGCGCACAACATTTTTGTGAATACAGCCACGGGGTGATTATATCGGCGCGCAAAAGTTGTGTGAATACTGCCACAGGGTAATTATATCGGCGCACAAAAGTTATGTGAATACTGCCACAGGGTAATTATATCGGCACACAAAAGTTGTGTGAATACTGCCACAGGGTGATTATATCGGCACACAAAAGTTATGTGAATACTGCCACAGGGTAATTATATCGGCGCGCAACAGTTTTATGAATGCAGCCATGGGGTGATTATATCGGCGCACAAAATTTTTGTGAATACAGCCATGGGGTGATTATATCGGCGTGCAAAAGTTGTGTGAATACTGCAACGAACCGATGTATTACGGGCCCATTGTGTTCAATATTTTCATTTAATTTTTTTTTTTGAAAAATTACATCTTTTAATTTAGTGACAATTATGAAATGATATACATTCGGAAAAACGATATCTGCAGATTCTCTGAACTGATTGTGTACTGTTGTCAATCACAGACATATTTATTTGACAAGGCAGTGTGCTAACTTGGCCCAATGAGGAAACTATATTTGTAAACATGCACAGTCCGCTTGGTCCCTTGTCATTGTAGCATCACAATAAATAAAACTACTAACCGATAATACTGCACCCACTGACAGGTCAACAATTGTTTTTGTCGAGTAAAACAAATAGAATGATTATAAGTGGTTAGACACTTGACCTTCGATGATTAATTCAATTGTTCTTCGTTTATGTTATTTGTATATTACAAATTTTGGTAGTGAAAATATATGCGTATTGTGTACACTATTGCCTAAAAATAAAAGTTAATATTTACTTGGCCCGACCCGTCTTTGATCCAAATTGTATGCTTGGCCTGAACCGAAGTCGGGCTTTTCAATTGACCCAACCCGACCTGTAAAATTCGGGGCCCCGCAGACCCCTATATATATATTTATTTATTATCTGCGTATAGACCCTGTTGGATCACGCAAAGCACTCCGACTCATGTCTTGTTCCTTCTAATCCTCTACACCTCCCTCATCCTGTCCCCATGGATCCTCTTCCGCTCCACCGTCCATTTTACCCCTGCTCTCTTTGGGATTTCATTCTCTGGGACCTTCCAACCGAGCATCTTTCTCCTGTATGCGCGCCTGTCTTCAACATCTGTTGAGTCTATTCCTGCGTCATGTAGGTCTATTCTGACTTGTGCGATCCACGACGTTGTTGATTCATATATATATATATATATGAATTTCCAGGCATCTGTGTGTAGAACAGACTCCATATTTTGAACTCAATCTCTGGTGTTCTGTATTTGCAATCAGTTTATCTGTATTTTAAAACAATTTGGGCTTTAACAATAAATAGCAGTAAGAAAAAAGTAAAAACATTCTTAGTTTGATGATTGTAGATATTTTTTTTCAGTAAAATATTTGAATTGTTCATCGTTTATTATTACCTATGCCTAAACTAATTGATAGTATACTTTTGACTTTTCAAGTAACAAAATATAAACTATGCATCACTGATTTTAAGAATTTTAATAAGCTACAGTGTTGAATTCGTTATGGTATCTGAACATTGTCATTATTTATAATGTGATAATGTGAGTAAGTTGATGACGAGATAAATGAATTAACTTGTCGTTCATATGGAATATTTGTTTCAAATGCTTCCTTCCGATTCCATATCTATTTACGATATGAGGGGATGAACATAATGGAAAGTTTCGAATATTTTGTTAATCATATTTAGCAATTGTTTTATTTCAAACCCTCTGAACTATAAAACAAGACAAGGTACCAGTCAGTGTTGTCTCATTGAGTTTTGCCATTTTTGTATGAAGAAAATTTAATTATTGTAAGATTTATAATGTTCATTGTTGTTTTGTGTAGTGTCATATCTAAAAATTCCTTTGTGAAAGTTTTCGTTAATTTTAGAATGCAAGAAATGTTTGCCGGTATGATTTTACAAGCTCAAATGGAGGTTGGCTGGACACAGTGAATTAATTTCAAAACAAAAAATGTAAAAAGAGAATGCTGCTATATTTTTTTAGAACAATATCCCTTTTAGTACTTCTGATTATGTGGATGCTTTTTCTGCAAGGTGATTCCTGATAGTGAAATCGTTAAAAAATTATGCTTATTTTCATGCAAACACAACTTTTTCAGCCTAGTTCAGGAAATAGACCATCATTTAAAAATATTAATATAATTTTAAGTTTGATTAGAGATATGTCATTTTGTATTTTTAGCATAGTTTACACATGGTGTAGGTGACTGTTTAAAAATAATATTTGTATAGGCTCCCCCAACAGCCTTATAACAACTTACACTACTCTCAGCCAATAACAACTTACAGCCAATAGGGATAATACAATAATCCCCTATTGTATTATTTTTCATGTACTGAAACTCATTTTGTCCATAAAGGGTAATGCTTATAATGCTTTAGATTGTGTAAGTAAGTTATATGCATATATATAATCTTTTATTAATTTGGCGCCATTGCGTTATGATGTTTGGTTTGGAATCCGGAGACGTTTAGTGTCCATATATGAATGTGAAACCACAGATCCTTATTAAAAATTATGAGTAAATGTTTTTCTGTGTGCATATTTATGTTATTTTTTTTATTTTTAAGTAAGGTCATTGTACTGATAAATAATATATTTTATCGATGAATGCTAAACAAACAGGAAATGTAAAAAAATATATATTTTTATATTTCAAACTTTTTTTGCTGGAGTGCAAGTTTGCGTATGTAGCAGTTATTATTTACCACGTGTATAGTTTTTACATCCAGAGGTCTGGCAACATAGCATTCATTGTCATACTGTGAATAATAAATAAATAACCTTATCTGATAATATTTTTTAAAATGATGACCATTTAAAATTTTTATGTCCAAATAACGTGAAAACAATCAATTTTTTAAAAAAAAACAGGAATCAAAAGAGTGGTAAACATAGAATTAAAAAAAATTAAACTCGAAGTGTTTAATATCCCAATAAGTGTTTATAACAGTAAGTGTTTATATCAAACGACACATTAATTGTCTAAATTGAGAAAAATGTCTACAAGTGTCAAAGTAAGAATGTTTCTTCTTCTCTCTCACTGATACTGTTAAAACCCAAATTTTAATATACTACAGAGAAACTGATTACAAATATGGAACAGTAGAGATTGTGTTCAAAATACGGAGTCTCTGTCCCAAATAGAACGACCTGGGAAGTCTGATAAACATGGGAAAATATGTCATAACGTATTTTGTACATACATAAGTAGTGAAACAAACAAAATGTATACTTTATCTTTAAAACAAAATAAGTTTCAAATATAGTAAATGTAATTTTTTTTTATTTGTAGTGTTCTAAACCTTAAAAAAAAATTACATTTACTATATTTGAAACTTATTTTGTTTTAAAGATAAAGTATACATTTTGTTTGTTTCACTATTTATGTATGTACAAAATACGTTATGACATATTTTCCCCATGTGTTCTGCGGATGATGTTGGGAGATAGTGCCTCGGCCGTTGACCGGGTTCTATACTTCCTTCATCGTCTGAATGTTTTAAATAAAATTTAATTTATATATTTGTTATTTCTTGTGTTATTTTATTTATTTATTTTATCTTATAATTTTATTTCTTTTGTGTTTATATATACTTTTACGATTTGTTATTAAATTTTATTCATTATTCATTGTTATTTAGTTCTTTAGTATTCGTTATTGTAATAAATGTTATTTAAATTTCTGTTTAATTTATTTTTACTGTTATAGTTTGTTGTTGTTGTTTTTTTCTTCTTAGTTAAGTAAAATTTTGTATAATTTCTTTTTTATACTTTCATTTTGCGTGACGGCGATGATAACCTTAACGGTTTTTGCCAAAAAAAAAAAAAATTTAGTGTTCTACGAAAAGTTTGTATCAATGAACAAAACAAAGTTTTATTTTTAAAAGCAATCTGGATTATGAATATGATAATGTTGAACAAAATGTTGTCCAACAATAAACATGTACTCTTATACAGTAATTCTGAATACATTACTATGATGCAGTATAAGGATTACGATAGGTATTAAGGATAAATAAAATAAAAATATAAAGTTTAAAAAATATGTTATTATTTCATGAATTCTTCTAGGTGAGCTGTCCATGGCTGAAGATGGAGACTGTGCACACATGTTAGATAAGCTCAGGAAATGTTTCTCTTCCTCTTCTGAAGCTAAAAGTGGTTTAATTTCAACTGTAGATTTTGAAAGGTACGTTCAAGGGGTAAACTTTCACATATTTACCAAAACCTATTTATGCTTAACTTAAAATCACATTTGTTAGACAATAGTATGCCATAACATTAATAAATTGGAAATTATATATTTTTAACGATTTTGAGTTACAGCCATTTTGAAACAAATAAATAGATTTTGCTATTGGAGAACAATTTTGCACAGTAGATTTGATGCAGTTGAGTTGTCAGTCACACTAGTATGGAAGAATTTTTTTTTTTTTGAATACAGCTTTTGGCGAAAAGCACATGAAGGCTATCATCGCCGCAGGTGTATGTGTGTGTTGTGTGTATGTTGAGTAAATGAGTGAGAGTAGAATGAGCTAGAGGCACGGTGGGATCGCTAAGCCCATCAGCTGCTCACTTCAGCTGCCTCCGCCGGCGCACACTAGTATGGAGGAGAAGGGAATAGGAGAGGTTGGAGGAAAGCAGTGGAGGGGTGTCCACAATCTTAACGTTCGACTATTGTGCACACTTGGGCTAATGCAGACGATGGGATGATTTATAGTGTATGAAAATGCCAAGCCCTGGCCGGGAATCGAACCCGGGTCCTCGGGCTGAAAGTCCAGTACGCTATCAACTAGGCCACCGAGGCGGCTAGAGGCTGTTAAAGCTCAATAAACATTGTCTGGGTTAAATAGTTTAGAATACTGCCATAGTAGGCATTAAAATTAATGAATTTATTTTTGAAATATAATTGAAACAAATAGCCTAAAGTTTCTCACTGTTTCTGTTAAATTTAAAATGAAAGAAATTAATGGTGAACCACTGGAGAAATAGGAAAAATAAAACTCTAGCCATCACCATGCCCTTTCCAGTCATAAATCTATTTGTGATTTATAAATAAATTACAGTTTCATTAGTATGATCGATCATTACTCTGACACAACAGTTTTCAAATGGACATGAATCGAACAAGTCTTGCTGGTTAAAGACAAAATTTTTTTTTCTGTTACAGAATTTTATTATTTGATCAAGAGGCACCTTGATAGCTGATATAAATCCAGTACTAACAGTGTGTCGTTGCTATAAATGGTATGAATGATTACAGGTTAATCAGCGATATCCATGGCTTACATCTGGCTGCATTCCAGACTAAAGTTGTTAATAAACGTATCCAATCTTTGTGTATCCATCCCATGGAGTCTAAACTGCTCGTAATAGCTGGCAGTGTGAATGGTTCGCTGGGTAAGTTGCTTGTTGATTGTTAAAGTGAATGTCACTTTGTCGTTAAACAAAGTATAAAATGGAGTATAATGAGCATACAAAAAAAAAAATTGTAAAAATAAAATGATATGTCCACATTTAAGTCTTGTTAGTCCAAAATAGTGGCTTTTGGCTTGGATGTCTGTCCGAATGTCTGTCAGGTGTACAGCGGTGTAGTGTGCGGTTCCTCGTATCTCAAATCTTGCTCTCATCTCAAAGCAAAATATCGCTCGCTCGTCGGCTCGTATCTCAAAACACTCGTATATTAGGGCACTCGTATATCGAGGTACCACTGTATTGGTTTAATGTTAGTGCTCATGAAAGCTGGCTCTTGACCTATGTGGTATACATATCTATAACTGGAGACTAAACAAACAGATTAATTTCTATGTAACATAGCATGTAGCATAGATTACTCATATCTGTAGCATATTAATTATTTTAAAAAACTTCAATATTAACAAAATTCAAATTTTATAAATTTGGCTCTAACAGTTTTACTTAAATAACACCATACACAGGCTGATTACATCAGCTCACAAAAGTTGTCTGAATATCGCCACGGGCTAGTGTAATCGACACTGTTGGTCCTTCTGAATAGGTCAAGGTTTGATAAAGAATATAAATTATTTCATCAGTTTTTGCTCTTAACTTTTAAATTGTATATCCTTTAAAAATAAAATGAACTGTTCTATCCATATTCAGGTTGCACTGTGCACATACGCTGTTCCCCACTGGGCGCTCTGATTCGATACTCTCTTTTTATTTGTTTCACCCAACTTTGGGGTACACCAAATCAATCACTTTTTAATGTTCTGTGCCTTCCTCGTAGCCCAGTATTGCTTCATTAGTTGTGATCTTGCTTTTCTTTCTTCGTCAGAGATTTGGATCGTTCGCTTGGATTTGACTTTGCCTTGGAACCGTTGTTTCTTGTCCTTGGTTATTGTTTTAGCTGTTCTGTCCATGAGCATAGTGTCAGTGATTTGTAGTTCCGTTATGTCTTTCTCTGTTTCTCTAAACCAAAGTGGTTTGGCTCTTCTACTGCGAAAGTAATCAAATATTTTTTTGGTTAGTCTATTTTTGTCCATTCGGAGGATGTGCCCATAAAAATCAATTCTCCTTTTTCTTATTGTGTCTGATAGTGTTTCAGTTTTTTGGTAAAGAGTTTCATTCCTGATGTGGAGTAATTGGTTGTTACGGAATTTGGGGCCTAAGATTTTTCGTAATATCTTTCTTTCTTTGATCTCCAGCCTTTCAAGTGGGCCCTGGTTTGTGAGAGATAATGTTTCAGCTGCATATAAGGCTTCTGGTTTAATTACCGTATGATAATGCCTTATCTTTGTATTCCAGGAGAGGGACTTCTTGTTGTATGTGTCCTTGGTAAGTTGGAAGGCTAATTCAACTTTATTTCTCCTAGATTCCATAGCTTTTTTCTCTAGAGCGTTCTAGCTGATCCATTCCCCAAGATATTTGAATTCTTTGACTATCTCAATGTATTGTTCTCCCACTTGAAGCTTTTTTGGTGATTTTTGTATGTTTGTCAATATTTTAGTCTTTTCAAATGAAACTTTGAGACCCATTTTTAACGCTTGCTTCTGGAGTTCAAGAGTGTTCCTTAGCTTCTTCCAATGTCTCAGCTAGTAAGGCCATGTCATCAGCAAAAGCCAAACAGTTTACCTTAATGCGTTTGTTCTTAGTTCCTAGTCTGATTCCACTATGCGTATTCACGTTCCACTCTCTAACTACTTTTTCTAGAGCACAATTAAATAACAATGGAGAGAGTCCATCTTCTTGTCGGACTCCTGTTTTAATCTCAAAAGGGGTGGAAAGTTCTTCCATGAATTGAACTTTGGAGAATGTATTAGTTAATGTTTCCCTGATAAGATTTGTGGTTTTGTTATCAAGGTCTAGTTCCTTCAGAACCGAGAATAAGGATTCCCTATCTATAGAGTCATATGCTTTTTGAAAGTCAATAAAAGTGATAACATACAATTTAGCCCTTGACTTTTGGTAGTTCATGATGTGTTTGAGGTTAAGGATTTGTTCCGGACAGGATCTCCTTTTCCGGAAACCCGCCTGGTATTCTTCCGGAATACATACATATAATACATACATACATACATACAGTGTCTGTTGAACTCCAAACACCGGTGCATGTCCTGATTGAACTTTGTGAGACCGCCATCTTGTTTGGTAGTGCTTTAATTTGTGAAGCATGCTTGTTTAAGTTTTATCCTCAAGGGGCGCTCACCTGGTCTTTGACCGAAATTACCCCAAATGGCATCATGGGGTTAACGACAGTCTGGTTTTGGTTAACACATCAGTGTAGTTATAATGGAGTGATGGAGTGCATCTAGTGTTACCTTCACTTTACCCCAGTGATCGCACGATCTCTGAAAGACCTGTATAACTATACAGGTATGGAATTTAGTTAGTACAGTGGTACCTCGACATAAGAATTCAATTCGTTCTGTAACCTTGCTCGTATCTCAAAGCAATTTTTTTCCGTAACCTTGCTCGTATCTCAAAGCAATTTTCCCCATTGAAATTAATTGAAATGCCATTAATCCGTTCCAGCTGCCAATACACCACATTAGTTGTTTTTATTAAGTATTTTTGAGTAAGAAAAATTTATTTACAAGAAGAAACATTTATTTATAAATAACAAATACATATTCTATAAAAACACTCATTGGTTGCTTCAATGAGCAAAGTGGTAGAGTTAATCTATCCTTCATGGGTTTTTGACCTGGTATCGTCTTCTCCTCTGCTGGTATGTAAGTCCTATTCAGCATCCTTTTCCAGAAAAGCCCCGTCTTGTCATAGTTGGAAACTTGCTGGGGATGTATCCTTTGGCTTCTATCAGTTCGGAAAATGTTTTCATGTAAACCTCAGCTGCCTTCATCGAAACTTGCTGCCTCACCATGCCTGACGACGGAGTGAATACCAATCCTTTTCCTAAAGTTGTCAAACCAGTCCTGACTGGCTTTAAATGAGTCTTCTGATTCCTCGTTTGTGGAAGTGTGTGAGATCTGCTTCAGCAAATCACCGTAAATCGCTCGTGTCTTCTCACATATGATGCTTTGTGTTAAGGTTCCTCCTTGAAGCTCCTTCTCTGTCACCCACACCATCAGTAGTTTCTCCATCTTTTCAAGGAGAGAGGTCTGAGCTTAGAAGTGATTGTAACGCCCTTAGCTGGCATTATACCCTTTATCAACTCCTTCTGTTTAAGCACAGTACATATCGTTGATGTGCTACGCCCGTACATCCTCGCCATGTAAATTACTAACACAACTTGCTCATGTTTTTCTGTGATTTCACACTTTAATTCCATAGACATCATTTTCTTCTTCAGACCCATGGTTATAAAAATAAATGTGATAATGTTTTGTAAATGTACAAAAAGCAAAAAAACTTAAACCCAAATTATCAAATATGCTTCGAAAACGAGGGAAACAAGCACACAGACTGAGGTCTAGTCTGAGGTGGAGGAAACTGAGACGCTTCACACGACCCCAACATGCGCCCCGCGGTGTACAGCGGTGTAGTGTGCGGTTCCTCGTATCTCAAATCTTGCTCTCATCTCAAAGCAAAATATCGCTCGCTCGTCGGCTCGTATCTCAAAACACTCGTATATTAGGGCACTCGTATATCGAGGTACCACTGTATTGGTTTAATGTTAGTGCTCATGAAAGCTGGCTCTTGACCTATGTGTAATCCAAGATATCAAAGATCCATGTCACCTCGACCCGATATGCTTAGCAAACCGTGGCAAGCTTTAACGATCCAGATGTGCACGGTCAAAATAAAATAAAAAAGCATCAACAATAAAATCTTGAACTAAGTTTAATCATATTATATTTTTATTTGTAATAAAACAAATTATTGAAACTTGGTTTACTTTACAGTTAAAAACAATTTGAATAAGTTGAGATGTAATTGTTAAATAAAATGCGAATAAATGGAAATTTCAGTATAATTAGTAAATTTAAATTTGTAATTTGTTAAAAGGATTGAACTGTTATTTTATAAAAAAATAGTGTTATACTTTTTAGGACTTTGGGATGTTGGCAGTGACTCGGGTCTAGCAGAATACCAACCCCATGTTAGCCCAATTAATTGTATTAGTGTGAGCAAAACTGACCATAAGAAACTGTTCTCAACAAGCCATGATGGAACTGTTCGTCGAGCTGATATCATTAAAGGAACTTTTGATCTAGTAAGTAAAAAAACCAATAAACTAAATTAAATTTCCTTAATTCTTACAGATGTACAATGTACATTAATGTATATCATTCACGTAATTCTAAAATCAAGAATATGGTTCCCAACATTCAATTCTTTAATAAACTCAGTTTGCTTTCATTTAACTAGCGTGATTCCCATGGAGTGCTTGTTAGCTGTATTTTCAAACTGATATTTATTTAATCAGAACCTAATTTTTGTTTTAGGTTTACCAAACTGATGAAAATGAAAAAACTTCACATATAACCTGGCACTGTGAACTGGATGAGAACACACTTCTCGTAGCTCACGGTGAGAGTTACTATGTGCTTTGTCAGGTTTATTTTATCTTTTTATTATGAAATAGTGATGTAGTAAATTAACTTCAAATGTATGTAATGATTCAAGAATGCGTTTTTTGAAAAGTATTCATACACCATTTAAAGGCTTAATTGGAATTTTCATAATTCCGAAATCTGTTGTATAACTTTGGTGAATGAGGAGACGTTTAGAGGTGCAGCGGATAGTTGGGAGGCGGTTATGTTTGGTTGACTATGGTTAGAATCACCAATCTCAGTTTTATTCTTTAAAATGGTTTTGTATGCATAGTCCACTCTGCTCAGTAGATCTCCAGGGCAGAGGAGGCTCTGTATTTAGTGGCACCTATCTTTTAGTACCATAATTTCCTAATTTATTCTATTAGTACAAAGTTTTGTTTATCACCTAAAATCTACATATATATATATATATATATATATATATATATATATATATATATATATATATATTTATGTAGAAAATATTTTCCCTGTATAATAATACTGTTTTTATGTAAAAAAGTCTGAAAAGTTTCCGACCTAACAAAGATACAAGACATTTTTTCAGTGTCTTTAACTCGTGATGATGATGTTAAACAGAGCCCTGGGGTACCTGGCAACTTTCCATTGTATGAGGGTTGTCTGTAAAATAAGGCTCACAATGAAAAACATGTTTATTTGCATTGAATAATACATTTTTGGAAAGCGTACACTTTTCTCTATTTTTCGACATAATCGCCGTTGAGATCGATGCATTTTTGCATACGGTGAACCATATTTGTATGCCTGAGTCGAAAAACTCTCCCGCTGCACCGCGAAGGTAGCTTAAAACTTCTTCTGTCAGCTCCTCTCTGGTACTGAAATGCGTCCCTATGTGTTTTTTCAAATTAGGAAAGAGATGGTAACAACTTGGGGCTAAGTCCGGGTTGTAGGGTGGATGTGTGACAGTATCCCATCCAAATTGGTTGATGAGATCGGTTTTTACATGGGCGGTGTGCGGATGAGCTTTATGTTGATGAAAACAAACTCCCTTCGTGAGCATGTCTCTCTTCTTGTTTTGAATTGCACGGCGAAGATTCTTTAACGTCTCATAGTAACGATCAGCACTGATTGTTGTGCTGGTATCCGTGAATTTGCACAACAATAACTCCTTCCTGTCCCAAAACACGCTTTCCATGACTTTGCTGGCAGACAGTGTTTGTTTGAACTTTCGTGGCTTCGGCAACTCTGGATGTTTCCAATGACGTGATTGTTCTTTCGTTTCAAATATTATATAGTGTATCCAGGTCTCGTCCCCAGTGACAATGGAGTCCAAGAATTTCTTGCCATCGGTTTCGTAGGCGTGAAGAAATTTGCGGGTCACATCAATCCGTTGCCGTTTGTGGTTTTGCTTGGGACCGATTTTGCACAAACCTTGCTATACCCTAAATGGTCTGTCAAAATTTTATAAATCGAGGTCTTGCTGACATCAGAGATCATCTCGGAGAGCTCCCGAACAGTCACCCTTCGATCGTTCAGCATTGCTAATTCCACTTTTCGCAATCGTTTCGTCCGAAACGCTGTTCATCATGAACGTCTGTACGTCCATCTTTAAATTCTTTGCACCATTTGCGCACGTGTTGTATGCTCATACATTTTTCTCCGCAGTCTTCACATAGTTGAATATGAATGTCCACCGGTGCAGTGTTTTTTGCACACAGAAAACGAATCACCGAGCGTAATTCGCACCTGGCGGGAGACAGAAAAGACAACTCCATTATTAACGGTTCCAACCCAAGACTGAGCGTCGGGTTGGCCAAGCTACACACGTGACTCATACTTCGTTACATTCCGGACTCGTAACTTTTGAGTCCAGAATGTAACGAAGTACGAGTTGCATGTGTAGCTTGGCCAAGCCGAATTTCATGATGAATATTTTAAATGTGTAACTGTGCTTAGTGTTTGTAATGTATGTTTTAATGTTTCGTTTGACTTTGTGACTACCTCGACAGAGGGATTTAACATTTTGTATGGCCTGAAGATGAAACTATAGTTTTGAAACCGCAGTAGCCTTTATGAGGTGAGTTGATAGACCACTGACTGGAAGAATAGGTATATAATCCTAATCTTTTGAATATGTGGTCCGGTGGCTATGTTACAATAATGACAATAATAATAGTTTAAAAAACAAAACTTTTAACTAGTATATCTTTTAATCCTTTCTTACCAAAATTATAATAGTCTTATTATATAAATAGTAAGTAACTAAAAGTGGTTAGATTTTTTTAATAACTAACAGCTTTTTTGATGTTTAACAGGTAGTGGAATTGTAGGCGTAGTGGATCTACGCTTAGGGCATGACAAATGTTTAACCCAGTCATTCAAATGTCATCACCGATCTGTGCGAACTATACAACAGCACCCTGTCCAACCCCAATATTTCCTCACATCATCGGGAATAGGGTAAGTTTAAGAATTTCAGTCATTAGTTACATATAGGCTACTTTGGTTTTTTTTAATTGGCACAGTTTTATAAATTTTTACAAATTTAATGTTTCTATTGTTAACTGTTTCTTCTATATTTTTTTTGCCTTCTATATAGTAAAGTCTTAAACAGTGGTACCTCGACATACGAGCTTAATTCGTTCCATAACCTTGCTCATATCTCAAAGCAATTTTCCCCCATTGAAATTAATTGAAATGCCATTAATCCGTTACAGCTCCCAAAACACCACCTTAGTTGTTTTTGTTAAGTGTTTTTGAATAAGAAAAATGTATTTACAAGATGAAACATTTATTTATAAATAACAAATACATATTCTATAAAAACATAATAAAAGAAAAAGTGAAGTGCTTAATTTTCGTCACTGGTCTTCGCTTTTTCGTCACGCTTTGCACATTTTCACCTGCAGATTGTTTAAAAAAACTGTCTAAGGAGGTTTGTTTCTTCCTCTCTTTTAGGATGTTGCTGAAATGAGGTAGGCAAGTTTCTTTGAACAACTTCGATGCACGACCAGTTGCAACTTTTTCGGGGTGATTTTTATCCACGAACTCTACAACTTTCTCCCAAATTCCCAAGATCTCCTTTATATCTCTTGTAGAGATAACCTTCTCCATCTCTGGCTCATCTTCAAAACTAATTTTTTGTTGAACCACCGTATGCTGCTGCGCATGTAGATCGTGTAACTCCTCGGTTGTCAGCTCCTGATACTGTTCCTCGACAAGTTCGTTCACATCTCTCTCATCCACCTCCAGACCCATGGATTTTCCTAGAGAAACAATCTCCTCTACCACAGACACTTCAGGTTCCAATCCTTCGAAGGCCCTTTCAACTACAGCCTCAGGCCACAGTTTCTTCCATGCAGAGGTTAAGGTCCTTGTTGTAACACCCAGCCAGGTCTGATCAATAATTCTTAGGCATATCACAATGTTGAAGTGGTCCTTCCAGAACATGCGCACACAGACTGAGATTTAATCTGAGGTTGGAGAAACTGTTAGACGCTGCACACGACACCAACATGCGCCCCGCATGTTGGGGTCGTGTACAGCGGTGTAGTGTGTGATTCCTCGTATTTCAAATCTTGCTCTCATCTTAAAGCAAAATATCGCTCGCTCGGCGATTCGTATCTCAAAACACTCGTATATTAAGGCACTCGTATATCAAGGTACCACTGTATCTTTAATATATTTAAGCCATATGCTGTTTTCACTGGCCTACATGTCACCAGAAAAAATCTGAATTTTTACAAAGAAATACTTTGATGACAGTGAACTGTGTAGGCTGACATGCCTCTAGTAGCACGCTGTTAACTACTAGAGATTGTAAGTGTACTGTCTTTTGCAGTACAGGAGACTATCATGCAGATCACATACCTTTGTGTTCACTATTTTTATTTCATCAAGGTTGTTGATAGACAGACAGGTAGATAAGGTAGCATGTGCAGATTCAGATGCCAGACATTGACATTCAACAAATTGTTGTTTTAATCTTTTAACTGATTTCATCATAACTCGTTCTATAGTTTACTGTAGACAAGATGGTGTAATGCTGCAACTGCATTACACTGTTAACTAACACTGTTAACTGCCACTGTTAACTAACAAGTGGCAATCTTCTAGAAAGCAGCTGCTTCGGTGGCCGAGTTGATAGTGTACTAGGCTTTCACCCCGAGGACCCAGGTTCGATTCCTGGCCAGAGCTTGGCATTTTCATACACTATAAATCATCCCATTGTCTGCATTAGCCCAAGTGTGCACAATAGTCGGAACACCAAAAAAAATCTAGAAAGCAATTGACAGTAAATGACAGCAAAAGAACTTTTTAGAAAATGTAGTAGTCATTGTAGTAATTACTTTACGAGTAGAAAAACATTTTTGTGCACTAAAAATGGTTGTGAACTACATTTTATCACATATCACAGCCCATTTAGGTTGAATAAGTAAGACTTATTTTATTTAAATTAAAAATAAGTACTTGTTTTAAGGTTCACTTAAGATTTATTGTATTTAAAAAATATGAAGTGTGTTCAGAAGATACATACTATTTGGCTACTTCAAAATTACAAAAGTAGACAATTGGAAAAAGTTATTTTATTAATATTAAATGCTGCACTTGTTAATCTACTGCTTAAAACCTATTGGTCACTAAACAAAGTGAATCTTTCACTAATTTCTGTAAGATGCATAAACCAGTGAAATCAGTCCTTTTGTTGTCATTTATCAAGTAAAATAAAAAATAAATTCAACATTATAGTAAAGCACTCAATTATCCAATCCATATTTGAGTGTAAGTGTAAGCCTGTTTCAGATTAGAATAAACAAATATGGGCGCAGCATTGATGGGTGAGGCATGCAGCTTATTTACATATCTGTAGGATTTGTTTAGGGAAGAACAGAGGTATTGGTTATTACCACTTACTGGTCAAAATGAGCTAGCAATTATGAAGGAAGTACTGGTTGGATGTAAGAACAGTCTCACTGCTATATTTGTGTGAAACCAATAACAATAGAAACACCACAAGCCTAAGGAAACATTTTAAAGAAATTTTGAGGCACTAGTACGACATCAGAACATACTTATAGAAGTTATGATCTATAACCCAAAACTGATATATAGATTTAAACCAGATTTGCACATTGCTTTTGTTCTTAACCATAACTGTAAAAATAAGTACAAAAATTTAGATGCAGTTAACAAAATATATGTTTTCATTATAGAACGTACAGTCGGAGTTTTCAGAGGCCAAATTGTGAAATGAATAAGTCACACCATTTACAGCTATTCTGAAATTAAAGTGATCAGTTGGTATATTATGACAGACTTATGTAGACATAATAAAGTATCTAGTATATTGATATATGATTTTTATAAAACATGCTGAAAAATCTAATAAATTAAACAATGATTTTACTCGTATGATACATCAATAATGCAATAAACGTATGACATACTACGTCATTACATGCATTAGATATTTTAATGCACTTTCTCTTCATGTTTGTGTATGTGCACAACATACAAAAAAATAGAATTGTGTTTTTTAACTGGGTTTTTAAATATTTTTACCCATCCTGTGGTAATGAAAATTGAAGTTTTTATATTATAAACAGTTTTAAAAATTAACAAGTGGAGAGTATATGAAGTTTTAAGAGTGCTGCAAAATAAGCAGTTTATTCAATATTGCATAGAAATACCTCATCTAACAATGGAAAATGTCATTTAAAAGAATATAGACTTTGTTAGCATATTGCTAACTTCACATCACTGTTTTAGCCTAGGCTTTTCAGATTTATGTATTTGACAAATTTTCAAGGTATCAAGGTACATGGTAGAGTTCTTTCGTTACCCCCAGTAGAGTTCTGCGAAGTCACCCATACTGTCACAGTATATATACTGTTATATAAATTGGTATATGTTGGTGATGAATACCAATTTTAAGGTATCCGTAATTTAAACAAAAACTGCTATGGAGTTGGTAGTACTTTTATCTTAAGCAGCAATATAAAGTTGTAAAAACAAAACAAAAATTGTAAGTTTCTGTGGTTTTCTCTTTATTCAGAGCTGACATCTACAGTCTAAACTACTTAACCGATTTTTATTAATGATTTGTTTTATCCATCTTGGTTGCATGATGTGCCTTTAGCATGAAAAGTCAAAAAATGTTTATGTTTACAATGACAAAAAAAAGCAAAAAGTAGGAACATTAAATGTTTAAATTTTAATAAACATTGATGTGGCTGCAGCTGTATTTATTTTATGTATGTATTTATACCTCTATTGAAAGATGACATATTTTATTTGTCAGTGTGTTCTTTTTACGCAAAAGTAAAAACAATTTTTTTTTAAATTATTAAATTGCAAAAACCAACAGAAAATAGGAATACAAAAATATTAAAGTTGAAAATATTGATACTTCCACAGCCTAAACTACTGAACAAACAAAAACTACCAAGTGGTAAAAAGTTCAAAGTAATAACATTTGAATGGTGCTAAGAACCAGTTACCTACTTACACAGGTTGAACAATATCAGTCTTTGCATTTGGTAGCGATGTGCTTTCCGTACCATCTCTTATGAGTAATCTCATTGTAATTAACTAACAATAGTATTGTTCCTTTAGGTATTGGTGCAAATGTAAAATCATCAGATTGTTAAACTTGGATCATATACTTATTTGGGTTCAAACTATATAATTCATCCTGAAACCAAAACCATATGACTAAATGAGGCTACTTTTTTTTTGTGTTTAACGTTTTACTATTGTGTGCACAATTGGGCAAATGCAGACGATGGGATGATTTATAGCGTATGAAAATGCCAAACCCTGACGGAAATCGAACCTGGGTCTTCGGGGTGAAAGCCCATTACGCTATCAACTAGGCCACCGAGGCGGCTAAATGAGGCTACTTACAGACCTATCTATCTCTCACAACTTTAAACTAAGAGATTGCTTGAACTAAGCACATTTCAATATTTTATGTAGCTATTTATCAAATGTATTGCAACTGAAATCAGCAGTTTGATACTGCATGGAGATTGATACTGGTAGTAGCTGTATAAGCAGGTTCTTGATGGGTTTCAAAGGTGATTTAACGTTTTTCTAACTGAAGACTTGGCAGGGACCTTTTTAACATTTGATGGTTTTTGTTCAGATGTATGCAGTTTTATAACAAAGTGATATTAATAGTGTTTTCTGACTCCTAATATGCACCAAACCTTTAATAACCTTAAATGAGCCGAAACGTTGATAAAAACATCAGTAGCTCACTATTTTTATATAAATATATTTTTATAAATATCAGTGTTTTTATTAGTGACAAAGTGTTTTCCCCTTTTTTTACAGTGAAGCAAAGATATTTGACATTCGGAAACAGTGTAAAAATTCAGAAGATGAAAGTAAGTTTATTACAGTGTACAAAAGCAAAAAAAGTGGCGGTGGTCTGACAAGTGCCTTTTTTTCACCCAATGGAAACAAAGTATTAACTACATGCAATGATGATTATATCCGAATATTTGATATTACTGACTTACAGAAACCTAAAGGTGAGTTTATTTCTGTTATAAAATGTCACAGATTTAAGTTTGAAATTAATTGTATGTTTACTAAATGTAGGTATCAGTGGGCTCTCAAAACTCCTGTTTACCAAACTTCTTTATCCCTTTTTATTTTTGAAAAAAAAAATCAAATTTATAAAAATATTTGGCATTGACAGCTTTTTGACATAAGCTGTCAATTGGATGGTATGCAAAGTGTAAACAAATGAATGTTTCTAACTTTGATTTTACTGTGTTTTGTTTTCCTATCTTTCAAGTATTTTATATAATAATAAGTTCATCCCAGTGCAATTATTATCATTTTAGCTGATCTTTTCTTTGTAATTGGTGTTTAAATTTGGCAACCCAGTGCTGCAGAATTTGTGGAATTCACTGAATAATATAATGACCTCTGATCTGGATCCCCTACCATGACATCTGCTCCAACAACAGATCGTTTTCCAATATAAATCCATTGGCCAGTCTGCTGCATTTCTGAACCACGTACCTCAAGGTTGTTCTAACTACAGTTGCTTTATCCTTATAACACTGATCGCTTGTCCTCATTAGTTTAACTGGCACAAAATATAAACTTTAAACAACACACACAAATATATATATATATATATATATATATATATATATATATATATATATACACACACACACACACACACACAATTTCTAAGAATTAAATATGTTTTTTTGTAATAGAGAAAAACATAATGTCAACTTCATCTGTTTGCATTTTATTTTTTTTAGTTGCACAGCAAATTGCACATTTCAACCACACAGGTCGATGGTTGTCTGTATTCAAAGCAAAATGGCATCCCACTTCGTCAGATATTTTTTTCGTTGGTAGTATGCAATATCCAAAACGAGTAAGTATTTTCTCTTCTTTTTTTAAAAAACTTTGGTTACAATGTTTGACTGTAATGGTGCATTTGTGAATTAACAGATTAATGAATGAAACAGCAGAGAAAAAAGGATTTTTACTATTACAGTATAACTACAAAACATGTAATTAATTACACACTACAATAATTATAATTATTGTTATCTGATGATTAATAATAATAAATTATTAATTGTCTGTTCATTAATCTGTAACTTAATTTTTGACTAAAACTTATTTTTTTAATAACAGCAGTTTATATACGATGCTAAATGAGTATTTTTTTGTTTTGTATATATTTTTTTTAGTAAATGCATATTTTTTTGCATAGTTACTTTTGCATATTTTTTCTATTTGTGGCAGTGAAAGATCAAAGTGGTTAACGAGATTGAGTATTAATATATGACTTGCATTTTTATGGAATTTAAGTCACAATAAAAATATTCAATAACTTTTGTTACCAACTTATTATTATTACCTTATTATTTCATATTAAAAAACAAATCGATACACAGTAGGATAGCTTAACAATGGATTCACGCCTTTCTGAATTATTGACATATATCTACTTTTTGTACAAAGTACACATATGTTACTAACAGTTACTGAAGATGAACCTCAACTAAGAAATCATGTGATAGACCAAACAACAGTTACTGAATTAAATATTATATTTTCAGATTCAGGTATATAGCAGAAGTGGGGAACTCATGAGAGAAATAAAGAGTGAAGATTTATCGACAATCTGCCCTGTTCTAGATATTCATCCTTCACAGTCAATTGTTGCTGGTGGCGACAGTGTGGGTCGTGTTTACATATTTACTACCAAAACTCATGTTGACAGGTTGAATTTGTAATCATGACTTTATTATTGTTACCTTTAAAGGTGAATTTCTAATTCTAAGCCTGTCGGCCATATTGAATCTATTCCTTACAATGTTAATGAACAATACAGATTATTCTGCTATTATATATCATAACATTATGTTTGATATCTGACTTTAAAGATCTGGTAATGTGTTCAAGTTTTTACATTATATATATATATTTTTTTTTTTTTTAAGATACATGAGCAAAAATATATAGTGTATATCCAATATTTATGTACAAAGCAAATAAACTGCATCTTACTTTTCTGTATGTTACAGATTCTTACTTCATTAAGGTAATATATTTTGTAGAGTTTTAATTTTTGAATGACGAACATAAATCAACATTTTTATTAACCATTCAGGAGTTGCAGACCTTTAAGGAAAAGTCATCTGGCTCTTTAATATGAAGTGTGACTAGAAAAATCCCAGACTGGTGCCTTAAAATGTTTTTTTGGTTTACACTGTATCTGTCATCATGTGCTCCACAGTAAAATCCGTTACTACTTTATAAGAATATTCCTTAAAGCATTGTTTAAGATAATTTCCTGATGATCTCTTGTTGCTTTTCTTTCTCAGCTATGGTCTCTAATTTTGTTCCTTTCAAAAATGATTTGATCTTCGTACATAAAAAAGTTAAATTGGCAAAATCTAGTGAATATATGAATCTTGTAGATATTCTAACATGCTCTTTGTGGAACTCAAGAAATCTAGTACCAAAACTTATAGTTCCTTGTAAGAAGTGTATGTAGAGGTTTGTTTGCTGATTTAAAAGATATACAGAGGAGAAGTGTATGGGTGATATTATATGTCAAAAATATGCAGAAATTAAAAAAACAAAAATTTAAACACAACTGATTAGGATTATGACCTATTCTTCCTGTCAATGGTCTATCCACTCACCTCATAAAGGCTAGCGCGGTTTCGAAACTATCGTTTCATCTTCAGGCCGTTATACAAAATGTTAAATCCCTCTGTCGAGGTCGTCACAAAGTCAAACAAAACATTAAAACATACATCATAAACACTGAGCGCAATTACACATTTAAAATATTCATCATGAAATTCGGCTTGGCCAAGCTACACACGCAATTCGTACGTCGTTACATTCCGGACTGCGGAGTCTCCATCATTAGTAGCGCGCCCGTCATTGTTATCAGTTACAGTGCGTTTGTTGGTTTTTGTTACTTACTCATATCACTTATCCTTAGAGCCATGTCATATATTAAATTTGACAGCAATTTTATGAAATTGCTTTATGAAAAAATATAAAATAAATGTATGGAACTACTAAATCTGTCGCCCTTGTATTGATCATAATATTCTTCTAGCTTTATTATTATTGGTTTATAAAAATCTAAAAAAATATTATTTTTGCTGCAAAGTTCACCTCGTAAAGAACATTCCTGTGTGAAAGTTGATAGTTCTATAATAGAATAGTCCCTAGTTTCTAGTTGGATAAAAATTTCAAGGTTGGAAGGATTTACAAAAATGAATTTAAAACGTATTTATTTTGTTGACTTAGGAACATAAAAATGCTTCAGTACATAATTTTCAAGTTTAAAACAATGTCTTATTTTAGGTCTGGCAGCAGCCATTAACAATTTTCAAATAAATATTAGATTGTTACCTAATATTTTAATTTCTATGTATGGGATTACTAAGAGTTTGTGAAGCCTGTCGGCCATATTGAATCTATTCCTTACAATGTTAATGAACAATACAGATTATTCTGCTATTATATATCATAACATTATGTTTGATATCTGACTTTAAAGTCTGGTAATGTGTTCAAGTTTTTACATTTTGTATATTTTTTTTTTTAAGATACAAGAGCAAAAATATATAGTGTACAAAATGTGATACATGGAACATATTCCCACATTCAAGACCTTTAAAATGAAAACAAAGATAATTTTATTGTAATAAATAGCAGAGTAATTTCTATTGGTAATTAACATTACTTTTAATCTTTTGAATCTTTTAGGGAACAGATTCAGTATAACTGACCTGTTGTTTCAATTAATTAAACAACCTTTAGAATTTTCTCATACATCATTGAATACAGAATACGGTTATGTACAAGTTTTATTACCAATCAATTATATTAGGCTATATCTTCTTCTCTGTGGCATGTATGAGTATTAGTCATATAGATAGGAAATTAATTTTCCAGCAAATTAAATCCACTTTTCCATTGTGAAGTTTCCATCTGGACTGTATAATGATGAATATGGTGGCATAATTTTCTGGCCACCATGGTCATTTGATTTAACTTTGCTGAACTTATCAGTATGAGGAAAGTCTTCAGCTTGCCAATCTGCAGTAACTGAGAGGCGTTTGCAAACATGATTTAGGATAAAACAAATTACAGATCAGACATCTGGCATGTTATATTAGGTAATTAAAGTTTAAAAATGTTTTGTGTTAAATTTATCAAAGAATTCTGCTATTATTTACGTTTTCAAATTAAGTTATGGAAGCCTAATTCTTAATTGAGGTCAGTGTACTGTCCACCGCTCGTAAGTGTGCCTCTGAGAGTGGGGGATATTATCGCTGTGTTTACTGAGTCTCCATAACAAAATTCAGCTGTGTGGTGATATATTACTCACCCTGAAAACATTAAACTGTCATGTAGAAATCAGAGGCTAGTTAATACAGTAGTGTTCCGAGATTCAACCTGAAGTTACTCGCAAGTGATTGCGAAGTGTTTCTTTTTTAAACAGTATGCTATTTTTAACTTTTATTTAATTTTTATTAGTGAGATGTAGGTATGTTTAATTTTTCTTATATACATATTTTGTAATTAAATTATTCATATGTTTAAATAATGGCTCAAAATATGCATAAGAAAATGAAGTTGTACACAGTGAAGCCAGAGAATCAGTAATATTATTAAAAAATGTGATGGTGAAGCAGTATCAGACACATTATCGTTTCCTTTAAAACAAGCAACAAAACGAGCTGCAATTTACTGCAGAATGTCAGAGATTTATTGTTAAAATTTGTCACAAAATAAAAAACCACTGCAGAAAATTTAGATAAAAAATTGTCTACTCCGGGGAAAAACGTAAAGCACGAAATGGAGAAAAAAGTGCAGTGTCAATTGATGACTTTGACAAAAATGCAATACTACATATAATTCAAGGCTTTTATATCAACAAGAAAACTGTGCCATCCATCCCAAAATTGTTACTCGTAAAACAAAGAATACATTTCTAGTGATGTGAAGATTCCTTTTTAAGAATAGTCACTAAAATGGGTTTTGCATGGCATAAATGTAAAAGTAAAAGAGTTGTTAGTTGAAAGGCCAGCCAATATTTATTTATTTATGTTATAAATATTTAGTTAAAATGAAAGCTTTGAGAAATTCTGGGAAAAATATTTTATCTTGATGAGACATGGGTTGACTGTAATTTGACTTTTAAGAAATGCTGGCAATCAGATGACGTATTTGGGGTTCGAATGACTGGAGTGCAGCTTACTGTTTAATTGTATTACATGCAGGAAGTTCGGATCGATTTCTTACGGATTCGATTGCTTCTCTATAAATCAGGGACCACTAGTGGTGATTATCATGGACAAATGAATCAAAGAAGTTTTGAAAAATGGTTAAATGAAAAATTACTAACAAATGTTCCATCGTCTTCCATAATCATTATGGATAATGCCCTGTCTTACTCTGTTTTAGCAGAAAAAGTACCAACAAGCTCTGTCAAGGCAGATATAGTAAACTGGTTGGTAAAAAAAGGTGTTCAGTGTGATATGACAATGAGAAAGGAACAACTTATTCCTTTGTTAAATATTCATAAACCTGGGGAAAAGAATTATAAATTCGATTTGTACCTATCTAGCTTAGGCCACGAAGTTGTTAGGATCCATCCGTACTTATGCGATCTAAATCCTATCGAGTTAGCTTGGGCCAAAATCTAAAGATTTATAAAAGACAATAACTGTGGTGATCTAAGCCTTAACAGTCTATTTCAACTTACTGAAGGCGGAATCGCTACAGTGACACAAAGTGATTGGGACGGTTATTGTAACCATATCAACAAAATAGAAGAAGAATATTGGGTAAAAGATGGAACTGTATCAAATGTAGTGGATGATCTGATTATTTCTCTTGGCGAATCTACCGATTCCGAGGTGGATCAAAATGAGACCGATAGTGATGGCATTCTAGCCACAGAACTCTTATGAGGTAAAGAAAAGTAACTTACTGTCAAATTGCACAGTCCTACAAATTAATTACATACATTAGATATTAAGTACATATCGAATAAGCATCAACATCAGAGGCATTCCTTACAGAGGCACAGTAGTTACCTATGTACCTAGGTGGACAGTACCTATGTGTAATTATGGTTTGTTTTAACACTGGTAGCCGCCTCGGTGGTCTAGTGGATAGCGTACTAGGCTTTCTGGTTTGTGTCAATAAGGCTGAATGTTGAATTGAAATCATTAGATGTTTTTCAGAAAAGTTACATATCATTTTTTCCTCGTCTAAACATTAATCTATGAACAAGTTCTAAAAGTTTACAATTAACCACAAATATCTATTACAATTATTCACGGTTGAACATATAATTCTGTTTACTTCTTGTGAAGTTAACTGTATTTAAACTAAAACGATACAATTTTAATCACCATGGCTATAACTGGCTAAGAATAAACAATTCTGGGAAAAGAAATATTTTTACAATGTATAAATATAAGCAAAAAGATATAAATATTGTTACACCATCCTTGTAATATTGCTCATTATGCTTTGTTTCTCTCAATATTCCATTGGGGAATATCTTCGACAAACTTCAAGATGAGCAAACAACACAAGCTTAACATGTCTTATGGTAATGGCTTTCTAAATATGGTAAATTATATATTTGTGTTCGCTAAATTATTACAAACTTTTAAGATTATCAAACAATAAACGATACATTTTTTGGAACTATAGATAATGCATCATTCAATGAGTGATCATTTGGCTAAATCTACTACAAACTGACACCATTACTACTTAGTACTTTATCTATATTTCAGGAGGGTTGTACAATACTATTGAGTACAACTCGTGATTTGTTATATTTTGACAATGAGAGATATTGACAAAATAAGAGAGAAGATTTGGCAGTGTTCTTTCAAATAATTTCGTCTATATTATATTTCTGTGACAAATTAACAATACTTTGTAAAATATGGAAATATATTTATTATTTAAAAATAGTTAAAAGGAAATAAACTTGATCTATTTACCATACAAGATGTATTACTTTTGCTATAATCGAGGGTGGGGTGAAAAATTTCCGGCCTGACCAAGAATTTTTTTTGCTTTATTTTTCAACATAATCTCCATTGAGACTGATACATTTCTCATAACGGTGTTCTAATTTAGTTATACCAGTTTTAAACGTAGATTCGTCAAGCTCCTCAAAATACTGATTTACAGCTTTAATCACTTCTTCATTGCTCCCAAATCTCTTACCGCCAAGCCATTTTTTTAGGTTAGGAAACAGATAATAGTCGCTGGAGGCTAGGTTTGGAGAGTAGGGAGGATGCGGCATCAATTCAAACTTCAATTCATAGATTTTAGCCATGGCAACACTCGACGAATGCGCTGGTGCGTTATCGTGATGAAACAAAAAATTTTTCCTCGCCAAATGAGGTTGTTTAATTTGTACCTCCTGCTTCAAATGTTGCAGTAACTCTGCGTTGTATTGACCAGTGATAGTTTTACCCTTTTCAAGGTAATCAATGTATGTAATTCCTCTTGCATCCCAAAAAACAGTAGCCATAACCTTGTTTGCCGATAAAATTGTTTTTGCCTTCTTTGGAGTTGATTCCCCTTGTCCAACCCACTGTTTAGACTTGTTTATTTTCAGGAGTGTAGTGGTGGTCCCAAGTTTCATCAACAGTTATGAATCGACGCAAAAATTCATTTGGATTACGCCTATACAGCGCCAAATTGTTGGTAGAAATATTTTTTCGAAGCAATTTTTGGTTGAGTGTTGGCAATTTGGTGTAAACCCCTTCAAATAGAAGTATTTGATAACAGAACGATTTTCCAATTTTTCCATTTTCACAAAAACATCAGAGGTGTCTTGTTCAGTGTGCTCTCAAACGTAAACTAATGTGGCGATTGGGCTGAAAGTGTACATATAAGCTAGTTAGGGATAGTAATGTACGACGCCACTCTGATAAAAGTAGACTTAGTGGCGCCGTCTCTTCGTCAGGCCGGAAACTTTTCACCCCACCCTTGTACTTAATAATATTTATTGGAAATTACAAAATGGTTTGTAATTAAAAAATTAGAAAACAAGAGAAAACTTTGGTTCATAATTTATCTAACACCCTTTCAACAGCTTCTTTTAACTATATATAGTCTATTAAATTTACAACTAATAACATGATTTTGTTTTAAAAATATTTCGATTTTATGCAAGCTTTTTGTAATTTTTGTGTGGAATTGTAGCTTTTTAAAACAAGTGTTTCCTTAATAACTGAACTGCCAAGAAAATAATTATCTGTGAAATTGTTGATTTTTATTAAACAGGACTCATTTTGTTGTATCTCGCACAACTGATTATTTCTACTAAGTTTAAATATCACTTTAAGAAGAGTTTTGTATTTTTTTGCCAAAATGGACTCGCATATGACTTGTAAGTGAACATGTCCTTGAAGTAGAATAATCACACATTGTACATTTAAACGGTTTTTCACCTGTGTGCAGTCTTGTGTGGCGTTTAAGTGTACTTGAATCTGAAGTGGAGTAATTACACACAGTGCACTTGTATGGTTTCTCACCCGTATGTATTCGTATATGTATTTTCAATGAACTAGAGTCCGCGGAGGAATAATTACATATCGTACACGTATATGGCTTTTCACCAGTATGTACCCTCATATGCCTTCTCAACTTAGACGATTCTGAAGTAGAATAATCACAATGTGCACATTTGTAAGGTTTTTCACCGGTATGCACTCTTAAATGTATTTTAAGCGAACTTGAATCTGACGTAGCAAAACTACATTGTGTACATTTGTACGGCTTTTCTCCGGTATGAACTCTCAGATGCCTTCTTAGACTGTACAGTTCTAGAGAAGAATAGTTACATTGTGTGCATACGTAAGGTTTGCCTCCTGAATGTATAGCCATGTGTTTTTTAAACCCATATGATTCTGAAGTGGTGAAACTACACTTTGTACATTTAAAACATTTCTTCTTCACTGGGTTACTCACAGTAACACTCCTACTGCAGTTATCTTTGTGAGTCTGATGTTCTTTCAATGTGTAGAACTTACTACTGCAGTGTTCACACTGGAACAGCACGCCTGAAACTTTAAGTAAACAATTACGACTAAATAATAATTATTTAATACGGTAAACAATTATTGTTTAAATTTCATTATTGTAACATAGTCACCGGACTACATATTCAAATGATTAGGATTATATACCTATTCTTCCCGTCAGTGGTCTATCAACTCACCTCATAAAGGCTACCGCGGTTTCAAAACTCTATAGTTTAATCTTCAGGCCATACAAAATGTTAAATCCCTCTGTCGAGGTTGTCACAAAGTCAAATAAAACATTAAAACATACATCACAAACACTAAGCACAATTACACATTTAAAATATTCATCATGCAATTTGGCTTGGCCAAGCTACACACGCAACTCGTACGTCGTTACATTCCGGACTGCGGAGTCTCCATCATTAGTAGCACGCCCGTCATTGTTATCAGTTACGGTGCGTCTGTTGGTTTTTGTTACTTACTCAAATCACTTATCCTTAGAGCCATGTCATATATTAAATTTGATTTAAATGAAAGTTTTTCATTGAGGATGCTCTGGGGGTCTGATTTTTTGCTCTTGTAAATCTCAAACTCTTCAATCGCATCCATATAACTACTTTTATGACACAAATGTAATATTTCCATGTTGGTATGGATGTCTTCAAATTTATGGTTTTTGTCCATAAGATGTTCTGTGAAAGCCGAGTTTGTCGATAATGCACTTCTGGGTATGTGCTCTTTAAATCTTTTCTTAAAAGAGAGAGATGTCTGACCGATATAGAAGCTTAGGCAATCACTACATTTTATTTTGTATATGCCAGTTTTTTCAAAGTTATCTCCACTTTTATTTGCAACTGGCTTCTTTAATAATGTTGACAATATGGATAACTTATTCCAACATGGAAATATTACATTTGTGTCATAAAAGTAGTTATATGGATGCGATTGAAGAGTTTGAGATTTACAAGAGCAAAAAATCAGACCCCCAGAACATCCTCAATGAAAAACTGTCATTTAAATCAAATTTAATATATGACAAGGCTCTAAGGATAAGTCATTTGAGTAACAAAAACCAACAGACACACCGTAACTGATAACGACGATGGGCGTGCTACTGATGATGGAGACTCTGCAGTCCGGAATGTAACAACGTACGAGTCGCGTGTGTAGCTTGGCCAAGCCGAATTGCATGATGAATATTTTAAATGTGTAATTGTGCTCAATGTTTGTGATGTATGTTTTAATGTTTTGTTTGACTTTGTGACGACCTCGACAGAGGGATTTAACATTTTGTATGGCCTGAAGATGAAACTATAGTTTCAAAACCACGGTAGCCTTTATGAGGTGAGTTGATAGACCACTGACAAGAAGAATAGGTATATAATCCTAATTATTATTTAAACTTTCTTTTATGGCTAAACAAAATATACTGGTCACTATTTCCTTAAAGAGTAGCAATGGGAAAATCTCAAATTGTATAGCTAATTATTTTCTATTATTCACATTGGTATATCAAATATTGCTAAAATAACTGGCATTGCATTTATAACAATAACATTACATTAATGTGGCATGATTACATTATAAAAACATTCTAACAATCTATGCTTCAAAGTACTAATGACCTCATTTGTCAATGTCACAGAAAACATTTTTTAGCAACAGTGATAGCTTAAGTTTGTTTTACAAACAATATTTTCAAATATAGTAAAAAAATTAAAATATCCGTCCCTCACTCACCACTTTCGCCTTCCACAGTACTAGTAGATTCGTCAAACATGTTTGCATTTTCCATTTCTGTGAAGTCAGACTCTACTTTCTGTAAATATACAAAATACATATTTTATTTAAGACCACCCAAATATGCTGCTGTAGTATGAGATATGAATAAAAGACAGTGCCAGATACAAATAGTGAGTATAGAGGTTAACCTTTTTTACATGCACTTCTGAAGTAGATTATACAAGTTTTTTTTTAATTTATGGACATTTTTGTTGAGTCAAAGTATTAATCTGTATTATTATATATATAAATTGTACCTACATAACGGTAATACCAGTTGAACTGAAAACTGGCATGAGGGTTTATTAAGTAACAAGTCAATTTGTGAAAAATTAATGGACTTGATCTAATGTTGTTTAAAAAAGGCATCTGTTTACATTTTTTAAATAAAAATAACTTAAAAATATAAATTATTATAGTTTAAAGAGTAATTTTTGGAATTCAAAATAAAAATTAAGTTCAAACATAATTTAAATCAAGATTTTTTCTGCATTAATTTACCCCTAAGTACTTGAAGTTTTATTGCAGTTTATTTTTAAATACAAATTTATAAACATTAAAATAAAGTGCATGCATCTATAGCTTTAAAATAAAGTATAACAATTTTTAGACCACATTAATTCAATATTTTTTTAACTTTAAATGAAATTTTCGAATAATTTTACGGACAATTTTTCTTAATAATATTAAAGACTTGTAAAAACTTACAATTTCTACAACAGGAAACAACGGCAAGCCATCTACATCTTCATTCACTGTGCATTCATTCCTACACAATCACATAATCACTTTAAAAAATTTTCAAAGTTAAACATTGTAAGAAATTTCAATTCTGATATAATATTGTGTGCTTAATAAAGAAAGGTAAAATCTAATAAATATAGGAAATAATTAATTTTGAAGAGAGTAAGATTTTATTATTAATATAAAAACCAGAAATGAACAACAGACTTGCAAAAGAAAGAAAATATTCTGTCTTTATTTGTATCACCCAACTTTGGGGTACACTAAATCAATCACTTTTTAATGTTCTGTGCCTTCCTCGTAGCCCAGTATTGCTTCATTCGTTGTGATCTTGCTTTTCTTTCTTCGTCATTTGGATCGTTCGCTCGGATTTAACTTTGCCTTGGAACCATTGCTTCTTGTCCTTGGTTATTGTTTTGGCTGTTCTGTCCATGAACATAGTGTCAGTGATTTGTAGTTCTGTTATGTCTTTCTCTGTTTCTCTAAACCAAAATGGTTTGGCTCTTTTATTGCGAAAGTAGTCAAATATTTTTTTGGTCAGTCTATTTTTGTCCATTCGGAGGATGTGCCCATAAAGATCAATTCTTCTTTTTCTTATTGTGTCTGACAGTGTTTCAGTTTTTTGGTAAAGAGTTTCATTACTGATGTGGAGTACTTGGTTGTTACGGAATTTGGGGCCTAAGATTTTTCGTAATATCTTTCTTTCTTTGATCTCCAATAAAATAATAAAGAAATAAGAAATTATTAAATCCAATAATAAAGAAATTATTATTAATAAATTTTTTAAAAATAAAATTAATCAACGGTATTATGGTACAAAAAAATTAGGATTCCAATAATCAGTTTCTTATATGAATTATAGCAAATTTTTGTTAGAAAAACTCATTAACTAATTAAACTAATTAACACATTTATCATAAAGACACATAAAAATTTGATTAAAACAAAATTACAAAGTAAATAATATATAAAGCCTGGGTGTTTGACAAAAGTTCTGAAAATGGATTTGAAATGCAATTAAACAAGCGTTAGTTACAAAGCTAAAAATGGCAGCAGTTAGTAATCTTTAACTGTAATATTTTAAGTAGGACTTATATGTCCCAATTATTTTTAGTAAATTTCTGTTGGAAAATGAGATGGAAGTTATAAGAGGATATGTTGGCATTGCAGCTTTCTCCAATTTTAGTCTGATTTAAAACAAACGTCACGAAAATTGTTTTTCATTAGAATTATTTGATTTTTATAAACTTATTTTCATTTTTTGAAGGCCAACATGTCCAAGGTGATTAATGCACTGGTCAGTCTACAGTGTTTCTCAAAATGCACACCTCAAGGTCATAGGTTTGAGAATGCATTTACTGCCATATGCCTTTCCCTATCTATTAACACTAATTGCTCCTAATTAGTCTAACATGCATACAGTTAACAAAAATACAAAAAGCCAGAATTTTCATAGTAGTTTCGCAAATTTGTTATGTAGTAAAATCTGTTCAACTGTTTCAAAGTAGCATTTATTCAAAATTTGCTGACATTGTTTTTCAAATGTGATAAATGATTTTCCATTCTAATTATTCTGGATGATTTAATACAATTTAAATCATCACATATGTATATAAAGGGTCATCAAAAAAGAATGCCAGTATTTCAAAAAATCACTAAAACAAACATTCTCAACCTATAGGAGTAATTTTTTCACCATTTTTTTTTTTTTAACTAAATTGAAGTAGTTTTGTTGGATACAGGACATACAATGACTTCGAATTGTGCTGAACAAGATGCACAGTGACACACTACCTCCGCCGAGTTGGACATTACGATGTTACCGTGCAGCAGAAAGCACAGTGCGTTATTTGGTTCGCTGAGTCAAAACTGATTGTGAGTATTCAGCATCGCTTTCAGTGAACTTTTGAAGGACGAAATTCACCAGATGATAAAGCTATTTGTTCAATCGGCTTCAATTAACAGGAATTATTGAGAAAAAACACTCACCAGGCCGGCAATCGCTGAAGAAAATGTCGAAAGCACCTGCCAGTCTTGTGTTAGGAGTCAAAAAAAAAAAAAAGATCAATAGTTCGACGAAACATTGAACTGTATATATAGAAAAAAGCAATACAAAATGTACTGTTAAAACAATTATGTCTCCATGCCTATAAAATTCAACTCAGGCACGAGATGACAATCAGCTTTTTTTAAAACAGGTGTTCTTTACAGATGAAGCAACGTTTCACATTAATGGTTGCGTTTCACAACTATTGAATATGGAGATTACAACAACCTAACGAAATTCATGAGTACATACGAGAATACGGTGCAGATTAATTCATGACCGATTAGTTGGCTCCTTCTTTTTCACTGAAAGAACAATTACAGGAATAATCTATTCAGACATGCTAGAACAGTTTGTGTTTCCTGAGATTGAACAAACTGGACGTCATGTCACAAGCTCCCTCTCGCTATCATCTAATTGTGCACAACACCCTCAACACCAGATTTCCTAATGGTTGGATTATGCTAAGAAAATTTGATTTGGTGCATCTGTGAGAACGCACCTCTGCCGACATCATGCCTGTAACCCCAGATGTCTGCACAGCAACAAATGGATGCCATATCAAAACTTACTACGATATTAAACAAACTTTTTTCCTGTAAATTGTCATTGTAAAATCATTAAATTATCTTTAATACTTTTTGAGTTACACTTAGTTGGAATCCTGGCATTCTTTTTCTATGACCCTGTATATACATAGCATAAAGGTAAAAAATAATAAATTTTAGAATTGTCACAATTAATTTCCATATTTTTTATTGTAAAATATAAATATCTTTGGATATTAAAACTCCGCCATTGCTGGTCAAAAGCCCGGGGCTTCATCTCTCATGGGATGAAGAAGGAGGAGGGGGAGGAGTAACACCTAGCTAAAAAACCGGGGACCATCTGGCTCCGGATGGTAACACCCTGTAAGGGCCCCTGCCTTGGGTTAAAAGGTGAAACTTGGTCAACAGTCCTGACAGCGGAAGAGGAATCTCGGATTCCCAACGGTGGATGGAGCGGAAGAGCCTGGTGGTTTCACCACCAACACATAATTACAAATCCAAAGGCGTTTGTTCCCAGATTGGGCGGCCTTTGGTCAACGTCTGTTCTCCAGGTTAGGGGCTTCTGAGAATAACCTCCAGGACTCACAACCTTGGTTGTAAATTCATGGCTCTAGAAGTCACCCCCAAGACGAATGAAGCAATACTGAGCTACGAGGAAGGCACAGAACATTAAACAGTGATTGATTTAGTGTACCCCAAGGTTGGGTGAAACAAATAAAGAGAGAAGAAAATGTCTTGTTTATATATCTTTCATAATTAATTGGTAGTTTTGAGAATTGCTTGTTACTTCATCACATAGATATGTGCCCTGATTAAAAAAAAATAAAATAAAATAATGTCTCATAATGTAGGTGTAAAAGGATATGCTACATACAAATATATTTTGTGTAGAATATTATTTTAAAATGTAACAACACAATTCATTACAATTAATAAAACATGTTAATCCTTACACAAAGTATTCTTGTTCCTCCGTACCAATGTCTTTTTGTTCCTTTCTTACTTCTATGAGATCAAAACTTACTCCTTGCTCGATTTCAGTATCACAATTTGCAGCTGTTTTCAAATTTATTGAATCCTCCATGTCTATAATTAAACAAACAATTTACTCACTCAGTTTTCAAATAATTTGAAACAGAAACATTTATATGAATTTTTTTTAACCATGTATACTGCTTCATTCAGGGCAAAGTTTGGAAGCGGATTCTTCTTCAGTCTTTTTTGTTTGTTTGTTGGTAGTAGTTTTAACAGGGTTGCTACTTGTCTTTTTAGACAAGTATATTACTTGTCTAAACAAGAACAGCAAATCCCTAAATGTAGATGTTTAAATCATTAGGTGTAGTGTTGTTGTTTGTGTGTTA
This sequence comes from Callitettix versicolor, assembly GCA_022606455.1. Taxonomy (NCBI): domain Eukaryota; kingdom Metazoa; phylum Arthropoda; class Insecta; order Hemiptera; family Cercopidae; genus Callitettix; species Callitettix versicolor. The sequence continues at coordinate 43,758,249 of CM040188.1, forward strand.
GACTTAGATACCACAAGGATGTCTAAACCCTCTCAATAGGTGCAGCTAGTCTGCACCCTCTGTGGTGTTTAAATAAAAATTAACTTAAGGACCTAACAGCATGCTCTTGCTTAAAAGTAGTGGATATAAAACAGTTGCTGTTTTATAAATATTGAATTCTTTGCTGATAGTTCCTATATTTGAATTTAAACTGAAATTTGGCTCAGTAACCCACTAAGTTGTTTTTTCCACCGCTAAACTGTGGAAATGTGTGTCCAACTTAAAGCCAGCATCTTTCGATTATATTAATCTGAATGAGATTTAAATGAGTTAACTTGCATGAACAATATATTGATTAGTGACCTTGGCATAATAAATCTAGCATGATCCATGTGATGTAAATGGCAATGACATCAAAATATAGTTCCATTAAAACTTGCATAAAGTCATAACTTGTCATAAGAAATTTAATGTTGCATGTGTGAATAGCTCTTAATTTAATAATAAAGTATGTAATAAAAAAAATATTACTTTAGTAAAAAAGTGAAAACTTATAAATACCAATAAAACTGTTACTCGAAGCAATTAATGCGATTTTCACTAAGCCTATCTACCTGCAGAAGAGTGCTGGTTTGGAAGAATGGTATTTATGCAATATAGCAATATAGGTTGTTTATTTCAAATAATGAATATTATATTTTGTTTGTTTTATTTTATGCCTTAATATTTAATTAACACAACAACAGAGTCCGTTAGGTCTTTCAGTATTTTTTTTTTAAAAAAAGGTTTTTAGCGATCAAAAACACGTTACCTAGACCTACAGGATAACTAGTTCACTTAAATAGCTTTTTTACCTAACATCATGTCAGTTAGGTTATTGAGTATTATTTTTTTTAATAAAAATGTTTTTATCATGCAACAACCATGTTAGTTAGATTCACCACCCAACAATCATGACAGTTAGATTATTGGTACTTTTTTTTTTTAAAAAAAAGTAAAAGGATTTTTATTGTTTTAACAATCAAAAACATATTAGCTATTTTCGCATGGTAACAATTTTGAGGTTATGCAGGTTACTTTTATGCAGGTTTATTTTCAATTTTTATCGCACTTCCAGTGCTTTTCACACATTTATATTTTAGATTATTGCTTATAATAAAAACCTTTCAGTGAAAAAATTACCAAAAAATCGGTAATAATCTACACTGCATATTTACCATTTTTTGTTCAAATTATTATTATTAATCGTTTTCACAATGAAAAACATGTTGCCTATGTTTGCAATGGTAATTTTGAGGTTATACAGGTTATCTTTTTTTCAAACTTCTCATAGTTTCTGCACTTTTATATTTTGTTTTATTACTACTGAGCATGTAACAAAGCACTTTTGCGCAAACATTACTAAAATAGCCAAAATAAGTTACACTGCATATTTACCAAATTGGTTTATACCTATTTCCTTTCTCTAGTTTCAAGTCTTTTCTTTTTTTTTTAATTGCTTTCAAAAAAGTTTACAATAACTAAAAGTAATTTGTCTTTTACTTACCAGCAATTCGGCTAATAAAAAACTAAATTCAATTTTCAGATGCAATTTTTCTTTTTTTTGCTTTAAGATGATTGTATTAAAAAAAATGTATACTTTATAATATTTAATAAAAATTTGAATAATTCTCCATTCTGATAGTTTTATTTCTCTATTATAATAAAATATTATAACTTTTTCTCCTTATGTCGAAAGATATTTATTTTTCGTAATTGTTACAAGTCACACTTAATGAGGTTTAGGTTAAGGACACAAAAAGAAAAACAAGAAATCCTTCAGTATTAATACTGCAATTTTAAAAGTAAGTGCTGATTTTCGTCAGTACTACGAAACATAGTATTAATAAACAAGGATTACAAAACTGTTATATTGCCAGTGTATCAAAGTCAAGAATGGAAAGTAAATTTTACCGATTTACTAAATTTACATACTATAGTACAACACTACGGACTACAATATTTACTATTTACAAAAATGTTCTGGTTTCTCATCCTGAGGCTTGTTAGATTTCGTTCCATTAAAAAACAGGTTATAAATTACTATACTTCCAGTATTACATATATTAGATACTGCAGATTTATACTAAAATGACCATTATATTATCTTTATTTGGTTTTTTATATGACAATAATTTATAATAATTATTTTTTATGACGTCGTGTATACATTTACTAGGCCATTATTACATATTATTGATCGTTTTTTAGTTACCTATTGTCAAATGGGATAATTATCAAAACTATCGAACAAAATATAAGCCTAGGAATGAAACAGCGTTCACAAATCACAAAAGTGTAAACATTACTGAGAGCAGTAACCAATGTACATGCTTCGAATTATTATTTTTAATCGATTTTTTGGTCAGAACACGATAGAATATATCTATCACTAGTAAATGTGTCGACATGTGTAAAGTACAGTTCTTTAAAGAAAGAAGTGGATAAAAGTGAAAGTGAAAGTAGAGTGTAGACTGTACTGACTGTACAGTATGAAGTACCGTTACCCGCCACGAAATGAATTATTCGGGTGCAGAAGTTAGGTTAAAAAGTTGTTAATAATCATTGTATGTAAACGCAATTGTTATTGTAATACTACAACGTAAATTTTGTGTAATGATAAAAATCGTGCAGTGATAATAGTAGTTTAATTAATTTGTAAGTAAAAGGAATTTAAATTAATACGAAATTAGTTAATTATGCAATAATATTTGTTTGATTTTGACAAAGGTACTGTATTTTGTTTTAAAAATATTTCAGCTTTAAATATAAATTTTAAAAGTTTTAAATATGTGCAAGTTTTAAATGTGTACTAATAACTTTTATGTTTAAGTTAGTTATTTATTGTGTTAAAAAATTATACAATTCTGTGACAGTTTTCACTTAAAGTTTAACAAATTCTGAAAGTACTAGCAAGCCTACCATACCCTACTAACAATTAAACTATTAATGGCAAAATAAAGGAATGCCAGGGAGACATCAAAACCCATTTATAATGCAACCTATTCCCTGAAAATAATTATTTGAACCTGAAACTATAAACATAACCTTGCATTTAATTAATTGAAGAAACAGCTGTTGTGGAAAATTTGTTTTTTGTGAAATAAATATCACACAGGATAGTGTTGAAACAGTGTTTATTTATATTTTAAAAAATATGAATAAGGTGCTTATTTATTTTGATATTTTATTTGTAGTATTATTACTGATATAATTTATTGAACATAGTAATTTTGTCAATCTTCTTTTAATAATTTTGTTTGATAGTATATACTGTGAAGTTAAAAATTATCTACACTGTAAAGGAGCAATCTTTCAAATCACACAATATCAAAATTATATTTTTGTCTTTTTGTGGCAATTTACACAAAAACAAATTCCAGTGGTAAGCAGGATTTACTATTTACAATTTTTTTGAAATGCGCTTGAACTGTAAATTTATTTATATTAAAATTAACTGTTTTTTTGGTAATAGTAATAGTAATAATAATAATAACGTGTGCTTTATTTACCACAATAATAATAACAATATGTGGTTTTTCAACATGGCCTCTTCAGTTATAAACCTACATACATATTACGATTGTTATTTCACCATTAAATCTTAAAAGAACTGTTAATTACATTAATAAGTGCATCAGGTAATTAATTACGGAAAGCAAAAAGTTTTTAAACTAAGTTTTTGGGTTTTGATTTTAAGGCCTATAAGTAATATAACATTTATTAACTAAAGATCGTCACACACTGCATGCAATAGTATATAGTGCTATAAAATTATAATATTTAGCAAAAGCTGTACAGCTTTAACAAACCTACATTAAACGATGCCGCTAAACATTATTTGCATTGCATACCAGTTATAGTTTTTAGCACATTGTAAGCTATAAATGTTAGTGAAATATGCACTAACTGGACGTAAGCAACTAGTGTAACCACGGAGTTGTACTGTTGTAGTCCACACTTGCAAACTTTCTTGGTATGTTATGTTTTGTATTGGAGTTTTGTCAACACAGAGTGAAATGTTTGATGAAGAGATGAACAGTCATACTTGTTTTGTGGTTAATGAATGGCTGCAAGAATTTAAATGTGAAAACACCATTTTAAAAATGGTAACAAATAATTTAAAGTTGTAAGTTTCCAGTGATTTTACTTCAAAGTGTATATTAATAATTAATAATACAATTAAAACATAATTTCACAATATTATATAGTATATACAAAGTACAATAAATTAATATAATAAAAGTAAGAGAAAATATATGAATGAGAATTTATAAATAACATACAGTAATTAAGCAAACTAAGTTTTAGAAATACAAAGACATTAGCTTATTAAAGTAAGTTGTACGCTTTAGTTAACAGTATTATCAGTCATCAAATTCATAATTTAAAATTATTTTGATTGTTACAGTATACTAGTTTGATCGCAGCTGTAGGTAAATGCTTGTATTTTGATCGGATACCTGTTGCCTATTTATCATATCTAATTTCCGAGGCGTACTCCTCTAAGGAGAAATGGAAAATTCTGTAAAATAATCTTGAATTGTCCTTATCAGCAACTTGTGCTTTCGTTTGAAAGATATTGCTGAATCATGATATTCTTTGTGTTTGTTTGACATCCTGATTATATCTTTCCTTATACGAGGGTGGTCTGAAAAGTTTCCGACCTCAACATGAAGATAGCAGCACTCGTCGGTGGCACCACTCGAATATCGTTGTTCATCTGTTGACAAAGTTACAACCATTTTGGACGCACAGTTGTTATGTAACAGTCGTTTGAGTGAGTATTTTTATGAAAATAGACCAAATCGAGTATCGAGCTGTCATTAAATATTTGTTTTTGAAAGGCAATATACCAGCGCAAATCAAAGATGAGTTGGATTCTGTGAATGGGGACTCTGCACCATCATTTACCACAGTGCATAACTATAATTATACAATTTTAGAACTTATTGCTAAGAATTCACTGTCTAATTGCTTTTTGTCCAGAATAGCTTTCTTGAAATTTGTGTCATTCATCTATGTAAGTCCTAAGATTTCATATGCTATTTACTCAGAAATACTAACAAAACTAAACTTCGTCCTGTTCCAGGTCATCAAATAAGTGATTAAACTCATGAAATCTTGTCTTGTAACATTAATGTCATGTACCCAGCATCACTGTTTTTGTTTTAATGCCAAAGTCAATAAGAGGAGATCCAACTTTGACCTCCTGGTGGTAACTAAAGTATACATTAGAGATTTGTTTTGCACTGAAGTATGTCGACCGCTGATGCTTCATCACAAAAATACCCTAGTGCTATATAGGATAGTATTTAGTGTGTAGTGGCCTTTATTGCTAGAATTATTTTATGATACAAATATTAATTAGGGCTTGCTGCTGTTTGGTTTATCAACGGTTTTTTATATGAATTTTGGGTTTTATTAGAAAATTTAGAACCAAAATTTAATAATCACTAAATAATTATTTAGTGAATAAATAAATAGTGAATAATAAATAGTGAATAAATAATTATCACTGAAACTAAAGTTTCAGATAGAAAGGGAAAAAAACTTCAAACAAAAAATTATTTATTCTGTTACGTTGTATAAAATTATGTTCACCATGGCCATCTTACAATTTAAAGACTGGGTTGTAGCTTCAAAATTCAAAAATATGATGTAGACCTATGTAGGCTGTTTCAAAATTTTTGGAAATATAGTTTACAGTGTTAGGTCTTTATACCCAGTCTCTTCAATACCCAGTCTTTTTTTTAAATTGCCCTAAATTGATAAGAAAATGTAGTATAAAAACCTATTTTTAAGTTAATTTTAAGGGTTGTTGGCTGTTATTTTCAAACTGTGTGTGTGTGTGTGTGTGTGCATGTAAATGAATCAATAAATTGTATTGGTTAGTATTTGAATATTTTGAGATACAAACCATTTATGGTACCACTACCACCTTCAGTTGAATATCCTGTAACAAAGATAAAAAAAGCTTTTAAGATTTTTCATTTACAAATTAACTATAAACTATTCCAATTAATTAGCTCCCAAATTCTTTAAATGTTTGTACCCATAATGTACAAATGTTAAAGTAGCAACTTATACTGCTCGTGAAACAAAGTTACATTTTCGCATTAATTCAATAAGATGTGTGTAAAAAACAAATTTTACCTCCTCAGTTCTAGCCTTAATAGATCTAGAACCATGGAGCAAAAACCGGCTGCAGCAAACATGTTATTTGTGAAATTTTTAAAATAGTGTTGTAAATTTAAATAATACTAACTAAATAAATATAAAATAAAAGGTGGTTATTAAAAATAATAATAATTACCACCTTTAATAGCTCATTATAACAAGTACTGTAAAAGAAGAAATTAATTAAACATTTTTGTTTGTGTTTGGAACTCAAATTTGGAATTATAAATTTGGAATTTTTGAGAAAACTAGTAGCGGACAGTATTAACACTTTACTGACAAAAAGATTATGTAACAAAACGTGTAATTCAGTGTTAAAGTAATGCAAGAAGTACGTAGACAATGAAAGTGGCCACTTTGAACAGTTCTTTTAATGCAAGTTCTGATAGTGACAAACTGTTGTAAATGTTACAGCTAAACTGCATTTTCAGTTAAATTTAGTTGTTTTGTTTTTACTCAATGTCTGTGACATACTTTATGCCAGATTAATGAGGATGATGGATCAGCTTTAACATTAAGGGTAGTAAAGTGAACCAGATTGACCATTGAGCCCTTTTTCAGTTAACTGACTTATACCAAAGCGTGTATATTGGTTCTAAGAAATTACTTTTGAAATTAATAATAGCAAACTACTTGCTACCGGACAGTGAAAATGCTCACCTTGTCTGTAATTTTTTTAAGATATAGTACTCTTTTTAATTTTTCTCACTCTTTATGATATAAAAATGAGTTAACCAATTTAGACATAGTAAAACTATAAGAAAACCTTCTGATTTCCAATTTTAAAATCAGCTATGCACTTTTTGAGAAATTTACTTTGTATTGTTATATTGTTAGGTCAAGTAAACAACAAGACAAATGTTTCGAGATGAGATTTCATTTCTCAGGAAGAATTCCATTTTTAGTTACATTTGTCGTAGTATGCAGTATAATTCTACTGGCTGTCAATGTGTACGAGCTACAGTGGATGCAGCAAGAACATCTCAGGTATCATCATGACAGTGACAGTATTGCCAAAACAGGAACCGATATGAACATAAAAACACCATTAACATTTGTAGCATATGGCAGAGATGTAAGTATTCTGAAGAAAGAAACGTACTTGAAATTGTGTAATATTTTTATACTTTTACACAAAAACAAGGCATGTTCTTTATATAAGTACAATTTTGAAATATTGCTGCTACAAGCTTAAGTATAAGTATACACTGAATTCCTGCATCTGGTTAGCCACAGCCGCCTTAGTTTATGTTAAAGATTATTACAGTATTTGGAGAAAACACTATCAGCAATAGTGTTCACAATGTACGCAGTTTGGACGTTAAATAAATAAATAAATGCTGATTGTATTGATTGTGTGTGTGTGTGTGTGTGTGTGTGTATGTGTCTGTGTGTGTATGTGCGTGCGCGCTTGTACATTTCTGAATATATGTACAATTTTTCATATATTTAGTATTTCATTTCATTTATATATTTATAACATTTATTTATAACATTCATAACATTTAGTATATTTCATATATTTAGTTAGTATTTTTCATATACTAACGAGCTCTCGAAAAGTATTTGAGTTAAGATTCGACGTTCATATTATTCTTCATATGATGTCGAGGTCTTACCATGATAGCAGCTCCAATTGTACCAATTGGAAATTTGCTGAAAGAAATTCGGGTAAGGTACACGATGGCGTGTAGGCTATGCCATTGGGATCATTTGTGCATTGTTTCATTAATAACATGATCATAAACGAAAGGTACTGATCATAAACGAAATTTTGTGCTGAGTATTTTAAACGGTTAATTTTAACGTTATTAGGTTAGGTTCATCTGATAACATGAATCAATTGATCTGTTTTAACTGTTGTAGTATTCTAATTTGAAGCTGCAATTGTCATTCTTCGTCTACTGTCGGTTCGTTTGCAAATGGTGTTGTCAAAGTTGATTCTTTAACACAAACACTGACAGTACAAAAACTGATTTTGTTAGTAAAACACTAAAGGATTACTATTTCTGAGATAATTAAACAATGGCAGTGTAACTAATAAGTAACTGTAACTGTGAACTGTAAAACAATGTTGTATCAAATCATTGATATAACCAATCTGGCCTAATTTTACATTACGCCGAGGTTGAGATGGAACTGCCCCAACTCCCAACATCCCAAGGTCAAATGTTGGGGCAAACAGGATTGCCAATGAGCTGAAATTCCCCTCTCCTTGTAACGCAGTTCACCTGCTTACAGAGTCGAAGATGCTTTAAATCTCTTTAATCGCACCTTTGACCCAGATACACTCTTTGGAGTGGGTTCTATTATATTAGAGCTGCAGTTTTTGGTTTAAATTTTATTTATTTATTTAATTTAATATAAACATAAATCTTTGTATTGTTTTCTTCTATTTGCCACTGAACACTTTTCGTTATAACACTTTCTTCTATTTCGTTCGCTGAACACTTTTACCACTGAATCCGGAAACGGCTGACTGTCTGGCGATCTGCGCTGGACTTCTCAAACGGAAGAGTAGCTCACACCACACGTCGTTGCTTGCCACTGAACCCGGAGACTGCTGACTGTCTGGTGATCTGCGCTGGACTTCTCAAACGGAAGAGTAGCTCACACCACACGTCGTTGCTTATCTCTTGACACTGAACTCGCATAGACCTAGTCGGCTCAACTTGCTGTTCTTCGGAACCGGAATTCGACGGCCTGATGTGTCGTTACAGCATAGAAATAGGAGAGGAACTGAATAAGTTATCAGCTCAACACGCCGGTATAACTCCGAGGAAGGAATGACTATCGGCTCAGCACGCTGGTATAGTCCACGGATGTATGGTCGGCTCAACTCGTCGGTACCGCACTAGGATAGGTCGATCGGTGGGTAGAGTTTGGGCCGGAGTAGGTTATCGGCTCAGCACGCCGGTATAGTCCACCGATGTACGGTTGGCTGAACACGCCAGTACCGAACTAGGATAGGTAGGTAGGGAGGGTTTGGGCTGGAGGAGCCCAACTGCCTTCTGTAGCGCTGTGAAGCTGCTTATATACCCTGGTTCTGTTGGTGGGGTATTGCGGCTAATAGTGGGGAAGATATCTTGTTTATTTAGGGCATATCTGTACATTAGAGATTATCAAGTTTGTTTACTTAGCTTATCCCAACTCAATTAAACTAGGATTTAAATCACTTCATTACATCCTCTCTATTTCTTTACAATAGGCCATAACATTCCACCTACCTTAAATGTTCATAATTTTCAAAACAAAAAGTTAGTTCTTATGAATAACATTGAACTAAAATGAACACGGTGTAGTTAGTAGAACATAGTTACTTACATAAAAATTAACAGAGTTTAAGTACAACAATAATAATAAAAAATAGAACTTAATGGTATACTTATTTTTCATTTACAAATTTTAATACATATTTAAACATTTATAATGGAGACCAACAAATATAGTTTAATAGCTGTAATTGATGTCCATGGGTAATGGACACAGTTTATTGATAGCACATAACACTACATCTGCGGATGTTTTCACTGCCACCATTCTTACTTGATTGTCCTTTCTTGTATGAGGCTGGATCACTCACCCAAAGGCCAGAATAGGGGTGGCAAGTGGTCTTTCAGTAGTATGAGGGCTCCAACCTAAATGGCAGGATGTGTTGATTTCATCTTGCCTTATGCTGTAAATTGGTGAAGTGTTCTCTGGACCAGCACGTCTAAAAGTGTTGCAGCAGTTACTGCAGCCACTGCCTTCTTGATGTCCCTTTAAGAATAGTAGCATTGTTGATTCAGGGATAGATATGATTGAGCCACCAGTGAGAAAATGAGCTGATGTTAGAAATAATAGGTAAGAAGAATCACTGGATATAGGGGTAAGGAGACATGAGTTTTATACCGTCTCTACCTGAGTTAAAATGGTACTGAATTCTTCAAAGGAAAATGACGTATTGCCTATTGTTTTTTAATGATGTTTTTAATAATTTTGCACCTACTTTCCAGAGTGCTCCCATATGTGGTTAGTAGGGGGATTGAATCTCCAACATATTTCTTCATCAGTATTTTTGTACCATCAGGGTTTTTGTAATAATTCTGTTTTTTTATGGACTCATGCAATGCAGCTAACGGATAATTCGAATGTTCTGATTGGTAGCTGTGTTTGGTGCAAAGCGTGGAGGTTACGGGTAGCAATGCTTTAACGGAATCATTAGCTAATGCCAGTTCACCCTGAGTGGCGTGATGTCGTACAGTTCTCTGATTGGTTGAAGAATACCGTGCAGTTGTTTTTATACAGACAGTTAGCAGCTGTCAAATTTAGAATGTTTGTTTAACTTGGAAATAATGGGCTAATGGACTTAACAATATCTGATGTAGATTTGCATTTTTTAAATCCATATTAGGCCTAGTATATGAATAGTTATGGTTCATTGCATTAAAGAGTGCAATAGATGATATTGCAGTAAATGATCCTTTGCAGATGTGGTTGTTTTAGTTTAACGGTTTTAGTGTAAAGCATTTTATGCAGAGATAACAAACTCAAATCCAATATTTTAATTTAGTTTCACAAATATATTTTTAAGTGACAAAAAAGACTGACAGTTGTATAATTAATTGCTAAGAAATAATATAAAACAAATACACTAATTAACTTGATTTTTTCCAGGTAGATTCAGGATATTTGAAACATGTGTTTGCAGTATTCAAAGAGTTCGGATATATCCGAGATGTACATAATACTTCAAATGATTGGGATGTTCTATGGGCGCATGATTATCCTTTTAAAAAGCTTTATACAACTTTAAAGGCACTGAAGCCCCACCAGAAGGTAAAAAAACATTTATTTAAATATAAAAATATGCAACTCAAATGTTTTTGTCATTCTGTAATGTTTATTCGTGTAGATGATTGCCCATCCTGACTTGTTTAAAAATAGAGCAAAACATTATAGTACCCAAATATCTATTCTGCTATTTATAGGAGGCTATAGGCATTGCTGCTATAGGCTAATAGGATCTGCTGATGTAGACCCCCATTTACATTTCGTGCACCCCAATATTTTTTCACTCTGACATGGACCTCTTGAAAGTTGTGATCAACCACTAAGGATTCATATAAACCACTTTGGGAGCCATTGCTCTAGGTGGACTGAGATGTATTGTGGGAATCCTGGGTAGAGGGTAAGTCAGAAAAACCATGGGCTTCATCACGAGACCTTGTTGTCTGAAGGTACATCTGAACAGGATAGGATAGGAATCGTGGAATTTTTGGCATTGCAGGAAAGAATGGAACCTTTATGATTGTGAGGCTGTTGTCAGCAAGAGGCAAAGGACCCTGGGAAGTCAATGGACTGCTCAAATTCATTGAGGGGACCAGTATACTGAAGTAGAATCCTGGAGGCTAAGTTGTACAATAGGTAATTTTACCACAGAAATCAAATCATGATTGTGTTACCTTAATACTCTGCAAAGTTAAGTACTTGGGCTCTTCGAAATTAGAAAGAAATGTGTGCTTTGGGAGTAAATCAGAAAAAAACCCTTAAATGCCGCCATGTTTTTTGTTTTAATTTACTCTTGAACCATTAACTACTTTGATTTTTGGTGTTTAACGTTCGACTATTGTGCACACTTGGGCTAATGCAGACGATATAAAATTTGGTATAATGACTTAAGTATTCATGTGGGGCCATATTGGAGCAAATTGTTTTGAACTGATTTCTAGTTTTTAGTCTGTAGTTTCCAAACCAGATTTTTGTGAATGTGGGAAAGTTTGTGTAATGTTTTTGCACAGTTTTTTTGTGATGACTCTTATGCTTTAAACAAAAAAGTGTATTTTAATATGACTTACAAAATAAAGCAAACTTATTTACAGGTTAATCATTTCCCTGGTACTGGATACATAACCAATAAAATGGATTTAGCCACTTCGAACATTGCACACATTCCCAGAGCTTTTAAAATACCGCATCAAAAGAAAGAGCTTCTAAAATATGTAAGTACAATGACTAAATAAATGTAATGTGAAAGTGTTATTGATTAATGTTGCATTTATTGTCAATTATCATTTTATTTTAAAATATGTATATTTTATTTTTCTACTTACAAATGTTGGAGGATACCAACAAAAAACTTAGAAATACAAATAAAGACTTATGTGACTTGAAAAATGATTGACAGGAGCAGAAAAGAAAGCTACAAAAGTAATTCAATTAGCAGTTAATCTTTTTCGGTATTGTTTTACTGTGTGTAACATCAAAAGTGTCAGTGGTATTGCATCAGTGGTATTTGTTTTAATTAGCCTTTTTACTTTACACCTAGACACTGTTTTGTTCTACAAAGGAATTAACTGTAAATATCGTATCCCTGTAGTGTAATTTATTGTACTTTAGATTAATTTCCTGCAGACATAACCTACACTTTTTTTATTATTCTTTATTTACTGATACATTTTGAACAGCAATACATTAAATTATTTTTTTTTTTTTTTTTTTTTTTTATAATTAAGTCCACATTGGAGCACACACAGTCAATTTAATTAAGTCTTTTGGTTTTTCTGCGTTCTTCCCAGTATTTTTTTAATCTTATTGATCTCTGAAGTCTGAGTTCTTCCGAATATACTACGTTTCGTGGACGTTTTTCCCTAAACTGTAATTGGGTTTCCTGACTTTTTAAGATCGCTTTTTCCCTTCTTCCTGCCAAGTGCTCCTTGGTTATTCCTAGTTCCTCCAAGTCCTGTTTCACCTCCTTCAACCAGTTGTTCTTAACTTTACACTTCAGTTGGTAGTCCAATAATCTCTTCGTAAGTTTACTCTCCGGTAATCGAGTTAGGTGTCCAAAGAAGGCCAATCTTCTTTTCCTAAAAATGTTAGTGAGCTGCTCGTTGTTCCGATACAAGACCGCATTCGGCAATAATCTGTACTGTCCCCCCACTAAATGTTTCTTATTAATAATTGTTCGGAGTACTCTCCTTTCCATTCTCTGGAGCTCCTCCGTTCTATTTTGGCTCTTTAGATTAAATAGGGTCTCCGAGGCGTAAGTTACGTTTACCCTTATGACCATGTTATAATGCCTAAGTTTAGATTTTATAGAAAGCGATTTTTTTTTTGTAGGTGTTCTGGGTCAAATAGAAGGCAGATCTTAATTTAGCTACTCTGTGCTAACTATGCATGATCAAAAACTACATTTATTACACTCTCAAAATTATATGTCATCAAAACGGGAAGGTATAATAGCTTAGAGACTTATTAACTTAGAGAATCGTTTTTCCTTCGAAGGTACCGTGTTATAAGTTAGAGATCGACCTGTGTAATAAGATAGAGATTCCGTATTGTGTATTAACTTGGAGACTACAGTTCCGTCAAGTGTGTTGCACCGTGTGTATATGTTGCCGACGCCACTGCTTGCAGGCGCTTCAGTATCTTCTATCTAACAAGTAGAACTCGCTTATATCTTAACAAGAAAGATATAAAGTTGATTTGGATAAGTTTTGTTCCGAAAGGCTTATATGCAATGCTGTAAATGTATACTAATTTATATATGTAATAGTAATAGTAATAATAATATACAAATATTGTTTGAAGGTTGCTTTATTCAAACCATATCCAAATTGAATTGAGAAAACAACCCTAAATTAATGAATTCATATAAACTTACTTTGTTTTTTTCGATAAATATTTCTATTTTTCTATACAGATAATTGTCATAAATAAACATTTAGATATGTTGTTGTCCATTAAGTCCAACTGTTTCTTTACTAATTACCATGAACTTGGTTTTATTAATGTTTAATCCATACAAATGATTACTATTTTAAGGATTTTCTTGTTAAATCCTTTTTACAAAAAAAAAAAAATGTCTTATACTATCCTTCAGAATGGCAAAATAAAGTAATAATAAAATTTAAAAACATAATTTCTGAAGTATTTTATTATAGAAAAATACTAGGACAAATGAAAAAGATATGAAATTAAGAAAATACAGCGTTTTTTGTAAAGATCTAAACCGGATTTGTTGAAAAATAAAATTAAAAGCAAGAAATTGTGTGTTATATTTCTGAAATGTTTGTTTTATTTTCTAACACAGACACTTAGCAATGTTTAAATAATATGAGAAAAATTCGTAGCACGCAGCTGTCTCGCTGACGCGATAGAGCGAATTTCCAAAACAATGTTTCTTTATCTCACCCTTTTTGACATTCTGACTCTGCCATCGTAATCAGCATTAAAAGCTGCACATATCAGCAGTTAAAACTATCAAATTACATTGAAAACACAACAAATTATGTAGTGTGATGGCATGTTTTATTACTTAGATATTTAACATTGAAACTATATATAATAATAAAAGAACTGTTTTTTTTATGAATTCTACTTGTTCAATAAAAGATACTGAAGTGCCTGCAAGCAGTGGCGTCAGCAACATATACACACGGTGCAACACACTCGACGGAACTGTAGTCTCTTAAGTTAATACACAGTACGGAATCTCTATCTTATTACACAGGTCGATCTCTAACTTATAACACGATTCTCTAAGTTAATAAATCTCTAAGCTATTATACCTTCCCGTTTTGATGACATATAATTTTGAGAGTGTAATAAATGTAGTTTTTGATCATGCATAGTTATAAGGTTAATTACATATTCCTATTATTATAACATGCCCAAAATGTGTACTATTTTTTTAATGTATTGGTGAATACATTGTGTATGTATTCATCATTTGTCCAGAAATACTGTTGATATGTTATTGACTGGTAAGGGTTAGTAATGCCCTTACAGTAAAATTTTGGCAGCCTCGCTCTTTCATCAGCCATCAGCTCCATTGGTGGATCACCCGCCATTACGCATGCAGCATCGTAGGAAACTGTTCGTTAACCACTCACGACACGCAGCAATGCACGGCGGTGTGTGTGTAAACCCTAATGTTCATAATTTTTGTCAAATTTGCATAAAATTGTCATAACTTTGCATAAAAATTGACTTAGTTGTTAGCTTCAACAAAATTATCCAACAAAAATTTGTTGAACTGCTTCAAAATTTGGCAACCATTCCAAATCCTTAATAAAAAAACACCATAACTTTCTTATCCCACACTTTAAAAATTAAATTTAAAAGTTAGTTATACTATTTAATTTCAACATAAATATGCTTAAAGTAATATTTTAATATTTCAAATTTAAATGAAGATTTTAAAATACAAATATGAACCAGATATTGATCAGAGTTCATTTAAATATTGTCAATATAATTTTAAAATTTTGAAATTTAATTTAAGAGTACTTGAATGCTGATTATAATGATTGCATCAGATTTTCAAAATAGTCCGAGGTAAACACACTACGAGGGTGGTCTGATAAGTTTCTGACCTCAACATGAAGATAGCAGCACTCATCGATGGCAGCACTCGAATTTCGTTGTTCATCTGTTGAAAGTTACTCACCAAAGTTTCAGCCATTTTGGAAGCGCAGTTGTTATGTAACAGTCGTTTGAGTGAGTTGATTTGAGTATCTTTATGAAAATGGACAAAATCGAGTATCGAGCTGTCATTAAATATTTGTTTTTGAAAGGCAATACGCCAACGCAAATCAAAGATGAGTTGGATTCTGTGTATGGGGACTCTGCACCATCATTTACTACAGTGAAATTTTGGGCAGCTGAATTTAAACGTGGCCGTAAAAGCTTAGGAGATGATGAACGTTCGGGACGTCCAAAAACTGAAACTTATGACGAAAATATCGCCAAAGTTCACCAAATAGTGCTAGATGACCGCTGAATAGCAGGTGTTATGAACATGTCAAAAGAATGTGTTTGTCACATATTAAATCAACATTTAGACATGAGAAAGCTGTCCGCGTGTTAGGTGCCGTGTTTGCACACGTTAGACCAAAAACGTGTTTGAATGAACAATGCTCTGTTGGTGCAGTTTAGGCGCAATAAATCCCAGTTTTGGCACCGATTAATTACTGTAGATGAAATTTGGATACACCATTATATGCCCAAAACAAAAATACAGTCCAAACAAAATAACAGTGGACTGCAAAGGGGGAACCGGCACCAAAAAAAGCAAAAGCTGTTTTTTCGGCTGGGAAAGTGATGGCGACTGTTTTTTGGGATAATCATGGAGTTACTTTAATCGACTATTTTCAAAAAGGAAAAACCATTACAGGAGCACACTATGCATCATTACTTGACAAGCTGAAGTCAGAACTTGCGGAAAAACGGCAACATTTGCAGAAAAAGAAAATCGTGTTTCACCAAGACAATGCACCGTCTCACACCTCAGTGGTTGCCATGGCAGAAATCCATGAATTATGGTTTGAACTGCTTGACCATCCACCTTACTCACCAGATCTAGTCCCAAGCGACTTCTTTTTGTTCCCTCATCTAAAAATTGCTCTCGGAGGACAAAGATTTTCATCAAATGAAGAGGCAATCACCTTCGTGAACAATTATTTTGCAGAGAAAACGCCGATTACTATTTGGATGGTTACAGAGATGGGAGCATCGCTGGGAGAAGTGTGTAGAGGTACAAGGAGACTATGTTGAAAAATAAAAAAAAAAATTCTGAAAAAATATCTTGTATCTTTGTTAGGTCAGAAACTTTTCAGACCACCCTCGTATTACTAGTATCTTTTTGAAAATTCGCTTCTATAACGACAGTGAGCCAATTGAGTGCAAGATTATCATTTTATTTGTATTTGTTTTCTGTAATTACTCCAGTTTAATATTGGTTTTAAATGAAACTGGATTTTGTGGTGACAATAAGTAACAGATTGTGTGGGAAATAGTAACAGTTAGGGGTGCAAAATCAGTATTTTTTTACCAGATACAGACTTCCATTTGACTCATATAAATTGATCAATATTTCAAACTTGTAAACAATGTTTTGATGGGGATGTGTAATAGCTTAGAGATTTATTAACTTAGAGAATAGTTTTTCCTTCGAAGGTACCATGTTATAAGTTAGAGATCGACTTGTGTAATAAGATAGAGGTTCCGTACTGTGTATTAACTTAGAGACTGCAGTTCTGTCAAGTGTGTTGTACCATGTGTATATGTTGCCGACGCCACTGCTTGCAGGCGCTTCAGTATCTTTTATTTAACAAGTAGAATTCATAAAAAAAACAGTTCTTTTATTATCATATGTAGTTTCAATGTTAAATATCTAAGTAATAAAACATGCCATCACACTACATAATTTGTTGTGTTTTCAACGTAATTTGAAAGTTGTAAATGCTGGTATGTGCAGCTTTTAATGCTGATTACGATGGCAGAATCAGAATGTCAAAAAGGGTGAGATAAAGAAACATTGTTTTTGAAATTCGCTCTATCACGTCAGCGAGACAGCTGCGTGCTGCGAATTTTTCTCATATTATTTAAACATTGCTAAGTGTCTGTGTTAGAAAATAAAACAAACATTTCAGAAATATAACACACAATTTCTTGCTTTTAATTATATTTTTCAACAAATCCAGTTTAGATCTTTACAAAAAACGCTGTATTTTCTTAATTTCAAATCTTTTTCATTTGTCCTAGTATTTTTCTATAATAAAATACTTCAAAAATTATGTTTTTAAATTTTATTATTACTTTATTTTGCCATTCTGAAGGATAGTATAAAACATTTTTTTTTTGTAAAAAGGATTTAACAAGAAAATCCTTAAAATAGTAATCATTTGTATGGATTAAACATTAATAAAACCAAGTTCATGGTAATTAGTAAAGAAACAGTTGGACTTAATGGACAACAACATATCTAAATGTTTATTTATGACAATTATCTGTATAGAAAAATAGAAATATTTGTGTTTTATCGAAAAAAACAAAGTAAGTTTATATGAATTCATTAATTTAGGGTTGTTTTCTCAATTCAATTCGGATATGGTTTGAATAAAGCAACCTTCAAACAATATTTTTATATTATTATTACTATTACTGTTACATATGTAAATTAGTATACATTTACAGCATTGCACATAAGCCTTTCAGAACAAAACTTATCCAAATCAACTTTATATCTTTCTTGTTAAGATATAAGCGAGTTCTAATTGTTAGATAGAAGATACTGAAGCGCCTGCAAGCAGTAGCGTCGGCAACATATACACACGGTTCAACACACTTGACGGACCTGTAGTCTCTAAGTTAATACACAGTACGGAATCTCTATCTTATTACACAGGTCGATCTCTAACTTATAACACGGTACCTTTGAAGGAAAAACGATTCTCTAAGTTAATAAATCTCTAAGCTATTATACCTTCCCGTTTTGATGACATATAATTTTGAGAGTGTAATAAATGTAGTTTTTGATCATGCATAGTTATAAGGTTAATTACATATTCCTATTATTATAACATGCCCAAAATGTGTACTATTTTTTTAATGTATTGGTGAATATTATATTCATCATTTATCCAGAAAGACTGTTGATATGTTGTTGACTGGTAAGGGTTAGTAAATTGGTAAGGGTTTTTGAAAATTGAAAGTTGTAGTTGTCACTTTAAAAAGTTTCTTTTTCTACTAAAAATGTTATATTTTTATAATATAAGAATTATTGTCCAGGCAGAAAAAAATCCAGGAAAAGTATTTGTTCAAAAGAGTAATGATCACAGAGGTATAAAAATCTTAACAATTGATAAGATAGACCTGCACTCTAGTAACAGTTTTGTTCAAGAATATATAGACAAACCTTTTCTTGTGGATGGATACAAGTTTGATATTGGTGTATACACAATCATCACATCCTTTGATCCTCTTAGGGTCTACATCTACAATGGCGATATTCTTTTCAGGTAGCTTTTGTTTCTTTTTAACTTCTATTTTTTTCCAGAGAATATGTTCAAATATCTGTATTTAAAATTTTAATAAACTGTATTCAATTTTTCTCATTTGCTGTTAGCAGATTTTTAGATGACTTTTTTAAATTATAAATATGTTTTTGCTTGATTTGTGTATTTGCTGGTAATTTAATTCATTCTAATTTATATATAGAGAACTAGATGCTATACAACTAGACATTTTGAAATATTTTCTCAAATTATATATATATATATATATATATATATATATATATATATATATATATTCTTTTATATTCTTCTTTTTCTGCTAGGATTATTATCACTATATTCAGTATAATGATCTGCCTTCCCTAGCTTCATCAATTCTACTTTTGTTGACGCGTTTCAGAGAACCTCCATCTTCAAAAACTATATCCATACTGGTCACCAATATTATGTCCCATTCTATTTATAATTTTCTATCTCCACCTCGTACCCCTCCTCTATTCAACATATGTACATTAAACCTGATTGGCTCTTCAAAATCGTATGTTTTCGCTCGCTTCTGATTGGCTCCTTTCATACTTTCTCTTCAACGGTCGTCCCTCCTGTTAATTTTTGAAAATTTTTAGATTTTTAAACGTAATATCTGCTTGTGACGATATCTGTTCATTTATTATGTTTTCTCCCTTTAATTTAGATTTAAAAATTTCCAAGTTCTCTAAAATGTTCATACGTCTTCCTTTTTCTACCATATGTAGTACCTTCATTGAGTTTTCTATTTCTCGAGGTATTCTTTTATTAAATGTGACGCATAATTTGAATCATGTTTGCCGTATTTGAATGATCTTACATGTTCTTTAAACCTAGTTTTAAATTTTCGTCCCGTTTGTCCTGTGTAGACTACCTCGCATCCACACTGTATTCTGTATACCCCATTCTTACTATATTTTTTCTTCTATATTCTTTGTCAGTTTGTTCCTTATGGTATTATTTGTAGCCATTGCTATGTCTGTATCATATTTTCTAAAAAGAAGATATATGAGAAAGTTTGAAAGGAGCCAATCAGAATCGAGTGAAAACGTATGATTTTGAAGAGCCAATCAGAAGCGAGCACATCAAGTAATGTACACGTGTTGAATAGAGGAGGGGTACGAGGTGGAGATAGAAAATTATAAATAGGACGGACCATAATATTAGTGACCAGTATAGATATAGTTTTTGAAGATGGAGATTCTCTGTAACGTGTCAATGAAAGTAGAATTGACGAAGCTAGGGAAGGCAGATCATTATACTGAACATATATATATATATATATATATATATAATAAAAAGCCTTTCTCTGTAGTAGTTCATAGGATATATTTTTGTAATAATGTTTTTTCTTTGCAGATATTGTCCAGAGAAGTATCATCCATTCGATCCCAGTAACGTAAATAAATATGTAATTGGTGACGATTACTTACCAACCTGGGAAGTGCCATCTTTAAAAAAATATTATAATATTTTGGGATTTTCTATGCGTGATTCTTTTAATGCGTATGTTAGAAGTAAAGGTAAACATGTAAATACTTGTCAGATATTTTGAATCACATAAGATTATTTAAATAAAAAATGCCTCTTCACAGTTTGATTTTCTACTTCCAAGTAAAAAAGTCTCGTACTGAAACAAAACAAAATAACTATTTTTGAAGTATTTATGAAAGTTGTATAGCTATTAAATCTAAAACAAACTAAAAAAAATGTGTTCCTTCAACAAAGAAGAACTGCTGAAGGGTTTGAACAGTTTGTAGTTAGTAGTGGATTGTGTAAGAAAATTTCTTGCTGGCAGATTTGGCTTCTTATTAACACTTTAGAGAGACATATGTAAGCAGTTTTGTTGGAGTCCACAGAAATATATATCATCCCATATTAAATTTATTCCATGGTTGAATAATGTAAAACTAAACAATCTATGAACATGGGATCAATCCTACTATTACTTTGTTGTCTACCAAAACATATTATAAACTCTTGTACAATGAGGCTGTGGAGCAATACCACATCAGTTACTCTTCTTTGTATACCACAGTTTAAAAACCCTGTTAGTAGCAACAGATTGCCCTCCCCACACCTACTCCATATTTAAGGTAGAGATAGAAATGTGAGTAGTAGACCAGGAGACGCGTGTGTATTTTGAACCAATTTTATTATTTATCTTAACATATAAGACTAATGTTTAGCTATCTACAAGTATGTTCAAATGTGTTTTTACTAAAGAATTAGTTGTAGTTACAATTTACTGCATTTATTTTTTTAGGTAAGGATCCGTCTAAAATGTGGATTCAAATAGAAGAAGCAATCCGATCAGTTTGTCTTGCAAAAGAACCTCTTGTATTGAAACTGATGTCAGCGTTTGCATCAAAAAGAAATTTTTTTGAAATGGTTAGGTTTGATTTTGTTGTTGATGAAAATCTCAATGTGTATATAATGGAGGTTAGTTTATGATTATTAATAATTATCTTATAATTCTTATTTATGAAACCCTACAGTTATAACCATGTGGTGATTCCTGTAATAAAGAATTAATTTAATGGGTTTCCTGTATGTTATATTTTTAAATTTAGTTCCAATTTTAAAAACCTTTAACCACAAAAAATTGATGTTATTCGTTTAACATTTTATTATAAAAAACATAAATATGTATAACTAATCTTCCTTACCAATAAAATGAAAAGGATTTTCAGCCTATGTCAGGCTTAAAGGACTAGACCTAATAATATACAGTAGAATTTGATTATCAGCAGCTGATTATAATTCTGGTTGATTTGTGTTGTGGATTATGTGTGTTGTAAAAAGGAAATAACAATTATCTTTATTGATAAATAATATTTTTGGTAAAAATTGTGATACTCTAAATTTGTCAATCAGATTACATTAATTGTAACTGTATTAATTTTGTGCTTGTAACAGTTACTGATGTACCATCTCTGATATAAACATATGTGTTCACCACTTATCATATTGGTAGATTGATGTATTTGTGCATAACTTGCCATTGGCACAACAAATTAGTTTTCAAGGCCACTTTGTGTTTTTTCATGCTGTGATTTATTTATTCTACTTACAAAAGAGTAGAAATTGGTATATTTGCCGGTTTTACAATTTAATTCCACTCCTTCACAGTGAGAAATCCTGGCAATAGCCATTAGTTGCATGTGTTTTCCCATTGTCTCTTAGTTTGTGAGTAGTTCAGAAACAACAGAAACTTGATGTTTATTTATACTAGTATAGTAGAACCTTGATTACCATCTGAGGAAAAAATTAATAGGCCAAAAAATGTTCAGTCATTCAGTTCTGTTAAAATAATAAAATCTGATTAAAATCTTTTTTTTAAACTAATTGTATAGAAAAACTTGCTAATAGAGGTACAAGGTGTGTTCAGAAAGTAACGGGAATTTTAATTTTTTGAAGAAAATATTTATTCTTCTAGATTGATATTGTCACCTTCAAAATAGTCCCCATTGGAGATTATGCACTTGTGCCAACACTTCTTCCAATCCTCAAAACACTTCTCAAACTCGATCTTTGAGACAGCATTTAGTTCTTTCAGCGATGCGCTTTTAATGTCATCTACGGCTGTAAAACGACGGTCCTTTAAGGTTCTCTTTATTTTTGGAAATAGGAAAAAGTCACACGGAGCCATGTCAGGCGAATATGGATGCTGGGGCATCGTTACAGTACTGTTTTTGGCCAAAAATTCACGAACAATCAGTGAAGTGTGAGCTGGTACATTATCGTGGTGCAAAAGCCATGAATTGTTTTTCCACAGATCCGGGCTTTTTTTTCGGATTGCTTCATGCAAACGGCGTTTAACTTGTAGATAGTACTCCTTATTGACCGTTTCATCTGGCAGCAGGAATTCATTATGCACTATGCCATTAATATCGAAGAATACAGTGAGCATAACCTTCACGTTCAACAGCACTTGTCGAGCCCTTTTCGGTCTTGGCGAGCCAGAATGCCTCCACTGGGATGATTGAGCTTTAGTTTCGACGTCATATCCGTAAACCCATATTTCGTCACCTGTTATAATACGTTTCAGTAATTCTGCATCATCTTTGACTTCATTTAGTGACTCCTGAGCTACTTCCATTCGCCGCTGTTTTTGTTCAAAATTCAACAATTTTTGAACGAATTTTGCTGCCACGCATTTCATACACAAAACATTGGAAACAGTATCATGACATGTTCCAATCGATATGCCAACATCATCAGCGACCTCTCTAATTGTGATTCGGTGATTCTTCATAACCATTTCTTTCACTTTTTCCACGTTTTCATCAGTTGCTGATGTGCTGGTGCATCCAGGGCGTTCGTCATCTTCAACGCCTTCACGGCATACTTGTAAACTCTTGCTTTACTCATAGCAGACCACCATAGGCCTTTGTTAACATTTCACACGCTTTGTTACACTTTATTCCATTTTTACGCAAAATTTGATACAAACTCTTTGATCCATTTCTTTTAACAAACGAAAATCACCGAGCTCATAAAAACATGTTTAACTTTAGTGGCTGTTACAGACAAAGTCAACAATGAAAACAGCTGAAAGTTTTATCATACTTCAAGGGCATGTATAACAACATAATAAATAAAATGTTTGACAAATCAAGTCAGCGAAATTTTAAAATTCTTGTTACTTTCTGAACACACCTCGTATATCTTTGAAGAGCATATGGTGTCTTCTGTCTGTGTGTAAATACAAATTTGGAAGTGAGACAGTGAAGTAAACCAAAGTTATTGATGAACTGATAATTAAAACAACAAATTAAAGCAGTAAAAACATCATACATGTAAAATTCAGGGATGATGCGAGGAATAATAACAGTTTTATTATTGGTAGCTTAACCATGTCTTTGGATTATCCCTAGCCTTTCATTTACACTGGATAATCGTGATTCCACTTTATTTTGTGTTAGTTCAGTTCTTCAAAAAAGTTATGTAGGTGTATTTCTTATAAATGTACAATGTTATAACACAAAATAATAATAAGTAAAATTTACTGATTAGTAAAATAAGAAGACCTATGTAATAACTTGATTACCTCCATGTAAATTACCTCTATTAACTTATGACCTATGTAGCTTACCTCCATAATTACTCACTCATTTTCTAAATTCTCCATTAAAAGAAATAAGAACACCAACAGAAATAATGTAGCAAATATGAACAGATAATGAGTGTTAAATAGAATTAGCAAAAGGAGTTCTTGACACTTCAACCTTGAACACATCTGCTCCCATTAAAATTGGCAGGAAATCACATAAGTCAAGACAAACAAATGTACTTTTATCACAGCCTATTTCTGAACATGAACATTTCATTTCAGGCTAACATGTCGCCTAATCTTTCATCTGCACATTTCCCTCCAAACAGACTTCTATATGAGCAAGTACTCTTCAATGTGTTTCAACTTGTTGGATTAACTCATATAATGAGGTTAGTACAATATAGTATTAAGTGTTAGTACTAGATGAGTTTGGTCAGTAAGTACTGTTTCCACAAATGGTTGCAATCATTCTGCTTGGAACAGATATGTAATATTGTTTATTTACTTGTATAGATGGTAGTACAGGGAAAACACACTGATATTTATATTATTTTCTACAGCTCAGAGGAAATGGAAGTGTCTCGTAAAAATGTACTTGTCTATCCAGAGGTATGTTCCAGCGAGCAGTGCTCGACCTGCATGGCTCCGCAGTGTCAATTGTGTTTGCCTTGTTTAACTAATGATAGCTTGGACGTACTGAAGCAAGCATATAAGGAGTATACAAATAGGCATGATTGTAAGAGGGTCTTCCCTCCTTCTATGGTATGTAATTCAATGTTTCATACTACAAATACAACAAGTAAATATTGAAAATATTTGGGCACTACACAAAGTAGTTAATTTAATGTTAAATAATAAAAAGGGTAAATCCTATAATCCACAATATGATAACCAACTAAAATTGTACCCCAGTTTACAGTCTTAATTCGTTCCAGAACTGAGCAGACTGCTGTACGAGTCAGCATTTATAATAGAGATTTATGGAAAACATTTTAGTTTGTTACATATAAAAATAATAATTACGTACTCACTATTAATATGTCAAAGATGAAGAATGAAGAAAATTCACAGAGCACAAGTCACACTTTAACTCAATTCATACAAATGTAATTATACATAATTATGTATATATGCTTTTTCAGTGCATGTCGACAATGTTGTAAGAAGATACCCTGAAAATTTCAAGTCCCTAGCTATAATAGTATTGGATGTACATTGATTATTAAATTTGGACTGGGTTAGTAGTTTAATGGAGTTAAAATCACATTTTTTTAAAAATCCTTTATTAGAGCATCTTGACATTGTTGTAAGAATGTACCTTGAAAATTTCAAGTCTCTAGCTATAATAGTATTGGCTGTACGTTGTTTATTAAATTTGGAATAATCAATTTTTGCAAAATCCTTTCTTAATACGCGCTTACATGTTAAAACGAAGGTATCCTCAAAATTTCAAGTCTCTAGGTTTCATAAGAGATAACTGCAGAGATTTATGAAATCAAATATTTAAATTCAGTGCAATTCGTGTAGGTTGTTGCCAGCAGTGTACAATATTGAAAAAACAAACATTCCATTCCTGTATGTTTGGAATGCTAATAGTTATTATGCAAATAGACTGTAGAAATTAGTTATAAAAATTTTAAAAAATATTGAAAACATTGCCTTAATTCGGGAAGGTGTAATAGCTTAGAGATATATTAACTTAGACATTTGTTTTTCCTTCGACAGTACCGTGTTATAAGTTAGAGATCGACCTGTTTAATAAGATAGAGGTTCCGTACTGTGTATTAACTTAGAGACTACAGTTCCGTCAAATGTGTTGCACCGTGTGTATATATTGCCGACGCCGCTGCTTGTAGGCGCTACAGTATCTTTTATCTAACAAGTAGAATTCGCTTAGTTAAAGAAAGATATATTATTAAAATATAAAGTTCATTTGGATAGGTTTTGTTCTTAAAGGCTTATGTGCAATGCTGTAAATGTATACTAATTTACATATGTAGTAGTAATAGTAATAGAAAAAAAATATTGTTTGAAGGCTGCTTTATTCAAACCATATCCGAATTGAATTAAGAAAACAGCCCTAAATTAATGAATTAATTATGAATTAATGAATTCATATAAACTTACGTTGTTTTTTTTTATAAAACACCAATATTTCTATTTTTCTATACAGATAATTGTCAAAAAGAAACATTTAGATATGTTGTTGACCATAGTATTGACAATATATTCAACTGTAAAGACACTGAAGCGCATGCAAGCAGCGGAGTCGGCAATATATACACACAGTGCAACACACTTGACGGAACTGTAGTCTCTAAGTTAATACACAGTACAGAACCTCTATCTTATTACACAGGTCGATCTCTAACTTATAACACGGTAGCGTCGAAGGAAAACCGATTCTCTAAGTTAATAAATCTCTAAGCTATTACACATCCTTGTCTAACCTTGGTATTTACGGCATTAACTAACTTTTAGCATTAATTTCAGACTCAAGAAGCATCTAAAACTAATACCATAGATTCAGTCATGGATGGTTTAAGCCCGGAAAATCAGATGATGTTCCGATGGTTTCAAGGAAAATGCCTTCAAGATGCAAGCTGGTGTTAGTGTTATTTAAGAATAAAATAGTGTAAGTTGAAACCTTAATTAATTCAGTGTGGATTTTCATTACATGATGTATCTAAGCATTTTATGTTTGGTATCTAGGTAATGTATAAAGTCTAGCAACATGTAGGGCATTTCAAAAATGTGTCTATTTACAACTTACGCTGTATCACTATGCTGTAGAGAGAAAGTATTTGTCCCCTCCCCCAAATTTTGATGAAATATTTACAAATCTTAAGTGCAAAAAACAAAGTTCTTATGTACACATGTTTTTGTTATTTATTTTTCAAATGGAGGAAATAATATTTTGAGTAAATATAAAATTTAAAACTATGACTTCCTTAACTTTTCGTTGAGGAATTTTAGGAAAAGTAGCACTATATAGCACTGAAGTGAAAGATAGCTGCCATAAAAATAATAAAAACACACACATACACACACACATATATATATATATATATATATAAATATATATATATAAATATATATATATCCAAATAATATGTATTGATCTTATCTCCACAAAAATTCCAGTTGGAAAGCTGGGGCACTCACCATCCAGGGCACTCATCATCTTCAACATCTTCACAGCCTTCTTGGAAACTCTTATACCACTTCTAAACCCTTAGTGGGCTCACCAAAAGCAATATTTAACATTTCTAAACACATTGTTGTGCTCTATTCTATTCTTATTGCAAAATTTAATGCAAATTCGTTTCTTTTTTTAAGGAAATATTTTAACAGGTGACAACAAAGTAAACGGCTAACAATGTACAGATACTTTTCAGTCATATTAACCAACACAACAATTAAAAAAAAATCTTGTAAATCAGACTAATACAAACCATGAAATTAACAAAATGTCCATTACTTTTTTAACACACCTTGTTCCCCAATCAAAACCTTAATGATACCTTTATTGATTAAATCAATAATAACTTGTTTAATATAAATGTACAAAATTAAGGTTATATATTGTGTACATAGAGTGTAAAATCTGATATTTATGAAAATAATTATTTATTTTTAAAAATTTATTTATTAAACTATGCTTGTAATAAAGTTATATAATATGTATGGGTGTAGAATAAATATAAGAATAATTTATTATGTACATTATGTAATTAAATGATTATTTTTATAAGAATATGGTTATAATAAAAACATTGACAATATTTTCAAAAATTAATGTTTTAAGAAAGTTTTAAACTGGGTGGCCACCAATTATGAAGCAGAGTTGAGTGGATCAGAATGAAGATAAACGGCAAACAGAAGTGAAGTTCAGTCAGTTTAAAGAATTTGTTTGTATCTCTTAAATCTAAATATTTAGGCCAACTATAATGGATTCTATGAAAGAAATGAAAGGTTAGTTTTTTAATGAGTAGTTTTTCCACTTTTCTCAGCACAATTCTGCTCTGCACTTGGTGGCCACCTCGTCTTAAAATAAATAATATAAACTAACAAAACTGAGTGTGGAAAGTGCCTAAGTGCTTAACCTTTTATATGGAAGGATTTAAATGAGTCTTTTTTATGCACAAACAAATAAATGGTCCATAAACATTTCACAGGACCAGGAAATGTTCTCTTCTCCTGTCATTTAAATTATTTGTAAGAGGTGTGAAATAACACATTTACAAGCCAAAACAAAACTTATTTGTTGCTATATAAAAAAAATTGGTTCTGTTCTCAAGCTATCAAAAAAAAAAAAAAAAACTAAAAACTGGAAAGTAGTCCTAATTTCTTGATATCAGTTCATAATTGTAATCATCATAGCAATTCATGCTTCAAGTGAGTTTACTAAAATTGCATTTAAGAAAATATATAAATCATGATAGCAGTGAGAGTTCATTTTACTCTCAAACCGTAATTTTAACATGTGATTCAGGACTGGTTTTGATGTAGGATTTTGTTGGTTTTTGGATGTTGTCATAAGTCTCATATTAAATTAATTATAATTAAAAATTTCTGTTTTCACTGGGAACGAACTTGGGACCTTGCACATGTGAGGCACATGGTAACCACTACACTACAGAAACAATGATGAAGTTTAACCGATTTAAATATATGAAATGATTTGTTAATTTAATTTTGGTGGTTATATTAAAAGATTGGTTATTTTACATTGATTCATAAAGATCAGCTGATTTCATTAAACAGCTGATAGACTGTAATAAGTTTCAAGTCGTGGTGTTAAAAACTACCTATGTTAATGTGTTGCGTTTTCGAACAAATTATCATAAATAAAAAAAGGAAGAGAAAACATGATTTTTATTTTTAGTTCAATAACAGATTTTTTTGTACACTGACTTCATTATATACACTGGACTTTCATATAAGACCAAAATGTTATCAAAATTTGAAAAACAATTTTTTTAAAATTAGGTTTTTTATATATAGATACCAACTCTAACTTGATGTAATAGGATCTTCCAGGACCATTGTAGTAATTTTTTTAATATTTCTACTAAACTGTTAATTCCTTTTCCTTATTCTTTCTCTTATTGTAGATATCACACGTTATACCAAGAGTCCTCTTCATTCAGTAGCCGAACCATTTGTACAGCCTTACTATTATATATATATATAAAACCTTTTCACTTCACTGTCCAACAGTGAATTTCTTTATGATATAAATATTTGTGTGTCTATAATATTTCCATATACCATAGCAGTAATGCAGGATTTGCTTACCGTAAAACTAGGAGTTAACATTTATCCTAAAAAAGTGAGGATTTTGTTGATATTTTCTCTCTATACATGCCAGTTTCTTCTGTATTGGTTTTGTGTAGCACTCCATATTACTTTTAAAAATTCTTTGAATTGTTAAGCACTTAATTGTAAACAGTATGCCTTAATTCCATACTGTCATGCATAGTGCTGAAAAGCTTAAGACAGTTAGTATTTGCTTTAAAATCAGCATTGTCCCTTAACCCTTCATACTTGGATAGCCACGCCCCACTTTCAGTTGTAGTATTTACTAGCATTACCCGTCGCGACTTCGCCCACGAAACTTAAACTGTTTCAGTAATGTAATAATTTAGAAACAAAAAAATATATTAATAAAAGCATGATCATCTAAACTCATGATTATTTTACGGTGAATATGAAAAAATATTATAACCTGAATATGTTGTTTTATTGTTTTCAAACGTGTTCCATTCGAATTTAAGAAAATCTGATCAAGAATATTTTTGTCCAATACAAACATTTATACCTATTCTATATTTTTGTCCTTTTAGGGGATGAATTCGGGGGAAAATACTGAATTGCTTGTATCATAATTTGTGTTTTAAAATATTTTGTTTACTTTTAAGAAAATTTGATAAAAAATATTTTTCTCCAATGAAAACACTCTTTTTTCTCCCATGATAACTCTTTTTCCATTTTTATTCTTTTAGGGGATGAATTCAGAAAAATGTTGAAATATGTGTTTCATAGCTTATTTCTAGAATATAAGATAAAAAAAATATTTTTTCAATACAAAATTGTACCCCTTTTTTATATTTTATACCTTCTTTCAATCTCTTTAGGGGATGCATTTTGGGGAAAAGGTGAAAAATATATTTCATTATTTATACTTAAGAGTGACTATGTTTTGTTTTAAGAAAGTCAGATGAAAAACATATTTTTTCCAATAAAAATTGTTGTACCTCATGTTTACCTCTTTAGGGGTTGCATACTGGAAAATCGTTTTTCAGTGCACCCCTTTTTCAGTGCATCTCGACAATGTTGTAAGAATGTACCTTGAAAATTTCAAGTCTTGCTATAATAGTATTGGCTGTATACGTTGTTTATTAAATTTGGACTGGGTAAGTAGTTTAATGATGTTAAAATCAATTTTTTGCAAAATCCTTTCTTAGTATGCGCTTACATATTAAAACGAAGGCATCCATCTGTCGTTTGCTATGGCGCTGAAAGTAACTGATCAGAACATGCTAAGAGTGTTTCAAAGGAAGATTTTAAGGCATATTTTTTGGACCGGCTTGCGTCCAGTGTGTATGGTGCATTAGAAATAATCAGGCACTGGAAAATTTAATAAAGAATGAGAATATATTGTGCTTCATAAAAGCACGAAGAATTAGCTGGCTTGGCCATGTGCAGAAGATGGAAGATAGTAGGATGACAAAGAAAATAATGGGAGAAAACTTGTCGGGGAAAAGAAAAAGAGCATACCTTAAGAAACAATGGAGGTTGATTTGGCAAGGATTAGAATAACTGGATTGAAGCAGCTAGCGCTGGATCAGGATGCATGGAACAAAATTTACGGTAAGACAAAGTCCGCCTCGAACTGTAGTGCTGCCAAAATGAAGATCATATTAATCTTTCAGAGAAGATTTTATTTGATTAGGTGATTACTTAAACATAATATAACTTCATTATCTGAGAAAGTTAATTAAGTTCACATCAGAATGCAGTGAAATCAATACAGAATACAACTGCTTTATGCCTGGGTGTTTACATTTATGTTTATGCAGATTTTATAAGGGAAGGAGACACTTGCATTAGTATTTAAAAAATAAATTATATCTTTAATATATATGTTGTATATTATCCAATAATTAATTATAACACACTGTACAACTTGTATCATTAGAAATAATTATTTTATGAATAATATTTAATTTTTTAAAACAAAATTGTTTGATTTCTTTTTCATTGAAGATAACTAACCACTTAAATTGCCATTTCCAACTGAGGGTTCCCCTCCTTCTTCTGGTATTTCCTCTGTTACTTTCACTTTACGCTGATGACTTTTCAAGGTATTGAATGTGCGTATTTTCTATGGGAAATGATTAATTTATATTACATTTAAATAGCTATGTAGACACTTAGAGCTAATTTCATTATGAACAACAAATTTTAAAAACTAAAACAATAATACAATTTAAGTATCTTAAAGTGGATGACTGCAAATTTCAGTCCTAAAGATATTTTGTTGGTCATTTTATTAACCTCTGGACCCAAAGAGCTATAATATGATCAAAAAAAATTATATATTATCAATAATATAAATATTTATTGCTAGATACCCAGAGCTTGAGTGAGCCGCAATATGTGACTGGCGATGTTTTCCCACAAAACATTGTTTACATTTAGCTCCCAGAATTAAATGACACCGGGCCATATATCTAAATCAATTTTCTTCCCATTACTTAATATGTTGTTGTTGTTTCCTATGGCTAGCCCGGACTCCAGTCCATCAGCATCCTTGCCTCCCAATACAGCCGAGTGAAGCTCTTCTGTCGTCTCAAATCAGCATTCAATCCAGGGCATGTCAGCAGGTGTTCCTTGTTCATATTTGAGTTTATCTCTTGGCACAGAGGGCACATTTCAGAGGAGTAGACTCCAATGTGCTTCAAGTGGGCGGTGAGGCAGTCATGACCCATGTCAAGACGGAACTGTGCCACTGACTGTCTCCTTGGTTTTTCTTTCAGTCCGTCCCATTCCTCGTCTATATTTTCCCAGTGTTTGCCTTTTGCTATGCTCTTCATTTTTCCATCTGCTGTTTCTTCATTGTACTTTTGAGCATGGCTTTTGCCTTATTTGGATTGGGCAAATTTGTGTTGGGGTAGGAGTGAACCTTTCTTTGCCAGCTCATCTGCAGCCTCATTTCCTGACACACCTACATGAGAAGGGATCCATTGGAACACTATATTTCTGCCTAATTTTTGAAGCGTTCATAACATTTGATGTATTTCTTTAAGATCGCTGATGATGATAGGGCCTGCAGTGTTTTAAAGGAAGATTTTAAGGCATATTTTTTGGACCGGCTTGCGTCCAGTGTGTATGGTGCATTAGAAATAATCAGGCACTGGAAAATTTAATAAAGAATGAGAATATATTGTGCTTCATAAAAGCACGAAGAATTAGCTGGCTTGGCCATGTGCAGAAGATGGAAGATAGTAGGATGACAAAGAAAATAATGGGAGAAAACTTGTCGGGGAAAAGAAAAAGAGCATACCTTAAGAAACAATGGAGGTTGATTTGGCAAGGATTAGAATAACTGGATTGAAGCAGCTGGCGCTGGATCAGGATGCATGGAACAATATTTACGGTAAGACAAAGTCCACCTCGAACTGTAGTGCTGCCAAAATGAAGATCATATTAATCTTTCAGAGAAGATTTTATTTGATCAGGTGATTACTTAAACATAATATAACTTCATTATCTGAGAAAGTTAATTAAGTTCACATCAGAATGCAGTGAAAGCAATACAGAATACAACTGCTTTATGCCTGGGTGTTTACATTTATGTTTATGCAGATTTTATAAGGGAAGGAGGCACTTGCATTAGTATTTAAGAAATAAATTATATCTTTAATATATATGTTGTATATTATCCAATAATTAATTATAACACACTGTACAACTTGTAAGTATCATTAGAAATAATTATTTTATGAATAATATTTAGTTTTTTTAAACAAAATTGTTTGATTACTTTTTCATTGAAGATAACTAACCACTTAAATTGCCATTTTCAACTGAGGGTTCCCCTCCTTCTTCTGGCATATCCTCTGTTACTTTCACTTTACGCTGATGACTTTTCAAGGTATTGAATGTGCGTATTTTCTATGGGAAATGATTAATTTATATTACATTTAAATAGCTATGTAGACACTTAGAGCTAATTTCATTATGAACAACAAATTTTAAAAACTAAAACAACAATACAATTTAAGTATCTTAAAGTGGATGGATGACTGCAAATTTCAGACCTAAAGATATTTTGTTGGTCATTTTATTAACCTTTGGACCCAAAGAGCTATCATAATATGATCAAAAAAAATTATATATTATCAATAATATAAATATTTATTGCTAGATACCCAGAGCTTGAGTGAGCCACAATATGTGACTGGCGATGTTTTCCCACAAAACATTGTTTACATTTAGCTCCCAGAATTAAATGACACCGGGCCATATATCTAAATCAATTTTCTTCCCATTACTTAATATGTTGTTGTTGTTTCCTATGGCTAGCCCGGACTCCAGTCCATCAGCATCCTTGCCTCCCAATACAGCCGAGCGAAGCTCTTCTGTCGTCTCAAATCAGTATTCAATCCAGGGCATGTCAGCAGGTGTTCCTTGTTCATATTTGAGTTCGTCTCTTGGCATAGAGGGCACATTTCAGAGGAGTAGACTCCAATGTGCTTCAAGTGAGCGGCGAGGCAGTCATGTCCCGTGTCAAGACTGAACTGTGCCACTGACTGTCTCCTTGGTTTTTCTTTCAGTCCGTCCCATTCCTCGTCTATGTTTTCCCAGCATTTGCCTTTTGCTATGCTCTTCATTTTTCCATCTGCTGTTTCTTCATTGTACTTTTGAGCATGGCTTTTGCCTTATTTGGATTGGGCAAATTTGTGTTGGGGTAGGAGTGAACCTTTCTTTGCCAGCTCATCTGCAGCCTCATTTCCTGGCACACCTACATGAGAAGGGATCCATTGGAACACTATATTTCTGCTTAATTTTTGAAGCATTCGCAACATTTGATGTATTTCTTTAAGATTGTTGCCCGCTGATGATGATAGGGCCTGCACTGCTGCCTTGGAATGTGTCAGTATTACACAGTTTTGGTGTTTATGCGAAGTGTTCAGCAGACGGAGAAGAGCCTTAGATATGACCTCCATCTCGGCGTCAAAATTCGACCTGTTCAGCCCAACTGGGTAGTGGAGGGGAAAATGAGGTGTGTACACTCCCGCTCCGGTGCTTCTGTCTTCATACTTGGATCCATCTGTGTAGATTCTCAACCATTGGTCGGAGGGGTATCTTTCTTCTGTTGTAGAGATGGTTAGTTGTCGGAGAAACGATGGGGGGCATTCTCTCTTGTTAACTTTCTCAACCAAAGACAAATTTATATCTATCTCCAGAAGGTGAGTTGGGTTAGTCGGTATGGTATATGGTTCTGTAATGGATATCTGTTTACCATTGAGGTATTCTGATATTAAGAAAATGGGATTTTTATGGTTTTTTAATGTGTTGCTTCTGGAGGCGGATTTGGTCCATGATGTCTGAGGCAGTCCTTGCAGCCTCAAGTATGTAACTGCCGCAAGTTATTTGACTTCTTCTTCTATAGGTTGGTTCCACGTGTACATCTGCATTGCTGTTATAGGAGTGCTTTTAACGGCTCCACAAATAAGTCTCAGAGCATTGTTTTGGCATCTCTCCAGTTATCGTAGGGCTGACTTACTGGCAGTGATCAGTACTTCACTTCCGTATGTTATGACTGGCTTTATGTATGTATTATAGGTTGTGTCCATTACTTAATATAAAAGTAATATTTTCTTAAATAAATATACTCAGCTAAGGGTAGGTCCACCACTGAAGTATACACTGAAGCTGATAAAATAACTAGCTAGTGAGAGGTATTTGGAGTTATATACTGTAATACTATCTGAATAACTATATATTGCTAAGGTATTTATTAAAAGACAGTACAAATTCAATTTAATATTTTGAAAGTAGGGTTTTAAAAACAATCTATGGTTACTTAAATTAACTCTATAATTAAATTATATAAATGTACACTTATGATAAAATTTGTATTTGGATTTCTATAAAATCGACAAAATTGTAAAACTAAGAAAATTATTCATACAAGTTAAGAAATAAAATGTCTCATATTAAAGGCTTTTTACTGTTTAGTTAAAGTATGAAATATTCATCACCTGTTTAGTGAGTCCGAACATTTCTCTGTTGAATATTGCATCTTCTTGTTTTGCTTCGAAACTGGTTTTATGCTCTTCTACCTCAAGATATTTGTATAAACGTTCACCCAAATAATTGACAGGACCTGAAGGCTTCACAAAACCAATCTCTGCTATTGACTTTATTAAATAACTTCCAATTTCTCTCTCAAGATACTCTGTGTCTTTTGTCCAGTTCTCTAAAATTTTAAATTAAATTAAGGATTAATTATTTTCAATAATATTATATTTT
Source organism: Callitettix versicolor (assembly GCA_022606455.1). Lineage (NCBI taxonomy): Eukaryota > Metazoa > Arthropoda > Insecta > Hemiptera > Cercopidae > Callitettix > Callitettix versicolor. The sequence continues at coordinate 43,793,856 of CM040188.1, forward strand.
AAATATAATCTGATGTATTTTAATATAAAATTCTTTTCTTTTAAACATATAAATTGGAAAATACAGTTTGTAATTAAACTGAAAACAAAACAAGGTAACAGTTGTCAAGGATTACCTTGGTTTTTTTATTTTGTTCCCAAAAAGTGAATTTTTGTTACTTAAAATTTTATAACACAATTTTAAGAAAAATATTGAACTGATTTTATGGAATTAAACCTCTTAGATTTCACCATTGTTGAATTTCTGATAATTTTTTGTTGAACTTTTGGGGGAATTATAACCTTATAGGTTTCATTATTTGTGTGTCTTAAAATTTAACTATATTTATAAGGACATTTATTGAAAATAATGTCAGTCATTTTTTGTGTGATTATTTACTAAAATTAGGTAGTCCTAGGTTGTAAAAAATCACAGAGATAATGTTCTAAGATTGTATTAAGATTCCGTAATTTTCTCAATGACTTGTGCTGTATAAAAATGCCTACCTACCAAAGCTTGTCCAGGAAAAAGTAGTAAGAATCTAGTAGGATATTGTGTAAAATTTATAACCTATGAAAATATAAAAAGTAATGATATAATGCCTAACTAATAACATTAATTTTTATAGTCAACTCCTGTAAATCAAAATTTTAAATAAAAGTTCTTACCAACAATGTTTAAAATTATAATTATAGACCAGTGCGTAAGTCTACTCCGTTTGTCAACCAATAGTGGGAGAGTGTAGTAGTACATATACTAAGGGAGACCCTGGCACATTCGTAGCCTTGAACAGGAATTTTTTAATATATACAAATATTTTCATTCACGCATTTCAGTTATAACAGGGAAGCAATCTTACAACTGGTTTTTTTAAGATTGGTTGGCTCAAGGTCACAGTGCAAATAAGCCTATCCGCCAGACTAAATTCATGATTTAGTAGCTATCTGACTAAATCAGTATATGACTAAATCAGTAGCTATCTGATTTTTGTGTGTTGTCTTATTTTTTTAATAGTTTCATAATTATTATCTGATTAATACATACAGTGTGTGATGTATAATACATTACTTTTTATAATGTATTATACATGTATAATATAAGACATGTCTTTTCAGTGTGTGATAATAATACATTACTATCCTAATTGTAATTTTATAAGATCATTTTAACTTGAGGCAATTATGACAGTTTTTACTGTGCATTGTTTTTTTATGCAGTATTAGTGTGGTGATACTATTTTACTCAATCAGTTGCTATCAGAAAGAGAAAGTTTTACAAAATGGCACTTCTTCTGTATTTATATTATAATAACAATGAACCTAGCAGCATAGTATACGTTTTTATTATTACTTTTTAACTTACTTTTTGCTGATTCTATTGATTGGACGGCAAGAGAATATATTTCTGAAGATTTTGCTTCACTTAATTCTTTTATACTTTCTATGATACTTTGCCTGGATCTTTTCAAACCTTCACCAGTTTCTGACGTACTTTTCCTACTTTCTTCTTCCATTGAATGTATTTTTTCTTTAGTTTTCTCATCTTCATCCAATGACTGTTTTGTTGCTTTAATTTCATCTTTCTCATCCAGAGAAGATTTTGATTCTTTAGTTTCTCCTTCACTGTCAAGTGAATATTTTGATTCTTCAGTTTGTTGTTCTTCAGAAATAATTAAACTTTCTCTATCAATCAATTCTTCTTCATGTTTTTCGTTATCTCTTAGTGAACTATCACTATTTTCTCTTATTGGCTCAGCTGTAACCTTTTCTGTACTATCTCTTCTTACTATTTCAGACTCACTTTTAAGTTTTTCAACAGGTAATAACTCGGGCAATGAACTGTCATCTTGTTTAGGTATAGAAATACCTTCCGATTTTTCTTCAAGTGTTTCTTCTATCAATTTAACAGCTGATTTTTTTTCGCTTGCTATTTCTGTTTCACTTTTTTCTTCTGTTTGATTAAAAGATTTTATTGAACTACTATCTAATAATTCTTTATTAATATCTTCACTATTGTCTGCACTTCCTTTTTCTGAATCATTGATAATGCCATTTTTTTCTGAATCATAGATATTGCCATCAACATGTAAACGGCTAGTTTTTTTTGATTTTTCTTCTTCATCCTCTTCGCCTTCACCAGATTTCACTGTTGACTCTATTTGCTCAGTGTCTTCTGAACTGGTTAAACTTTGAGATAAATTATCTTTTTTTGTGTTATCTTCAGTTCTATCTTCAGAGCCTAATTTATCATCAATACTCTTATATGATGATTCTACTTCTTCTTCCAAAGATTCTTCCGATTCATTTTTTAAAACTCTATTCCTAGTTGGATTCTTTTTCTTTTCACTTTTTTCAGTGTGTTTTTTATAAAATACAGTTGTTTCACCCTCTGGAGATAAAACAACACAATATTGTGATCCAGATCTTTCAGAAAATATTTCTTTCGTGTTATTTTCTTGTGCATCCAAATCACATTTGCATTGTTTGTTTGTTTTAAATGTATTCTTGCTGCACACACAACCTGTAGTGCCTGGCACATTAACTTGATTCACAAAATTTATATTGACGTGAAGACATTTTTTATATTGTTCTTTTTTAATGTTTTGCTTATCTATTTCTTGTTCATGAATAATATTATGTCCTATTATTTCTTCTCTAGTTGTTATACTGGATTCTTTACCCTTAACTCCAAAGCAATTTGAGGCACATTTCAGTTTTACACTTCTTAATTTCTTTGAATATTCAAATTCTTTGTCTTTATCAAATGAATATTTTGTGTCCTCTGATTGATTAGGATTACCTTGACTTATTTTGTGTAAATATTCACTAATATGATTTAAAAATTTGTTGGATTCATTTTTAATTTTCTCATTAATTTGATCTTCATTGCAGCAAAAGCAAGGTGTGGCATTATTAATAGGCCTACCACTATAACAACCACCACAAGATATAATAATCTGTGGGCTTTGTTTAACAATATGTAATGAATCTTTTCCAGTCATTTTACAATATTTGAAAATGTCTTCTTATATGCAACAGGGTTTTTTTTACTGAGTTTTATCTCATACAACCGACCTAAAGCATTATTTATTGTAAGTAATTGTTTATTTGTAAATCCTATTTCAAAAGTAGGAAATAATGATGCTATTTTATTTAAACTATTTCTCACTGAAATGCAATGTATGGTGGTGATTGGCATATGGAGCCTTGGCCTGCTCTCTGTTGGACAAAACTGTAACTAATTGCCATGTGAGTCACACCATAGTGTCTCCAGTATGAAACTTTTTTACCTTACCCAATACTATAAATATTTTGAATGCTTTACTTTGAATAATTATGGAAAACGAGTCCAAGACATATTTAACTAGAGCACGGCATCCTTTGCATGTTTAATATGTAAACCAATAAAATAGTTTAATGATAAGGTTCCAACACATAATTTTATTTTATTCGTTATTATCGATTAGGTTAGGTTCTCTATTATTATAATATTTTTTTAATCTTTATAATTCTATAAGTGAATGAATATAAAGTATTAATTTTTATACAGTAGGTCAATTCACTGGCTATTAAAATTGTACCCACTCAAAATCTCAAGAAATTCTGACCTTATTTAAAATATGATATTAGTATAGCAGTTAGCATTACTAAAACCTACACAAGCCGCCTCGGTGGCCTAGTTGATAGCGTACTAGACTTTCACCACGAGGACCCAGGTTCGATTCCCGGCCAAGGCTTGACATTTTCATACGCTATAAATCATCCCATCGTCTGCATTAGCCCAAGTGTGCACAATAGCCGGACGTTAAACACCAAAAATAATAATAATAAAAATAAAACCTACACAAATTAGGCCTAGCACTTTAAATGTCTAAATTTCATTGAAAATACAACCAGTTATTCAACAACATTTGGTCAATTAGTTATTGTTATTCTTATAAGTGTACAAATATGAGGACTGTTTTTTAAGTAAGGTTTAAGATTATTAATCAGCTTGCCATTTGTATAAAGCATACACCGTACAATCAGTGATTATTACTTTTTTTTTAAAGAAATGTTCCAGTTTTGAACATTAATTGTCAGATACAAGTGAGTGATAGTAAAGTGTGAAAATAGATCAGGTAGGCCTAGTTTAAAGAGATACTGGGCAAATGTTAATGCGATCCGCTATCCTTTCAGCTGTCTATAACTACAGATAGAATATTCACAAAATTTCATACATTTGCTGTAAAGCCCAGATCTTGTGCCATCATTATTTCCTCTTTCTGCATCTAAAGCAGTTTTTCAGAGACAAGCGTTTCAAGGAATACAGGTACTTGAATGTCCTAACAAGCTACTACTTCTACAATGTAGGTTTACAAAAACTTATATGATGTGATAAATGTTTAAGCAAATATGGAAATTATACAGAAAAGTAAAATATAAAGAAATTAATTATCAATGGTGCAAAAGTGAAGATAATTTGGACTCTAAAAGTCATGTACTCTCATGTCCAGAAAAAAATAAGAGCAATAAAAATTCTGTAGATAATTAGGTTCAGCATAGTAGTCCTCTGTTACATAGAGCTACAACTATATTTCAATTTCAAAACTTTTGTGAAAAGCAAACAGTTAAATATCATAGCAAAATTTGCATTTATAAATAGGTTTAGACTACAGTTTAGCTTAATGAAATAGATAAGCCTGTAGGTCAACATTTACTTTTAACAGACATAATAACTTACCTTATAATCCCTTAAGTTGTATTTACATAAGCAAATGTACATTCCAAATTACGTAAATGCGAGTATAACACAACAATTAGTTATTGCACATGAAATTAAAATAACAATAGAGTAAAACCATTGAAAAGTTATTTTATTTTAAACAAAGGAGAAAATAAAATGCTTCTATTTGTGTCTATTAGCCCCAAATAATTATTCTTATATATTATTGTAGTTTATTATATTTTTTATCACCTCAATTTGACAATTCAAAAATATTAATAAATGATGACAAAAAACAAAAATTTAAATACCAAAAATAGGTTTAAAAAACACCAGTTATAAATTTTAATTTTAAATGACAGTTCTGTCAGTGGAAGAATGAAAAACCACCAATAGAAATCTAATCTGCGGCACTCACAGCCTCATAGATTAGAAATTTGAAGTATTATTATACAGTTATTTTTATATACAGCATTTATCATATTGTACATTAGGGATGGGCATTTCTGCTATTTTTACAAAATATCAACGAACTGTTTGTTGAAAAAAAAAATTTTTGGAAAAACAGTTGGAAAAAAACAGGTTTAGAACACTGAACGCGAAGTTGTATTAGCAGCTAAAACATAAAGCACAAATGTTCAGTTTTCTAAGACTACTTTTTCATTCCCATTACCACCATGTCCTTAACTGTTTTTGGGTATAAAGCATTTAGAAAAAGATAATCCTTGTAAGTGTAATAATAATTAAATTACATTCTCAAAACGTAATAATTATGTAAGCCATTTTATATTTACAAAATGCAATGAATTTCTAATAGAAGCATTCTTTTTTTTAACTTAAAAATTAAATAGTCCTTTGCATATTTACTGAAATGCAAACAATTTAGAATATTTTTAGTTGATTAAAAATATTGATGATTGATAATAAATATAAAAAATACATTTAAATAAAATTAGGTTATGTATTTACAAAATGTGAGATATTACTGTCATATTTTTATTTGGGAGAAAGTAGGTTTTCACTTTTAAACACTGAAAAAAGTAACTTTAATAAGTACAATATAGTAATAAGAACATAGACCAAATGTGTTTAAATAAAATTAGCTCTATACAGTTACAAAATTATAGGTTATTAACATTAGGTTTAGGTTAATGATACATTATAGGTTAATGATAGGTTATTAACATTAGCATTAGCAAAAAAATAAGTTTTCCATTTTTCAACACAGAAAAAATATAAACTTCATTGTAATAACATATTTAACAAAACAAATGTTTTTAAAGAAAATTTTAGAAAAAGTACTAAAATAACCTAAAATTATTCAAGATATATACAAAAGTAGATATTGTGAATTTTAAAAAGTCCACATCCAATAAATAATTAAAAACTATGCACTTAATTCTAAAAACAAAAAAAGTAAAAGAAAATTTTCAAAATTGTCCACTAAATATTTTTAAATTTCTAAACACAAAGTAAACTACGGAGAAAAACTAATATAAAACACAATTATGGCTGTTTTTTCAGTTTAAAAAATATTTGAATTTTTACATTTAAAACTTTCAAACAACTCGCAACAAAATAGAGATAAACTTTGACAACGCCCAAACAGTTCTTACTTCACTACGTCGCAACAAGAAACTTTGAAATAGAGGGAAAAAGTATAGCAGGTTAAAGAAAAGGTGTTTGCAGGAAAACAGTTAGCAGAAAAATAGCAGGAAAAAAGTTTTAGCGCTTGCGGCAACGTTCGAATAGAACGTAGGTGGTGGGGAAGTCCAAACTGCTGATCCTTGTTTAACAAATCACGATCCAGTCCAATTCAAACTGCTTGTTTCCGTTTGGAAAAGCAGTTTGTTTTTCGTATATAGAAAAACAGTTTGATGTTTTCTTACCCACCTCTACATTATTATTGAAATTCGTGTTTAGCAGATGGGTGATCACACGCACACACGCACGCACGCACGCACGCACGCACGCACGCAACGCACGCACGCACGCACGCGCAAATGGGCACGCACACACACACACACACACACACACACACACACACACACACACACACACACACACACACACACACACACACACACACACACACACACACACACACACACACACACACACACACACACACACACACACACACACACACACACACACACACACACACACACACACACACACACACACACACACACACACACACACACACACACACACACACACACACACACACACACACACACACACACACACACACACACACACACACACACACACACACACACACACACACACACACACACACACACACACACACACACACACACACACACACACACACACACACACACAGATATCACGCACATTTTTGCAACTTTATGCAAATTAAAGATCTATCACAATCTTTTTTATTTCTTAAAAATTATTGATTAAATTTTAATAAAGAAATTTATTTAGACAACAAAAATTGTATTAACATCCATATTATATTTCTATGAAGGAAATGAAATCTATTTACTTTTCTTTTTTCAAAAGATTATATATATACGGCTAGTATGACTATTAAATTATATCTTTTTTTTTATACAGGCACTTTTTGATTTAACATTAATAACACACATCCCTTAAATATTTCACAATATAGTTACACATTTTTTTGAAAAACTAAATTTTTGTTTTTGCATAAAAGTTGTAGTTAATATGAGAATATAACCTTACTAAAATATTTTGTTATGTACTGCCTATGAATGATATGAGATCAAATCATTGCCAAGTATTCATTTTCAGTAATCATATATACATGTACGGTATAGATACTCTTTTTTTTAACAAACAATTTGTTTTGACCTGTTCAATTTTTGTTAGCCCAAACAAAAAGTACATTGTCATTTTTATAATTGAAAATAATTATTTATCAAATCATCACTAGCAAGTATACATTTTATTATTATTTCTATACATACATTCCTTTTTTCCTCTCTATAAGTATTGCATTATTATAAATGAATATGTTGCATTAAAACTGAACATCATTTTTTACATGAATATTTTGCATTATTTATTTTTTTTATAAACATGTAACAAATTAAAGTAGATGATTTGGCAAACCTAATTGGGATGAGATTATCGTTATGAGTAAAGTTTTAATTTCAATTGAATTAATTTTTATTAATTAAAGACCATTCAGCACTATGAGTCATCCTCTGCATTAGCCCAAGTGTGCACAATAGTCGGACGTTAAACACAAAAAAAACTATAAGCAATACTAGCTCCGTTGTCACTTTTTAATTTTTAAGCAAAAAATTTCATAACAAACAAGAAGTACTAAACAGTCCATTATAAATGTTAAATCGCTTTGAATTAAAAAACATTGTACAGTTAAACACATTGTATATAAATAAGTTTATTAATAAATATTAAAATTTCTAACAAACGCCATCATACTACATGCCCTATTAGAACATTAACAGTTGCATACAATGTACAAGATTGGTGTTTTATATTTCTATATGATGTGTTAATTTTTTTTAATATCAGTTGTGTAAAATGTAAGCTTAACAATAAGATTAGTTATTTAATTTCTGCTGATTAAAGTAGCACATTCCCCGAATGCCACATTTATTTTCTACTTTGTAGCCTTCAATTTTTTTAAATCAACTTTCGAAAGTTTTTTTTTAATAAAAAGTAAAACAGTGTATTCAGTAGACTATATTAATCATTATAGATACTAAGCTTGTGTACATCAATTGGGCTGTGGCATTTAATTAAGTTTCAGAGCTTAAGTAGTTGGGAAGTGAGTTTAGGTTGTAAGACCCCGCAGAGGGTGCAGATTAGCTGTACCTTTGAGAGGATTTAGACGTCGCTCGCGGTACCCGAATCTAACGCACACCACACACTTACAACATTACACTTACGACTTTAATACTTTACTCTCACATTTACATTTAGAGAGGCGATAATAGCCTCAATGTTGCTTTTCGCCTTAAAATTAAAAAAAAAAAAAATAGATTGTAAGACTCGATCCACATTTACATTAGATTGTATAATATTTATGACTGAAAATTGTATTGTCATCGGGTATATGAACGTTTGTAAAATTTGAGAGCTCCAGGTAGTCGGAAAATGAGTTTAATGTAGGTTTTAAAATTTGACCCGGACATACAATACAGTAAGCTTATGATGAAACTGTGTAAAATATAATTATTTGTCTGTTAATGGACTGAATAAGAATACAAACATATAAAAACGTTAGAGTGAACAGGAAATAGGCCCTGCTGTAAGTTCCTTTGCGAGAGCGATAACAATGGCAGAATACTGCAGACTGTCGTTTCCTGTTTGGTCGCTTGAATAGCTAGACACGAAAAAACAAACTTGTGATATTGACAGAGACTGCAACGCAGCGTTATGCCATGACGCCTGTCTGTACGGTCTTTTTCTTGTAGGAAAGCGATATGTATGTTATACTAACCAAGCAAATAGTAAAATAAATATTACTTATAGACCTGTTATAAAAATATCGCGGCACGCAACTGTCTCGCTGACGTGATGGCAATCATTTGAAAAAGTCTGATTTTACCATCATAATCAAGCATTATTGTCTCTGCACAACTTAGCACTCTAAACTTCCATCGTCAAATTCATTTTAAAAAAATTCAACGGATTTTGAAAATTTAAACTGTTAACATACGACGGTGAAATCGTATTTTCCAAAAAAAGTGTAAGGTAGAATAGCTACGGTTTTTTTAAAAAATTAGAATATCTGTCAAAATTAAGGATTTTGCTGGGTAATTTCGTCAAGCTATTTCCAAAATCGATTTTTGAACCACATTTGAATAAAATCGGATCAGAATTGCACGTGGATATTTATAGCGGTAAATGGAGTACCATAGTTGAAAAAAACAACAATGTTCAATGTTAACAAATTTCAATGTTAAGTTAGTACCTCGGATACAAGCCGTCTGTTTTAAATTTAGGTACAATTTTAAGTAGTAGTAGTAAAAAAAACAACACTGTAGGGGTATTGTAGAGGGGTAGGGGTAATAGGAAGTCATCCCCCTCGTCTATGTCAAGGTCATGTTACCTACCACTTCAGTAGGCTACAGCACTGGACAGTTAGCAAACTTGTCAATTGTGTCATGTCTCATTGGTTTATTGGGTGTTTCACACATCTTGGTTTGGACGTTTGGTTTGTAAATGTGTTGTGTGTTTTGTGTTGTTAATGTGTTATGTGTTGTGTAAGTGTGTTTAACAACAGTAAAATAAAACAGTGTCTCAATACATCTGTAAGTACAACAGTTAAAATTAATTATAGTTAATTTATAAAACTACAAATTTAACCTAATCAACACAAAGTGCCACTAATTCAAAACATTGTTTTTTACAAATTTGTTAAATCAAAGAATTAATACAGTAATATTACACTGAAAATATTTCAACCACATAAAATAGATCCTAAACGATGTTTCAAAACACACTTCTTGCTTGTTTAGAAAGTATGCTTCTTATTTTACTTAGTTGTAGATTTAAAATGTATACCAGACATAATAAAACGTGTTACATTTTCAAACAATTTAAACCTTTTGAAGTGCGAACAAAACCATTTTAAAATTCGGCGATGTAAAAAACAGCTGTTGTGTTTAACGTTAATTGAAGTAGCAAGAACACTCTATGAACACTTGATTGAACTAGTGATTAATTTAAACTACACACACAAAATGAGAATCTAGTGTTTATAAACATACGAAAGCATTAAATAATGAACTATCTATTTATACGCACATAAAATTAATAGTAAAATTATAGATTTTAGCGGAATTATGTATTTTATAATTTCCGATTGGTTATTCACAATCGATAGTTGGATCCACAATATAGGTTAATTCTGTTACGCCTATGAAATTATATTTTTAATGTATTCCATACGTTTGTTTGCAAATTGTTCTGAAATACAGAATCGAATTATAGGTTAGGTAATCAAATAATTTCTTTTTAAACAGTTTAAAAACCACTTACCATTATAATAAAATTTTTCCGTTGTACACAACTGTAAAGCACACTACAATATTTTCTTTAAACTTAAAATCATTGCATTGCATTGCATTGCATCAAGCCTTGTTGCAACATTTCCTCTTGTTAAACTGATTAAAGAATCGACCAATCAGATTTCAGATTTTTTTATTGGTTTTTTTACTTTAGAAAATAAGTTTTGTATATATTCATATATTGTATATCTGAATGTATCGTAGATATTACAATATTGTAAAACGTAGGATAAAGTATGCACATAATTAAAAAAAAAAACACGGTACTATTAATTTTTGAACTTGTTTCTAATAGTGTTTAATTCGTGTACAAAAGTTTATGAAGAAAATTAAGGTAACAATTTTTATAGTGTTTTATTTTTTTGTGTTGAAAAAATTAATTATAAAATTTCTTAAAGAACTATTTAAATAAAAACAGAAAAAATAATATTGCTAATACATATATTATGTTTATATGTAATTTTTTTATCTATGGTACAATTAAAAATTTGCAGTAAATGTGACAACCTTGTTTTTCCAATCTTTCCGTCTTACAGGTCAACCGGCTTCTGCAAATTTATAGATGAAGATGAAAGGCGAAAGTGGTGTGAAAGTGAAAGTGAAGTTTCATTAAAAAAATAAGTGATTATCGTAGAACTTCCGAAAATTTTGTATAAATCCTATGTCCTTAGCTACCTTACGGTGTCAACTTGTAGGGATTATAAGGTTTGTACCAAAATTTGAGTTCTTTATTGTGTTTGAAGAACCAAGTCCCAAGTCTGCAGCTCATGCATTAAACTAGCCAACTTCCATAATAAGGTAAATATGTAACCGGCAAAATTATACAGAATTCATGGTTTAGTATTTAAACGACAATAATATGTTATTCATCACATTCAAATATGTTTACTATAATTATTGGTGAATTGTTTTCTTTATTTTTTGTGAATAAAACTTTTATAAATTACATTTTAACTTAGACTTGGTTAGTAAAAAAGGCGGTTAAAATTAGCCAAATTAGTAAAGATCAGTTATTAATGTTGGAAAATAGTTCAAGTTAATTTTTGTTTATAAGGATTAAAATACAAGTGGGATACTTATGCCAATTTATTATTTAACTACATGAAGTAAATTTAGTAGGATTTTATAAAAATTTATTTAAATGTATTTTTTTAAAAGTGTTAACCAAAACAAAAACTATATAGTTTTATTTTCTGTTTTGTTGAATAGGCTCAATGAAAGTTTGAAGTAAAAGTTTATATTTAAAATTTTAAGGAGTTTTTTTGTCTCATGAAAAATTTTAATCAAATTTTATAATTTTATTTCTAAGATTTTACAAGTCATAATTATGAATATAATAAATATACTGATAGGCTTCTACAATTATTGGGAAATTGTTATTGTGGTTTAATAAATAAAATAAGTAAATTAAAATAAAATATGTAAATGTAACAGTTACATTAAATATTTATATAATTAAAAATCTAAATGAAAACCTCAAGTGGTAAAATAATCCCTGCCAAGACTATTAAATAATAATATATTATCATTATTGTCATAATATATATATATATATATAATATAATACTATTATATTATAATAGTAGTGGGCAATTTTGCTCAGGGTAGGCTATAGCCGTTTTAAAGAGCCTGAATATTCTGTTTTAAAATGAAGCATTATACGACTAAAAGTTGTAAAAATGATTTCAAAATGTTCTGATATTAATAATTTACGTTTATTTTTCATTGAAAAAAAAGATCATTTGAAAAAAACTTTGAATACAAATTAAAAAAACTTCACTCAAATTATACACTTTACATTCATAACACTCGAACGTAATATCTTTTTACTTTTTCATGCATTTTAAAAACTTTAACGCAAAAGGCACATAATAAAAGTCATCATTAATCAAAATTAGTTAAGGTACTTCAGGTTGTAGGAGCGTAAATGTTTAAATTATCAGGTGTTCTTCCTTTTTTTCAAATGAAAACATTGAAAAAAATGTATTTTCTGAGTTTTTTGTAAAAGACATATTGTAACACCAGAACAAATAAAACAAGTCATCATTGTTTAATATCTGTTTAGTAGTTTAGGTTGTAGATAATCAACGTTGAAGAAAGAGAAAATGGTTCAGTGCTATTTTCAAATTGTTTTCCTACTCTTTGACTCTACTAATTAAAATTTTGTTTTGTTTTTACTGACAACTATACAATTTTATGTTTTGGATCCTGAAAAGCAGTACTGGTCACGTTCTGCGTATAATTTATGAACTGCAGAGGCTTGGGTGACTTAACGATTGGAGTTTAGTAATAAAAATTTCTGAAATGATTTAATTTGCATATTTTTTCATACCATAGTTATTAATGATTGCTTTGGGAGGGGAGGAAGTGCTAGCCCAAATCTTTGCCCAGGTGCCAATTACTACTTAACGTCTTTGATCAGCCCTATTTTTGGTCCCCACATAATCAAATTTATTTACAAAAATACATTTGTTTACTCTTTAATTCATGATCTTGTTATACCAAATTTTATATTATTAGCTGCTATAGTCAGGTTATTCAAAGTTATTACTATTATTATTTATAGTTATAGTAAAATTTATTCATAAAACCAATTTTGAAAAGCTCTTAAATCTTCTAATCAGTTTATTCATAAGTTAACTAAGTTAATACGTGACACTTCTAGATCAATTATCTTATTCAGTGTTTAAGTATTATGATTCTGTATTGTTTATTTTTTGCAGGCTTTACTGGGAGAGTAGAGCTTTTACAAAATCATTGTTAATAAATTAAATTATTTAAATTTAATCTAATTTTGTGTAATTTATTCTTTATTTAAATATTTTATTCTATTTCAGGTTTGTGGTATTCTCAAGCCCAGAGCTTTGGACTTGAGGTAAGTGGGTAGCATACACAACATGTCAGCTAAATTTGAGTCCATCATGTCTTTGTTTTTTTTAACCCCATCTTCACAGAGGAGAGGAGGCTTTTCTATTGGCCTTATTAGGCCTCATTGCTTTGTGTACTTTTCAGGTCCGGAGAAGCCCACCCTTTAATAAATGTGTGACCCCTAGGTTAACGTAAAATTAAGTTACCACCTCTTCTCTGTTTCCTTTAATAATTTTTACAAAGGCCTGATGGAATTCCCTGAAATGTAATGAAATGGAAGTTTACTGACTGTAATCGGTTTTGAATAATTCATGAATAACGTAATCGTGGCCAGTGTTTCCATCGATTTGATGCTACATTAATCGGTTGTTTCCTCCATTCTACCTGTTTTATTTAGTGTATTTGCACTATTACTTTCTTTTAAACTTCTATTTCATTACAAAAAACTTTTATTAAATGTTTGAATTTGAATTTTTTTCATGAAGAATCTAATTGGTCTTTAATTTTTTTAAATTTTATATTTTTAAGTGCTTAGAGCCCAGTAAAAAAAAGTAAAATATGTCATGCTTAAATGTGTTTAATAAATTAAAATTAATTAATTAGGGAACAATGATTGTACACTGTTTAAAAATATTATATTACTGTATTTAGGAACTCATAGCCTACTAAACATTTTCTCAATTACAAAATTAATAATTCCATTTAATTGACTTTGATTTAGATAAAAATATATTTGTTTACATAAAAATTTAATATTTGATCAATATTTAAAAAAGTATTAGTTTTTAATTTAGTCTTCTAATAATAATATTAGTTTGGAAAGGTCAAAATGGAAAATGTAGTGTAAAGATCAATGTTACAAACACATTTTTTATATTTGCTGTCTGAAGTTATATATGACTGCTGTTACAGAGGTGCTTTATTATGGTTTTGAGGTTTATAGTGCTGTTGTAGAGGTTGCTTTGATTCTTTCAGGTTCTTTATTTGTAGGTTATTAAGGATCTAATAGTTTCATTGTTGTTAGGGAGTTCAGCTTTGGTTATGCTGCGAGAAGACCTGGAAGCTGTGAAGACATTTTTGGCTGATTTTCCTTTGGTTTAGGTGGTTTAGTTGTTGTTTCCAGTTAATGTTGTCTATAGGCTTGGCTAGGGAGTGTTTTAAACATGATTCTGCACCTTTTTTATTTTTCCTTTCAATAACTAATTAAATGTTTTCTTAATACTTATTTGTTTTTGCATTTACTTTGCAGAAATGTCATAATATTTTTTCTTATGACTTACTTTTAACATTTATGAACTGTAAAATTTTGTATTAAACTAGCCTTTACTGCTCCATAATAATAAAATATTTTAAATTCTGTTTTAAAAATATAAAATATTTTTTAAAGTAGCGATAAAAATGTAATGTATAATATCAATTTTTAAATTAACAACAATTTTAATATTTTATGTATAACTAATTTTTTGAAACAAAATAGTAAAAAGAAACATTTAAATATAATAATATTATTTCCTTGATTATAAATTTTAATTTAATTTAAAACTTTTATAATAAAAATCAATTATTCAAATATTGCATATTGTTTTGTTTTTTTAGTACATGTTACTATGTGTTAATTGTTTCCCTGCAGAATTAGCTGACATGTTATTAGTAATTAGTTCGGCAAACATAGTGGAATTAATAATACAGTAAAAATTAAAATACTTAAGAAGTTAATAATTCAAATAAAAACAAAATGCACTTTCAGCTTTTTTCAAGACACATGTTTTGTGTCTAAGTATTAAGATATCAATCACCTCAGTCACAGGAAGAAATATATAAGGTATGTGGTTTGTATAATTTTATAAGAATAGCATTTTAATGTCAGGTTTTTTTATCAGAATTCATTTGCACTTTGCACTTTTATCATGAGGCAACATATATAAGAAGAGATGTTATGTATTATATTAGGAATAATACTTATTCCTGGATCAAAATTCACTTAAACATTTATTAATAGGGGTGGTACATACAAATAAAAAGAGCTGTTATGTATTTTGTTAGGAATAATATTTATTATGGGTTCTGGATCAGAATTCACTTAAACTGTTATTAATAGGGGTGGTACATACAAATAAAAAGAGCTGTTATATATTTTGTTAGGACTAATATTTATTGTGGGTTCTGGATCAGAATTCACTTAAACTGTTATTAATAGGGGTGGTACATACAAATAAAAAGAGCTGTTATATATTTTGTTAGGACTAATATTTATTGTGGGTTCTGGATCAGAATTCAATTAAACGTTTATTAATAGTGGTGGTACATACAAATAAAAAGAGCTGTTATGTATTTGGTTAGGAATAATATTTATTGTGAGTTCTGGATCAGAATTCACATAAACTGTTATTAATGGGGTGGTACATACAAATAAAAAGAGCTGTTATATATTTTGTTAGGACTAATATTTATTGTGGGTTCTGGATCAGAATTCACTTAAACTGTTATTAATAGGGCTGGTACATACAAATAAAAAGAGCTGTTATATATTTGGTTAGGAATAATATTTATTGTGGGTTCTGGATCAGAATTCACTTAAACTGTTTTTAATAGGGGTGGTACATACAAATAAAAATAGCTGTTATGTATTTTGTTAGGAATAATTTTTATTGTGGGTTCTGGATCAGAATTCACTTAAACTTTTATTAATAGGGCTGGTACATACAAATAAAAAGAGCTGTTATATATTTGGTTAGGAATAATATTTATTGTGGGTTCTGGATCAGAATTCACTTAAACTGTTTTTAATAGGGGTGGTACATACAAATAAAAATAGCTGTTATGTATTTTGTTAGGAATAATATTTATTGTGGGTTCTGGATCAGAATTCACTTAAACTGTTATTAATAGGGCTGGTACATACAAATAAAAAGAGCTGTTGTATATTTGGTTAGGAATAATATTTATTGTGGGTTCTGGATCAGAATTCACTTAAACTGTTTTTAATAGGGGTGGTACATACAAATAAAAATAGCTGTTATGTATTTTGTTAGGAATAATATTTATTGTGGGTTCTGGATCAGAATTCACTTAAACTTTTATTAATAGGGCTGGTACATACAAATAAAAAGAGCTGTTATATATTTGGTTAGGAATAATATTTATTGTGGGTTCTGGATCAGAATTCACTTAAACTGTTATTAATAGGGCTGGTACATACAAATAAAAAGAGCTGTTGTATATTTGGTTAGGAATAATATTTATTGTGGGTTCTGGATGAGAATTCACTTAGACTTTTATTAATAGTGGTGGTACATACAAATAAGAAGAGCTGTTATATATTTTGTTAGGACTAATATTTATGGTGGGTTCTGGATCAGAATTCACTTAAACTTTTATTATTAGGGGTGGTACATACAAATAAAAAGAGCTATTATATATTTTGTTAGGAATAATATTTATGGTGGGTTCTGGATCAGAATTCACTTAAACTTTTATTATTAGGGGTGGTACATACAAATAAGAAGAGCTGTTGTATATTTTATTAGGAATAATATTTATGGTGGGTTCTGAATCAGAATTCACTTAAACTTTGATTAATAGTGGTGGTACATACAAATAAGAAGAGCTGTTGTATATTTTGTTAGGAATAATATTTATGGTGGGTTCTGGATCAGAATTCACTTAAACTGTTATTAATAGGGCTGGTACATACAAATAAAAAGAGCTGTTGTATATTTGGTTAGGAATAATATTTATTGTGGGTTCTGGATCAGAATTCACTTAAACTGTTTTTAATAGGGGTGGTACATACAAATAAAAATAGCTGTTATGTATTTTGTTAGGAATAATATTTATTGTGGGTTCTGTTATTAATAGGGCTGGTACATACAAATAAAAAGAGCTGTTATATATTTGGTTAGGAATAATATTTATTGTGGGTTCTGGATCAGAATTCACTTAAACTGTTTTTAATAGGGGTGGTACATACAAATAAAAATAGCTGTTATGTATTTTGTTAGGAATAATATTTATTGTGGGTTCTGGAACAGAATTCACTTAAACTGTTATTAATAGGGCTGGTACATACAAATAAAAAGAGCTATTATATATTTTGTTAGGAATAATATTTATGGTGGGTTCTGGATCAGAATTCACTTAAACTTTTATTATTAGGGGTGGTACATACAAATAAGAAGAGCTGTTGTATATTTTATTAGGAATAATATTTATGGTGGGTTCTGAATCAGAATTCACTTAAACTTTGATTAATAGTGGTGGTACATACAAATAAGAAGAGCTGTTGTATATTTTGTTAGGAATAATATTTATTGTGGGTTCTGAATCAGAATTCACTTAAACTTTTGTTAATGTAGGTGGTACATACAAATAAGAACAGCTGCTGTATATTTGGTTAGGAATAATATTTATTGTGGGTTCTGGATCAGAATTCACTTAAACTTTTGTTAATGTAGGTGGTACATACAAATAAGAACAGCTGTTATATATTTGGTTAGGAATAATATTTATTGTGGGTTCTGGATCAGAATTCTTGTGAATTTTAAACTCTTTTTATTACTGACATTATATAAAAGGAATATTATATTTTTGTTAGGGAATAGTATTTATTATGATTTTTTAAAATCAGAATATATATAATTTTTAATTATTTTAAAATTAATTGTTGTATGTGTACTTTGTTTTTTGCAGGTATCTTTTTCAGGTTTTTATTATTTTTTTTAGCCAATTGCACAAGATGTTTCTTAGAAGACTGATTAAATGATGTACACACACCCACACACAGCACTTTTATAAATGCGAAGTTTTTTTGGTTTTTTTATTAAGTCTTAAAAAGTTTTGTTTTTAATATTTTGCTTACACTTTACATTTTTAATAAGTTCCACTATTTTTGCTGAAATTTAGAGATAAGGTAGTACTTTGCCTAGGTTAGGTTTGACTAACCAATGTATCTCTTTCAGGCCATCCATACTCTGGCCCAGGGGGACACTTGGTTTCCCTGCTGGGTTCATCGCACTACACACACTTACACTACCACTGTGTTTACACTTTTTGCACTGTCGTAATTCCTCAACACTTATTAGAGGTTGACGTTAGACTTGGGGGGTGAAATTATAGTCCCGCGTTAAGAGTCCCGTTAGACTCTGTTAGGATGTTTTTCTGTTTCAGATTTGTAATGTAACTGCTTGATATATTTCAAGCTATTGTTACCACGCATGGGCTCTTTTAGTTTTAAGTTCTGTTTTTGTTTAATATGTTCGGTTATATTTAAATATTTTTCCAATGAAGAAAAAGAAGATTTTTATTTTGGTTTTAAATTGAAGAATGAACAAGACAGTGAATTTAAAACGACTACAAAAACAGGTCAGTTCAGGTTCTATTAGTGTCAATTCATACTCTGACATACATATTATAAGGTGTATGGATTTTTTGTGTAGTTATAACACTTTTACAAACTTATATATGTATAGCATACTTATTTAAAACTGTGTGATTATTTGTTTCTTTTTGTATTAATCTTAATGAGAAATTACACTTAATTAAGCTTATTTATATATCCTAAGTGAAGTTGTTACAGAAATAGCTCTACATTGGAGTGCATTGTTCCCTGCTTCACTTCTTATTGCATAGAAACGTCAGAGACATTGTTAAAGGTGACTAAGTAGATCTGCTGGGAGCTACATACGGCGAGGGTCAGGTTAAAATGGGTTAGTATTATTGTATGTGCATTATTAAATTTAAGAAGAATTAAACTTTTTCCTGAATTATTTTAAATTAAGTAATGTTTACTTTCTTACTATTTGAAGTATACAAAATTTCGGTGGTTTTTCAAATTTTGATAGGTCTAATTGAAATCCATTTTAAAAACGCCTGAGTAAAAAATGTAAGTGTGTAAGTGTAAATGTGTGTTACACTCGGGTAATGCGAGGGACATTTAAATCCTCTCAATAGGTGCAGCTAGTCTGCACCCCCTGCACAGATTAATTAATACTATATAATGAAGTTGGGCTGGGTAACAGTATGATGGAATTTAAATACTTGAATGTATATGTTACAGTTAGTATAGCCTCATTTATGTACTTTTTTATATCCGTTTGAAAATGTCCAGTATTTTTTTTTAAATTAATTAAAATTTTTAAGAGAAAATTAAAATTTTCAAAAAGTTTGATAAATAAAATTTAAATTATTTTGATTTTACATTATTTAATTTTTATTGACAATATGTCTTGACCATTATCACAAATAATTGAGTTGGCTCCATAGTAACATTCTTGGTAGGCTAGATTTTATGTATATATACTATTGTACTGATTCTAATAGCAACTACAATAATATAGTTCACTATATAAAAAAATTACTTATTCTATAAAAAATACTTTTTAAATTCATCAAACAATTTTATAAACTAAGCCCAAAAGAATTTTTGTATTTTAAGAATCAGGGTTGTGGAATGTAACACCAAGAACTCCAGCCTGCACTGTGCATCATGTTTCCTAATTGCCACTTACTACATTCACCACTTACTATGTTCAAAACATGCAATACCCAATGTGATCACAATAAGCAAATTTTAAATAAAATAAATTTATGGTTCAGGAGTAAATAAAAAAAAAAATCTAAAATTAAAAACCTTTCTGCTTTTTAATTCTAAATCAGTCTTAGAATAATCAAGTAACAGAATTTATTTTTTCAAGTAACTCACAATTTGTAAATTTAAAAATTGTAATACACTGGCCTGATGAAATATAATAATTTTTTTATGAGTAAAATCTGGTGAACCAATTTTGAAAAATAAGCAGGATTTTCTAGTTTTTTCCTGTATGTTTTGAGCTAAAGTTTGTGGAAATAATTGAATGTAAAGAAGTTTGTGTGATGTTTTTGCATATCGTTTATTTTTTGTACAGTCTTAGAGACTAGATCTCTTTCTACTTGTGCATTGATTCCTAGCGAATTTCCATTATATATATATATATATATATATATATATATATATATATATATATACAAAGGTCATTGTAATAAAAACAACATACACAAGGATTTGTATAGTTTTAAATTTATTATTCCTGCATACTGTTTATATGCTTTGCACCTATAGTTTGGTTTTAACTCATTTTAATTTCTCTTACAAAAAAAGTATAAATCTAGTAGAATGATTGTGAAAAAAAATCCATAGTAGTTATGGGCTATATTTGATCAAAATAATTAGAATGGATTTTAAGAAAATCCAATATTGGCAAAAAATCAAGCTTGGACAAGTTTGTTACCCAGTGTGTGTGTGTGTGTGTGTGTGTGTGTGTGTGTGTGTGTGTGTGTGTGTGTGTGTGTGTGTGTGTGTGTGTGTGTGTGTGTGTGTGTGTGTGTGTGTGTGTGTGTGTGTGTGTGTGTGTGTGTGTGTGTGTGTGTGTGTGTGTGTGTGTGTGTGTGTGTGTGTGTGTGTGTGTGTGTGTGTGTGTGTGTGTGTGTGTGTGTGTGTGTGTGTGTGTGTGTGTGTGTGTGTGTGTGTGTGTGTGTGTGTGTGTGTGTGTGTGTGTGTGTTGTGATATTAATGATATTTAAAAAATATGTATTAAGAAAAATATAATATGCAAATTTGTTGATGAAATGTAATATTTACTTATTCTTAACTTATTTCTATTACAATTTGTCAATTCTTATGTCATGAATGAAGTCAGTGTTTTCAACAGAACTAGTTTAAACTACATTTTGTTAATTTAATTTGTATTTGTGGGATTCCAGTTCAGGAGTTTCCTGTAACCAAGTGTCCTTAATGTTTCGACTGGTTGCTGTTTCCTCAATTGTAAGTTTTTATTTTGGTTATTTCATAAATATCTATAGTAATGGGCTCATAAGTTTCATAAACACCCTTTTGTTTTGTTTGTTTATTTCTTGATAGTAGCCCTTTTATTTTTCAAATGGTGAAGCTGAAAAACGTTTCAGTTTACAAGTTTAAATTTACGAAAATAATATATTGTCACAATATTTAATTTTAAAATTAGGAAATAACGCCTACAAGTTAAAATAAACTTTTGATTTATACAAAAAATTCTTTGATTTTTTATAATATGAGCAAAAAATTATGCATTTAAGTTCATTTTATTATAATTTTATAATGTTATTGTGCCATTAGAGTATACAAAAATTAACTAGAGCATAACATTGATAATCCAAACCAATTTAGGCATAAATAACTTTTGCTGCAGTTGCACACAATTTTGTGCTAAACATCAGGGGTATAGCTGTTCAGAAACGACTGAATATGCTTTGTTAAAATAAAATATTGTACGAATAAACCTTGCAAGAATAATTTTAAAATGTTCTGAAATCAATAATTTGTTTTTGTTATCCAATAGAAATGGCATAAGCAAAAAACCTTAAAAATAAAATTTAGTGACGCAAATTAAAAAGTCAAAGTTATTTATATAGAGTCTCTTGACACATTTATAACTCTTAAATGTCTTTTCGCTTTTTTTGTAATTTCTTTTTCTTTCTACCAGAGTTTCTGGGTTAATCACCTGTTGCATATGAATTGCTGATTTTGCCCTTCTCAAAACATTTTTCTAATCCTGTATCTCCATCACAACATTTCCAATCATTATTTCAAAATAATGTTCTAATGTTCTCTCATTTTGTTTTAATGTTCTCATGTTCTCTCAAATAATTAAATAAAAGGATGTTCTCTCATTTTGTGGCACTTTATTCTGTAGGTCTATTATTATTTCTAAACCCCATTGAAGTACACTCCTGTACAATTAATGATGTCATTAGCATTAGATACATTTAGTCTATGTTTGATAATCCGAATGATTTGGTTAATCGAATCACCTCCAGTCCCAATTAGGGTTAGGATTTTCAAGGTTCCACTGTATTACTTGAATGGATCAACACTTTAATTTATATAAAACTTGCCTAAAATTTTGACTTTAAAAATATTATTAGATAATTTTATCAGTGGTGTAGGTACAGGACCCCAATCAGGGGGATATATCCTTCTCTTTAAACCTGGTAAGGGATAAATTGTTAGAAGGGAATAACAAAATAAAAAATATATGTAAAAACACCTAATTTATGGTTTTTTGTTAGAATGTTGTTTGCATGCTATAGGAGTAACACTAATTTTTCTATCCTCTGATTATCCTACCTTTTTTGTGTTTGATCAAGGCATAGAAGGGGTTCTACCATTCTTAATCTCTCTAAGTGTTATATAAGGTAGAAATATATTTCTGGTTATATTTTGCAATATTTAGTCTAATTACAAACTATTATCAATGAAGTATGCACTTTTTTAATATTTCTATACTCCATTTAGACGTATTTTTTAAAATGTATGACTTCTTTTTTAAATTGATTAATAAGGAAAAGGGAAAAGGCAAATTTGGGTCCTACATAATATATATATATATATATATATATATATATATATATTTTAATCTAAACAATACTGTAATGTTTGTTAATCATGCACCTTTAAAATTAAGGTTTTGATGTATAAGAAATCTCAGAGGAGAATTCCTGTACTTCTTCTCTTCAGGTTGAAGGACCCCTAAGACTCACACTGGTACTTTGTTTATTTCAAATAGGATATCCTCCCTTAACAAAAGTATATCTACAACATTGATTTTTTTAATAAAAAACACCAGTATAAGTTACTATATTTTGGAAAATGTAATCAATAATTTTAAGGCTTTGAAAAAGAGAAAAATAAATTTTATCCCCAAAATGGGTAATTTATGAATGGCTATTTAGAGGCACTGTTGTATTTCTGAATGCAAAAGTCATTGTAAATAAAAACAAAATGCTTTATACAGTTTTTAAATTAATTACTCCTGCTTGCTGTTTGTGTGATTTCAGAATGTTCTTTGCACCTACAGTTTGGTTTAACACATTTTACGTAACATTTGGTTTAACACAAAAAACGTACATTGATTGTGGAAAAAAATCTGTAGTACTTATGAACTATAATTAGTCAAAATTATGAGAATGGATTTTGAAAAAAACGATTTTAAGCCATTTTATGAAAAAAAAGTGTTTAACTTT
This sequence comes from Callitettix versicolor, assembly GCA_022606455.1. Classification (NCBI taxonomy): domain Eukaryota; kingdom Metazoa; phylum Arthropoda; class Insecta; order Hemiptera; family Cercopidae; genus Callitettix; species Callitettix versicolor. Next base: position 43,817,483 of record CM040188.1, read on the forward strand.
TGAGCAGAATATGATGAGCTGGCTGAGAAATTAAATAGGTTTAAAATTTTTGTTGTTAACTTCTGAACTGAATTTGTTTCTGGCAAATCATTGAATGGAGAAAATTTGTGTAATTTTGTAAACCATTTTATTTAAACATATGTATTTACACTTTTATTTACAATTAGACACTAGGTAATGCATTGTAATAACTTTATGTTTTATGGTACTTCAGCCTGGAGTATGTAGTTTTGCTTGTGTGCATGTATTTTTTATTACATTTTGTCTTTATCTAAAACATGATGATTTACTAAGTTTGTGCATTCATTTGATAGATGATTAAACATGTTTCCTACCTTCCTTCCTCCTGCATGTGAATGTATATCCATCAACGTCTGAAGATATTGGACACTGGCCTGACCCTCGTAAGTAAAATAATGTTTGTCATGTGAAATACAATAAACCCAGGGATGTAGTGGTTACAATACAAGGAAGTAAAATTTTATTATAATATCAACTATACAGTTTCTAAATATAAAACAAAAGAGGTTTGTAATTCTTCCTAAAAAGTTCGTTAGAAAATGTATTTTGTTATTCAGATGTGCTAAAAACATTATTTTGTCTAAACTTGCGAGATATAATTTACTTTATTTAATTTTTGATTTGAGTAAAGTGTCTACAGCTTTATCTACATTCAATAAATATCAGAAATAACAGCAGTCTTAACCCATTGTTTAAGATAAATTAATCAACAGCTTTTAATTCCCTAATGGTGCTATTCTTGCTTTCCCATTTGCAAACTCGTTCACTAGAATTGTTGAATCTATTAGTCTAGCTAACTCACATTCAGTAAACATTGTAGCTAAACCCACAAGTTTTTCTTGATGCATTGTATTACAAAGATATGTTTTAATTTGGAAAAACCTTGTTCTGCACTTGCTACTGACAGCAGTAGTAACTTGCAAAATACAAAGAACTACTTATAAGTTAGGAAATCCATTTTCAAGACCATGGTGGGTCTGCAAGAGGTCATACTGCCACTAGGATAATACAAAATACCGCTCTGATCTCAGAACATAAATACGGTTGACATGTTGGAAACTCAATTATCAGTCAAAGGGGAGCAGAGTGCAGATTTACCAGACTAAAAAAATTGTTATTCCCAATTGTTATAACAGTTGACTTTGACTTCTTGTTGTTAAACTTATAAGATGCTGGTTTAGATTAATTTTGATAAACCACATGTAAAAAAAAATGTTCACCATTCTGCCCTAGGCTGTTGCTTAAGTAAGTCATTATATACGGATGACCTAAGTATGTAAGATTATAAACTAAAATTTTCAAACAGTCATGACATCACTAATTGCCAGCAGCAACAATTTAAGAATAATTCCACTATGTAAACTTAACTATATGTATATAAGAACTTTTACAATTAATTCTAGTTTTTTGTCATTCAGCTTATAGCAAGAGCCAACAAGTTTGCTGGTAGAATGTGTGCAAATGGTTAGAAGTAAGTTGGCTGTATCTGGTGATATAAGACGTATACACAAATAAAACTTGCACAGACCTTTTAATTATACACATGTAAGAAACAGTAGTAGGCCTACACCTTGGCCTTCTTTGTGATACAAAATTAAAGTGATATTTAATCCATCTTCAATTAATGTGACAATTGACTGTATAATTAATATATAATTGAATAAGGCCACATTGTAATTTGTGAAAAATAAAAACCATAGTGTAGCAAAAAATCTTTTAAAAAATATTATTTTTCCGTTTTTTATTTAGAATAAATAGTTCTGTATTTTTTAAGTAAGTAGTTAATAATGGATTATTTATGCTACAAATTAACTTTTTTTTAGACATGAACACTACCTTTAGGCTCATAAAAACCTGTAGATCATTCAAATGACATGTTAAAAACTGTAGTCATCATGTAAGGGTATCACATTGTATATATATATATATATATATATATATATATATATATACACACACACACACACACACACACACACACACACACACACACACACACACACAATATTATATGTTATAACCATCATTACTACTCTTGGAGTAGGAAGTTTTTTTTTATAAGAAAAAGTAAATATCAGTGAAAATTACAGTGGCATGAGGTTGTGACAAGTAGCGCTTCAAAACCCATCACCCAAATGTGTGTGGCAATTGTGGCCAAATGACTAAGCCCCTGCACTCTAAGGCTGCCATGATCAAAATAGGTTTCTGCTTATCGAAAACAACTGGCAAGCTTGTTAGGCATATACTATAACTCACATTAAGCCAGTTTTGATTTGAGAAGGTTTACTGTACACTATCAGTCTTGCTGGCAACTGTTAAAAAAAAAGTCTTACCTGCTTCTACAGATATTGCGAGTAAAGAAATTAGTTGTCAGATTGTGTTTTTCAAATAACTGATTCACAAATAATTGTATCTATTTTGTGATAACTGATACTTTGTTGTCACTTGGAATCAAGTGTTTGCGAAATTATGATTACATTTTGCAAAAATTATTATTACTAAAGTAATAAATAACCTGTTGGTCATTCTATACAAAATGCAACATTTTTTTCGTGATCTTTTCGTAGTTCTGATGTAGCAATGAGTGACTTACACCTTAAAAATAAAATAATTTTCTGGTTTGTTGTCTAGTATTTTCAGCACAATTTTGACTTATGTTTTGTATATGACATTCAAGCAGAGGTTAGAGTGTAAATAGTTTAATAGTTTGTAAAATTTGAAGATAAAAACCATATCAATAAAGTTTTAAAATATGGTCAGTTATATTATATACATAATGTACAACTTTGAAATATTTTGTTGCAGGGGGTGTGAAGTCGGCGCCTCCTCGCGGTGCACCCTGGGTAACGCTAAACGTCCGACAGCTAAGGACGCTATGCCAACAATGCGTCTTCTTCTGATACAGGGCTCTTCCAACGAAGGTAATTTTTGTAATAATTACTTAATAACATAGACAAACTTTTTTTTGACAATGATTAAGTTTACAAAAAAAAATTATTAATTAGGATCAAAGTATTTTAAGGTTTAAAAAATGTGCATTTTCCCATTAAGAAAAAAAATACAAGATCTGTCAATGTAGATGTTAAACACTTCTGACAATCCCAGATTCAAGTGACAGCAAACAAAGGCAGATAAAGGTTAAAAATACAAAAGTGACCACTTCATGTACATATAATGTACACTCTTGACTTTGTAACAGTAATGTCGTCCTCACACCAACATGATATTTTTGGTAAAAAATTAAGGATTGTAATAATAACTTTATAGTGCTTTATAAAGCACTAGTTGTGTACTCATGCTTTGCTACACTATCAGTTTTTTAGGGAATAAAAATTACTGTTGATTTATTTGAAAGCTGACTTAAAGTTTTTCTTTCAGTGTTAACTATTATAAGTTTATATTATTGGGAGACAAGCTTTTGTTATTAAAAAGCAAGTTATTGTTACCTGTAGAACATACATAGTAATGAACAGATTTTTGGTAGAACTCACCCCGCCATCTCAAACCCAGAACACTGTGTAGCCTATGATGCATCATTGCAGTCTGCAGTGCCAAAGAACTTGAATTGAAAATGATTTTTGATATCGGTAACAGTACAATATGTTTGTTACTAGTTAGTTTCATAATGGAAAAAATTAAAATAATCAAAGAATTTTTTTGTTAGTCTGGCTTTGCAATCTAATAATAAAAATTGTAAAAAAGTTATTTTTTTAAAAAACTGTTTAAAAATTAAGGTGTGCTTTATAGTCTGTAGCATTTTATAGTCTGTAAAACATGGCAAATACAAATACCTCTGTCATTAAGATATTGTAACCAGATAACTGACATTTTACACAAAGAAATCATACAGTGGCATTGTTGGTTAGTCAACTTGTTTGGTGGCTAGAGTTTGTAGAAATAATCTGTTTGAAAATAAATCAGCCATTTTTTGTTTGTGCGCCATTTATATATATATAAATGTATATATATATATGAGTACAAAAGTTTGAGGTAGCCTAAAAGTACTGACAACGTTTTTACATTTAACATATAATTGTTTCATTTTAAATCTGTCGTTGCACCATAGACAGCGGATATTGGCATTTTAAGGTAACAGACAGAAATTTTTTAACATCAGTTTTGGCTTTTCCAATGCATTAAGTGAAAAACTGAACTAAGGAGTGTTTAAACAAATCTGTTTTCCTTCTAGAATTCATGAAAATATTAAGTTTTAAAATAACTCAAGCATTTTGAGTGGCCACCATTTGTTTTAAACAATTATCTATTTACATTTCTTTTTTTCAAAAGATTATATATGGTTAGTATGACTATTAAATTATATCTTCTTTTTTATACAGGCACTTTTTGATTTAACATTAATAACACACATCCCTTAAATATTTCATAATATAGTTATACATTTTAGACATTCTTTTTTTTTACCAAAAAATTTGTTTTGACCTGTTCAATTTTTTGTTAGCCTGAATAAAAAGCTACACATTGTCATTTCTATAATTGAAAATAATTATTTATCAAATCATCACTAGCAAGTATACATTTTATTATTATTTCTATACATACATTCCTTTTTCCTCTCTATAAGTATTGCATTATTATAAATGAATATGTTGCATTAAAACTGAAAATCATTTTTTACATGAATATTTTGTATTATTTATTTTTTTTTATAAACATGTAACAAATTAAAGTAGATGATTTGGCAAACCTAATTGGGATGAGATTATCATTATGAGTAAAGTTTTAATTTCAATTGAATAAATTTTTATTAATTAAAGACCATTCAATACTACAAACAATACTAGCTCGGTCGTTGTATTTTAATTCAAAACGATTTAACATTTATAATGGACTGTTTACTACTTCTTGTTTGTTATGTAATTTTTTGTTTAAAAATTAAAAAGTGACGACCGAACTAGTATTACTCATAGTGCTAAATGGTCTTTAATTAATAAAAATTAATTCAATTGAAATTAAAACTTTACTCATAACCTTCATAACTTAACTCATAATTTCAGATTTTGAAATTTTAAGATGCTGAAATCAGACTTTCAAAAAATTACAAGATAAATAATTTATGATCTTTTTTAGGTTATTAAAAGCTGTCATTTTGAAACTGATATATAGATTTTTCTGAAAAACAAAATAATGCAAGCTATGTATTATCAAAACAAATTTTTGAACCAAGTTTGAATCAAATCTGACCAAAGTTGCAAACTTGAGAGCGCACACACACACACATGCAATTTTATGGATTCTCAAAAAGTGGTCACAATCAGTGCTCCTTTCAAAGTCCAAGTTTCAGTTGGGTTTTCCAACTGAAATTCACTACATTATAAAACCATATGTACAGTTTCACTACCCTTACCATTATTTTTTCAATGACAGTTGTAAATTTTGCTAGCCTTCTCCAGATAACCATTTGTTGCTCTAGTTCTCTGTCCTCAAATTTTCCTCTTCACTTTCTAACAGGGCAAAGAAAAGCCATGCCTATTCCTTAATACAAATCTGAACTTTGAAACAATTTAAACAATGGATATTATGATGATTAGAGTTGAAGTTAATTTTTCTGTAGTTCCAAATCAGTAAAGGAATAGAGGAAATAATATATTAATATGAAAATAGACTTATGTTTAAATAAATATAAGAATATTTAGTTTTGAACTAACATTTAAAAAAAATAGTGTTGTTATTTTATGATTTAATAAAAAAATTTCAAATAATTTATTTAAGGCTTGGATTTTTTTTTTCAATCTGTTAGAGATTGCTTTAGCATCTAAGATATATTTTCCATATAGGGGTGGGTAAACACTCTATATAATATAATTGTCTTTTTAATAAGACATAGTTTGTATCATATTCCAAAATATTTGTATGCGATGTTTGTACATACATTTTACTGGAAGGGAAGCTAAAATTATACTGATTTTCATTACAACTGGTTTGATTTGCTTATATTTGGAAAGATTTTTTGTCAAAAACTCATTCAATATTATCAGAAGAAGGATTTTTTATATCAGTTGTTCACTTAATAATTTTGATAAGATATTGTTTAAACATATCTATTTAGTATTGTATAAGAAACTCATAGGCCAGAAATTCAGTTCAACAGGATTTATCTTAAAAAAACTGGAAAATATCCCTAATCTCTCTCAAATAATATATATGTAACATCCAAACTGGTTTTTGAGGAAGTAACAACATTGCCACAAAGAAATGTCACACTTGTTGGTTTGTTAAAGTATGTCATTGTTTGAATCTCTTTTTTGTGTAATTTCAATGAATCTAAGAAATGTTTTGTATCATTTATTTGTTGAAAACAAATTATATTGTATCACTTTTTTTGTAGCAACAAGACCAATAATTCAGACCCAAGACCTGAAGAATAATAATTCAAAACCTAAATTGTCTTAGGTAAAAAAGATCACAAAAAAAAGATTAATATGCGCCTCATAATGCAAAATCATCAAACATTACTGTATTTCCACAGTATAGGTAAGTAAATAAAAAAATTGTTTTGAAATATTCAAAAATTTAAAAGAAATTAAGTCATAAATTGTATGTATAAGTTTTATTAAGATGTATAGGTCTGATACTTTTTTTAAATAAGTAACAATTCTTTTTGACACAAGAATTTAGAGAGAAGGCATGCAGTAGGCATGAGTTTAGAGCGCTTTGGTATCAGCTTTTGGTACATTTCCCCACTCATTCATCCTATTGTAATATTTATTGGTTGGGAGCTGTATGTTAATAAGTATAGATTAAAGGGGTATTACATTCTATATTCTTTGTCTTCCGTCTATGTATTTCTTTCCATGCATTCGGTTTCGTTCTATTCTTAATATATAATATATTTTCTATTTTAATATATATATATATATATATATATATATATATATATATATATATATATATATATATATATATATTAATAGATTACGCCCTCATTGGAGCACTTTAATCAGTCCTTACACCTCCAAGTCCAATAGTGCTAATGAGAGACTAGCGTTTCAGCATCTTCTTTCGTTCTCAAAATTTCTTCATCCTGGCCGACCTGGCTGCGCTTTGTTCATCAGTTATGATGTAGATTTTTCGTTCAAATGTTGTTAGCTTGAATCGTAGATATTTATTCCTTAGAATCCTCTTCTCTGCTCTACCTTCAATTTGAGGCACCATCAAATTTAACTCTTCTAAATCACTCCAGATCTCTTAGAACCAATTATTCTGCGTTATAATCTTCCAGAAATAGCTAAATAACCGTTTCACCAGTCTGGTTTCTGGAAGGCGTGCTATATGGCCGAAAAAAATTCTCCTTTTCCGCATTGTGTCTATTATTAACTCGCTCTCTTGATATACCACTTCATTTGGTAGTAATCTCCATTGGCCATTCACTTTGTGTTTCTTGTTAATTGTTCTGATGATTCTTCTATCTGCTTTTTGCAGTTTATCAATAGTTGAGTTAATCTTCAACTTGGAGAGTGTTTCACTAGCGTAAGTTGCCTCAGACTTAATAACGGAATTATAATGTCGAAATTTGGCATTCATTAGAGCGATTTCTTTTTGTAGGTTGGCCTAGTGAGTCTTTGCGCTTGTTTCAGTATGTATGTTCTGCTATATATTGATGGTTTCTCGTCAGTGTTCCAGGCTATAATTTCCCCAAGATATTTGAACTTGTTCACAATCTTAATTTGTTTATCATATATAAAATTATATACATAATTTAAAATCTTTACTGAGGCAGTATTTTATTGTATCTGTGTTTTGTGTTCAATCACAAATCAGTTTCAGTTTGATAAAGTAAATATCACAATATTATGATTTTGGTAAATAAATGATATACCTGTAAATGAAAATTATAAGTAAAAATTCGTACACAGTATATAGCACAGATTATATGAAACAAACAGTATATAGTAAACGAAATAGTGATGCGCGCGATTCCGAGATGTTTTTACAATCGAGACAATCGACTATTGTACAACTAAACAATCGAGTCAACCATCGAATACCATTCGGTTTTTTTTTTTTTTTAACGTCCGACTATTGTGCATACTTGGGCTAATGCAGACGATGGGATGATTAGACGAATACCAATCGAGATGTTTGACGATTGTTGACGTGATCATGCCAATTGTTTGGGTGATGGTTCCAGACAGTTGATTGCGACTCGGCTTTTAGAGCAATGTTTTCATGGAAAAACGGAATAGGCCTTCGCCATTTAATTAGAATACTTATTAAACATTTCCGGCAACATCAATTCCGATTGTAAGTTGACGAATAATTCGATTGTTTTGTCGATAATTTAGGCCTACAGTAAGTAGTATGAGCAGCAACACAAAACTAAATGACTCAGCGATTCGAAAGACTCGGATAGAAAAGCAATCGCCAATTAACGACTAATCAATCAAGTGACAACTGACGAGTCAAATACAATCGAGAAGCATCTAGATGTTTTTACAATCGAAACAATGGAATAAAACATCTCGTAATCGTGCATCATTATTGGTAACACCTACTTTAATGTTCAACATTTAGTTTTTATAGTTGTAACGCAGTTTTGGCCAAACGCATTGATCGATTGTTTTGATATTTGGTACGAAGGCCCCCTGAATAACGTCAGAACAACGTATGGTTCAGATTTTTCTAGTTCACTTCCGCTTAAAGATAGCGGACTCTGATTTAACGATGATGAATTTTCGTAGTTTTTACCAATCACTTTGACCCATTCTTTTATTATTTGATACGAAGTTATCATACCTTGTATAAAGTCTAAAAGATATATATGTAAGACAACGCTTTTTTCACTTCCATTTCAAGATGACGGGCTCTGGTTTAATGACGAAAATGTGGATGCTGGCTATTTGCTATAACACTGGCTAAATGGCACGACATCATAATTTTGACCGCTTCATGGAGAAAGAGAATAAAAGTTTCAATAATGTTAGCCCGGTAACAATTTCCGTAAGTACTGTACTACGATCACCAAACATACTGTACCTGTTAAACTAACGGAAAATGTTACGAGCGCGTTATAGCCCTGTCGTGAAGTGCGTTTTAGTTCAAAACGGCCTGCGAGAGAATTTGTCTAAAGGAATACAGGAAAATTTCCGGCTTCCTTCAACAGTTCAGTGACAGAGTCTGCCAGTCAGAGTGTACAAACTATTACTACTCAGTGATGGTGAAGAAAAAGGGTGAGCTATGTTGAGAAAGTAGGAACTCAAACTCTCACTCTCCCATTTTTTTCTCTCTGTCCTAGTCGCCTCGGTGGTCTAGTGGATAGCGTACTAGGCTTTCACCCCGAGGATCCGTTCGATTCCCGGCGAGGGCTTGGCATTTTCATACGCTATAAATCATCCCCACCGTCTGCATTAGCCCAAGTGTGCACAATAGTCGGACGTTAAAAAAAAAAAAAAAAAAATTCTCTCTGTCCTATTGGTGTTCATAGAAGGCCGTTTCTTAAGCGGCTGATCAATAATTAATCAGGAGGTCTAATAATAATTAAAGGAGGTATACTGTCCTTTGAACTTTGACATATTAATATGTAGTATACTACATACTCATGATTCATGAATCATGTACTACTACTACTGCAAGTTCATGATACATGTTTGATTTAACTGCCGAGTAGAGTGGAGTGCTAAGTAAAATAGTGTACTGTATTTTATTTTGCATATAATCTATGGCAAGCAACAGACAGCACTTGGAAACTAGACTAGAGACTGAAGAGTAGAACAACAGTAAAAAGCAACAGAGCAGTGCAGTAAATAGCGTTGCCAATTAGAGGGTAATTACCAGATTTGCGCTAATTATGATGCTTACGAGTAATCATGAGGGTAATGAAAAAAGCGGGAATTTTGGTCTCACCGAGGTATACAAAAATATCAAAAAAAGTTGTTTTACTCGCATTCCATTTCTGATTTCAATATACTTTTGTTGAAATTTTGTATTCAGAGTAACATTTACATACAAATTTTTATTTTAGCTCATTTTTAGATTAATTTTAAGATTTGAAAAAATATATTACTAATTATTTTTATGCACAGCGAAGGTATTAACAGCAAAGTAGTGTGACCAACCGTGTTGCTTGAGCTGAAAAAAATACTAGGTATCGAAACAATAGTATCGATATTTCACTGTTATCGAGGTATCGGTTTAGTCTCTAACTAATAATTAGACAAGCGAATAAAATAAGATAACCTAAAAATAAAAATGTCTTAAATATGCTATTAATAATTGAATGAAAGTAGTGATTTGATTGAGTTTTTCTAGAAACTAATTGTCTTGTAATTAATTTTAATTTCATTCAGGTTTCCTGTTTAACGGTTAAGGACAGTCGCAGTAAAATCATACAAAATATTCTTAATAATGAATGTTTTGCTGCTGTGTAATTCTTTTAAAAGGTAAGTACTATTCAGGTACAATAGCATTATAAATATAAATTTGATTTTTAATTTAATTGTAAAATATTTTTTCTGGCCATTACGTGAGATTTCTAATTTAGGCTATTATTATAGGCGGTACTGCATGTACTGTGCACCTAACCAAAAATATTATAGGAAGGTAAATAAGATGCAATAGTAAGATAATGCTAATTTTCATTATTTTAAAGTTTTGTTTCTACTACTTAAGGTTTGTTTGTACCTACTTTAATACTAAATACCAGAATGGTAAATATGCACTCAAAGTTGTTTTAGTTTTTTTAATAATTTTTGCCCAAAAACGTTTTATTACATGCCCAGTTGTAATAGTACAAAATATAAAAGTACTAAGTAAAATTTATAATTTTTAAATGTTTTCTTCTTTTATTGTGTATTTGTTATTCATTTGAGAGATATTCACTTGCAGAAGATTAAATTTCTTATGATAACTTATGATGATTTTGTATCTGTAACATTGTTTTATATGAAATAAGTATAAGTAAGCCCTGCTTATTAATTAATTTTGTATATACTGCAAGGTACACTGTCTTTTGAACTATCATTTATAAAAAAAAATTTTTATTACTTAGTTGTATAATTATTACACAAATATTCATTCCACAAAAAAACTATGATTTCAGGTTTGGTTAGACAAAATTAAAAAAAACCTGATTAATGCATAGTGATGAACACAGAAATGATTTGGTAGTTGGTTATGTCCTAACGTGGACTTAAAGCTGCCCATCTCAGTTATAAAAAGGTTTAAAGTAATGAGTATGTTTAATCAGTGTCAACAGCGATGATAACCTTAATGATTTTTTCGCAAAAAAATATTTATGTAATTATATAAATTATATGTAATTTAATAAAATAAACTTAATAAATTTATCAGTTTGAGGAAATAAAGTGAATATTTAAAAGTAAACAATTGTTTCCTGATAATAATTATTAACAGTATAAGAAAATTATTTTTTTAAAAATTATATAGTATCAATTCTTGTTACTCAAATCTTATAACATATAAACTCTGTTTTCTGTTGAAACTATTTTTTTCAGTAAAAATAGCATTATTTATTCAAATTCAAATTGCAGAATTAACATGAATATATGAAGTTTTTAATTTACTGAATCGGTACCTTTATTTGTGGTCGAGAGTGAGGAACACAGTCAACCAGGTAATTTGAATCGGTACCTTTGAACTAAGTTCCACTACCTAACTAATTCTCGAGAGTGAGTTGAAGCTATGGGGAGCTTTATAATCTACTACCAGATCCAGTTATAAAAGAAATATCTGTTACAGCATTCAAAAAAGAGTAAAGTCCTCACTCTTCTGAAAATGTTTTATTCAGTAATTGATTATATATTCCAGTCATGATATAACAAGAGTCAGAGTTGTTTCTGTCTCAACTGTATTATGGATATAAAATTGTTATTGTTAAGCAGTATTCTAATGTTTTTATTGTGTATTATTACAAATGTATTTTCTGCATATATATATATATATATATATATATATATATATATATATATATTTGCTTTATACAAATATAGGGCCTATAGTTTGTTGTAAGGGTTGAATAAATAAATAATAATAACTTATTATGAAAACAAGGAAATATATTACTGTCTTAGAAAAAGTTTTTTTAATACCATTTATTGTTTCATTTTCAAGCATTAATAACAGTTTTCAATTATTGATTTTACAGTTTATCGTGTAGTACTAGTGTAACAACACTTTCAAGAAGTTTCTCTACATGCACACCACTTTATTTTAAAGTGACGTCCAGTCTTTAGTAAGTATATATATATTAATTTATTTAAAGCCAGCAGTTTATATTTTTATTTGATTCTTTTAAAACTGTAATATGTTTCATTTATTTTCTGATTGACGAAGTAAAGCTAGGTCTGTATTATTAACCGTTCAGTATATGGTTTGTTTTTACACAATTTTAGCCAAACGCATTGACCGATTGTTTTGAAATTTGGTACAAAGGTACTTTATATATAGTCAAACTCCCATATCCTATGACCTATGGGATTTACTTCCATTTACTTCTGTTTCAAGATGGCAGCCTTTGATTTAATGATGACACTCACTTTTTGGACAAAGATATTGATTGATTGATTGTTTTGAAATTTTGTAGAAACATATCCTGTATAAAGCTTGAAAATGTATATAAGATTTTTTCCCATTCACTTTTCCCATTTAGTATTTCAAGATGACAGGCTCTGATTTACAAAGATGAATATATGCAGTTTGACCAAATGCTTGACTGATTGTTTTGAAAATTGAAATTAATTGTATTGTATGTAGCCCAAGTTCTGATTCAAGTTAGTGGTCTTTGATTTAATGATGAGAATGGTTACTTCAATGGAGAAAGAGCCAAAATGGACTAAAATTTCTATTACAGTTTGTCCAGTAACATTTTTTGTAAATAATACAATTACCGGATAAATTGGTAAAATTAAAAAGAGCAGAAAAAAAGCTCTGCTCGTGGAGAACTGTGAAAGTCTTCTGTTCTTTGAACTACTAGTATAAAAATATGGATTAAACAAAAGCATACTTGTAAATTAGTTTTAAAAACAGTCTAGCCTTAGCAATAATAAGTAGTGCAGTAGGCATATGTAACTACATTCTACTGTAATTTTCCTATTGTGTGTATCTCTTGTTATTACTGTTCAGTTTTATTTTGCATGTATATATATATAAAATCATTAAGTTATAGTGTATAATTTACAATTTATGGTATATAATGTATACCTTTTTTGTACCGGCCAGAATCACTGTTCTTGTTATAACAGTGAAACTTCTCAATAGTAGACATAATAGAAAAGTGTTCATTATTGAGAAGTGCTTACCACTACCTTGAATTTAAAAAAACTTGGATTACATTATATAGATAAAATTAAAATTTATATTAAAAGATATATGTAATTGATAATAAATAGTTGTAAATATTTGGAAAGCGTTATAATTAAACATTACCTACCTTTATACACATTACAGCATACACTAAATTAATTTTTTTTCTAAATCAAAGTTCGTTTATTATTAAAGTTTGCATATTAAAGAGCAGGATGTTGTACTGGACAAATGCTAATACTATGTAAGTATTAATTTTATATTTATGTATGTTTAGTGCTGAACCTTTAAAAAAGAAAAAACGTATTGATCCTGCTATCTTAAGGGCTCGAGAGGAACGAAAGAAAAAGAAATTGGAAAAACAAATTCGGCGTTTAGAAAAACATTCACGTCAGCTTAAACCTATAGAGGAGATGGAAATACCATTGGCAATACTAAATGAAAATAGGTAAAACATTAAATATTAATTGACATTATAAACTAAGCAGGGCGTATTATTATTGTTAGACATTTTCTTGTAAATATAGTAATAAAAATTTAATTATGGGTAGTACCTAATAAAGTTATATTAAATAAAATCAATTTATGTTAATTGTTAATTGCTATATGATCACATAAGTATTCAGAAGATCATTCATTAAGAAATAGTTATCTAGCATAAAGGCTAGTTAGTTGTTCAGTGAGACAGCTTAATAATCAATAAAATGTTAATTTTTTGAATATTAATGAATATTCAAAAAATATTCATTAATGAATATTAATCTAATAAATACAGTTGATTCCTGTTAGTCCAGAATCCAAAAATCCATTTGGTCAAAACCAAAAATAAGCAAAACGTAGAAAAAAGGATTAAAAGATAAATTGGAACAAAAACTAGTAAAATCATGTTCACTTGATTCAGTATATCACAAGAATCGGTATATCTTGAGTAAAAATAAAAATGTATGTCAACACAATAAAATTAAAAAATATATGTAGCCTGTAGGCTTTTTAAAAAAATGTTTAAAACAAGATCAAATTAGTTAATTTTAAAGGTTTCTGTGTGAACCTAAATTATATAAAATCTTAGCTCTATGAGTTCAGTATCTTTTTATTTATTTAGATAGGACTATACATACATTTATTTTCTGTAGAAAATTACTTTTTAAAAAGTCTGTTATATATTTTTATGACAAAAAGACATAAAAGTGTGTTTCATACTAGCGTTTTAAAAATATTCTCTGCTGATATAGTGACAGGGACATATTTGAGCTGTATGGCATCTGAATAGGGAACACACACACACACACACACAAACGTTGTCCATTGTCAATGTTTTTTCTGTAGTTTCTTTGCAAAGAAACAATAGAACAAGAAATTAATATATATTCAAAGAGATAAAAGAATTCATGAAATTATAAGTTACTGACTGCATATATATGTATGTATATATGTATATATGTATATACAGTAGCATCTCAATTATCCAACCTTCGCTAATCCGACCTAGCATCAAAGAACAATACTTCAAGCAATTTAAAAGATTTATAGCGAATATACAATGCCCACATGCCACTTTTGTATCAGGCCTTTACGCCTATGTATCACTTAAGCACTCAGCTGATGACCTACATTCTGTATGTTGTTTTATGTCTTAGTACAATACATTTAGTAATAATACATGTAATTCAAAGTTTTTTAATGTAACAAATTCAATTCTGTACTTTTAAACGTTTTTAATGGTTCTCCGTGTAATCCGACTTCCCTACTAATTCGACCCTGCTGCGCCCGGTTTAGGTTGGATTGGTGAAACTCTAATATGTGTGTGTGTGTGTGTGTGTGTACACACACACACACACACACACACACACACACACACACACACACACACATATATATATATATATATATATATGGCACGTACATATATAAATTGCAATATATCTCATTTAAATAAATGCAATTCTATTCATGTAACTCAACACTGATTTTAAAACCTCTTTTAAATAATAAAATTATTTGAGAAAGTTTGGAAACTTTAAAAAAATATGTTTTTGTACCATTTATTTTTACATTATTTTAAACATACATTGTTTTATTGATAGAAATCGTACTCCTCCGAAACTCACGACTGAACAACTGGATGAACGAGTTTTGATAAGTAAAATGTGGGCCACTTACAAGACAAAAACCCATATTGCTGACATACAGATGATTGACAGGATAATGTTTGCACAGCAAAGAGCTCTTGATGAACTTCAGAAGGAGTCAGAAGAGTTGTACCAAGCTGCAATACAGGTTAAACTAATTTTTAATGTATTATTTTATACAGTGTGTCTAAGAAGTTTGATGAATCACAATATTGTCTAAATTTCTCACATGTAAAAATATAACCATGGAAAAAACGAGAATTTAAGATTTTGAAAAAAATACATTTACACACACACACACACACACACATGGCAGGACATATACAGTCGACCTTGGTTATAATGCCCTCAGTTAGAAAGCAAACTCAGTTATAGTGCTATTTTCATAATGTCTTCAATATTCTAAATTAAGTGTACGTGTATTTTAGGCTTGTTTACAACGCTTTGTGAACTCAGATACAACACTGTCACCGCTGCTGTTATAGTCCAACCACTTTCTAAATGGCCTGCGTGAGAATTTCTCATGCATGTAGGCGAATTTCTCTCCAGCTCCCTCCAACAGTTCAGGGACACAGAGTCTGCCAGTCTAAGAGGAGCTATGGTTTTTTTTTTTTTGGTGTTTAACGTCCGACTGCACACAGCTAATCGGTGGGATGGGAAAATGCCAACAGAGAATCGAACCCGGGTCCTCGGGGTGAAAGCCTAGTACGCTATCCACTAGACCACCGAGGCGGCTAGGAGCTATGGTGACAGAGTGGAGACATGACCTCTCATTTGCACATTTTTTCTCTCTGTCACACTAATGCTCTTAGCAGTTTTCTAAGGTGCTGACCTACAGTCACTCTCACTAAAATACAATTTGTGTTCTATTTTTAGAATAAAGGTTGAGAATAGAAATGGTCCTTTTCTTAGAATTTTGTTGCAGGATAAAGAAACAGTGTAAATTGTGTTGTTCCCGCAAAAGTGTTCTCTCTGTCTCACATACACACACTCTGTATGCCTTAGTGGGGAGGGGAAGCTTCAGTCTCACAACAGTGTACGCATTGTGTTGCATGTATACGTACTAGACTATACTATAGCAGTCTGTACTATGATAGTCCGTGTTTGTTACATCTCAATTTTGCGTTTTGTATTGTTGCATACATCATGGCAAAGAAAAAAGCTTTATCCTTTTAAGTTAAAACATGAAGTGATTGCGTGCTTACAGAAAGGCGAAAAACAAAATCAGTATGTGTCGAAAATTGGAGTTGGCTGGTGCAACAGTTCATGGCATATGGAGTTCTAAAGAGAAAATTAAATTAACCTACTGCCTATATGTAATAGCTATTGACTATGTATACAGTACAAAGTATGCTTTTCTTTCACCATACACAGTATTTCTGGCATTTACAAACTCGTTTACTGTAAACTTGGTTACAACGCTATCTTGTTTATAGCGCTCATATATATTTTGTCCCTTCAACCGCGTTGTATCCAAGGTTGACTGTATATTAAAACCTGGAAGGTGTGATCGAATGACATTTCACTTTATATCTTTAATAGCTATATATCCTGGCTTCACTCAGATTGTAAGTTAATAATGTCCTTAAAATATTTTATTTCTAACTGATATTAGGGAATATTCTAGAACATTATCAAACATTTTGGAAAATGATGCATGTTAGAAAACATTCTAGAGCATTCTTGAACATTCTTGGACCTTCTGGAAGGTTCTATAACATTCTGAAATATTCTACAACATTCTGCCAGTTCAGCACTCGATTCCCAGCTATTTCATTGACATCCTGGAACATTCTTGAAGATCTGAAAATTTGTAGAGCATTCTGGAATATTCTAAAGTATTATTAATCGATTTCCAAAAGTGTACTGCACATGTGTCTTGTCATTGCCTATGAATACCCTTCTGAGCTAGAATATATCCCTATCAAAACAGAAGAAAGGAACTTTTGACAATGTTTCAGGAAATGCTAGACTTTCCTTTCCCATTTCTGTAACATTCTCGAACATTTCATAACAGAAAGTTCCTTTAAAGATTTAGAACATTCTAGGACATTCTCAAACATTCTGGGATATTCTGATCCTTTTGAAAGATTCTTTAACATTCTGGAACATTCTACCACAACCTCCAACATTCTAGAATATTCATGATAATTTTGGCCTGTCTCGACTACATCAACACTAGATTCTCAGCTGCTTCATCTACTTGCTGTTTGAATTCCATTGGTGTAATACCCTTTTTTGATACATGCCTTTGAACCTAACTTGCATTTCCTAACCAAAACCTTTTCATGGTTGAGGGATGGAAGGCTACCATACCATATATCTCCCATTGGACTTCGGTTGTGGGTTGCAGAGTTATAGTGACACTCATGGACAAACCATATTTATATTTACTATATATTGTATATTGATCAATCTTTACTGAAAATTTTCAGTGTCGAATTTGAATCTAAAATTATTGAAAACATATTTTTGACCACATTTTGTTAGTTCGTATCAATCAAAAACTTCTTTGATTTTTTAAAAAAAATTTAGACTAATAAACAAGTTTTATGTTTTATAAATGTAATGTAAAATATGTTCATAAAGGTTTTATTTATATGTTTAAAAAAATTCAAAATATTAGTGGACAACTGAATAACAAATTATTACGCTATCCAAATTATGCCTATGCTTCCATCACACCACCAATAAATCACTCAATTTTGCTGCATAACATTGCTTGCTCCTAAACACTTAATGGTATTTACAGGTTATGCAATTTGTACAGCACTACTTAAAAAAGTGGGTTAACGCCTCTAGGAAGTGTTTGCAAAAAAAAAAAAACAGGGTGTCTACTAGTTCCTGATATCCCCGATGTCCAGTAAAAGACACGGATTTTATCAGGTGGTCACGGATAATACCGGAATTTAGAATTAAAATCCCCCTTTTCCCTAGAAAATAATAATTCCTTCCCTTCTCAGTGATTTTGTAAATTTGTGATATGAAATGCCGATAAGTAAGCCTTGATACGGAAAAAATAGTAGAATGTGCCTCTGTTAGACAAAAATTCAAGTAGGCTTCCAAAAAACTTAATTTTAAGGTCATTGTATACCTCTAGTGTATTTAATTGTGGAACTAATGTGTACAATGCCGCTAATGTCGAAGAAATTCATGGTCCCATGATTTTGTAGTTATGTCCCCAAAAAGTCCCTGATTTTTGCTTAAGGGAGCTGGTAGACATCCTGTAAAACCATTGCCACCAAAATTGTACTTAATATTGACATGATTGGCCATGTTAAATTACAGGTGGGTCTACTGTATTTAAATATGTATTAAATTTTTAGTAACTCGTAGAAGAGTGTGGATTTCAAGATCCTTGGTCCTGGTTAGTACTGTGATTGTTGCTCTATTAACTCATTTTTCCTATGTAAATTTATTAAAAGAGAACCTTTTTAAACCAACACCTAATCAAAATAAATAATTTTTATAACAAGAACGTCAGCACATTATTAAATTATAAATTAATTACAAATTGTAATATTTTATCTGTATATTTCAGAAAGAAGAAGGGCTGCTACCTTATGTGGTAAAAGGCCCAGTACTTACCCCGCCAGTTAAAGATTTTGATGCACCTGATGGAGAATATATTGATATATCGAGGAAATGGGAATAGTACGATCTTGTATTTTAAGTTAGGTATTGAACTACTATAAATAAAGTGTTTTCATAGTCATTAAGTTGCCAAATTTAACTTCCTCTATAGTAGACCTCAAATTGCAAAATCAATGTGTTTTATAATGTTGATTGAATGTCAGAGTTTTTTCAACATTTTTGTAACAGTGGTTTTTTGTAGTTTTTATATAGTACAGGTATGCTTCCCAAGTGTTAAAGGTTACGAAAGAAAATATTAGTAATGACAGAAAATGCTGAACGGTAATTGAAAAATCTAAATGTAGAAAACATTTTAAAACTTTAGCTTTAATTTTACGCAAAACTTAGCGTATTGAAGTAAGATGATAATTATTATAAATAATAATAAAAAAGGCAGCTTTCCAAATTGGCATACGTTTTTCTGAAAAATCAAAATAGCATGGAGGGGAAGAAAACTGGGGTTATCTAATCTTATGGATCCACAAATAGTGCACAGACTGTATGGACATGAAGTAGACCTACTGAATCAACCTGCAGTGGAAGGAATGAGAGATGGTGAACTACTTCAGATTGACGTTATGCTGCATGCGTTTGTATCTGCACTATTGGGACGAGAGAAAGCGTGAGCGAAGAATTTTTAATAAAACCTGGAAGCAAAGACTTTCCAGATATCAAGCCTTTTGTATGACAAACCTAACCATTATAGGGCTGCTGTAACAGCATTGATGGGGGAAATGGTACTTCAAGGTTAGAACACTGTCAGAAAGGAACATTAACATACACGTGAAAGTTGTATGCATTATTTTAAAAATGAACATATTTAAAATTAGTTTGAAGACTTTATTGTTTATGCTTTTTTGTATGTTTATGGCATTTTATTGAAAACGGTGAACTATTTCCTTTAAACCTTTCAACTAATCTCATTTTCAAATCTTTAAAAAGTATTTTAGCCATATGCTATTTTAAATACACACTAGACAACAACAGAATTTGACATTATTTTAGGTTATTTTTTTATCAGTCGATAGTAACACATATTCGTAGTAGTTGTGGTATGATACGCAGACCAGAGAGCATTTATATATATAATGTCTGTGTTTGAAAGTGGACATAAACACAGATAAGAAGCATGCACATAATAATAATAATAATAATAATGACTAGGTATGACTAAGAAGTCATCAGTTTGTTTGAAAAAAGAAGTTAAAATACAAGTTCAAATAGTATAGTTCAAGTATAATTTAAATACTCTACATCCATTGATTTTTTTATGATAAAGTATCACTGTAATTCTCTTCTTTATTTGTTTCACCCAACTTTGAAGTACACTAAATCAATCACTTTTTAATGTTCTGTGCCTTCTTCATAGCCCAGTATTGCTTCATTCGTTGTGATCTTGCTTTTCTTTCTTCGTCAGAGATTTGGATCGTTTGCTTGGATTTGACTTTGCCTTGGAACAGTTGCTTCTTGTCCTTGGTTATTGTTTTGGCTGTTCTGGCCATGAGCATAGTGTCAGTGAACTGCAGTTCTGTTATGTCTTTCTCCGTTTCTCTAAACCAAAGTGGTTTGGCTCATCTACTGCGAAAGTAGTCAAATATTTTTTTGGTTAGTCTATTTTTTTCCATTCGGAGGATGTGCCCATAAAAATCAATTCTCCTTTTTCTTATTGTGTCTGATAGTGTTTCAGTTTTTTGGTAGAGTTTCATTCCTGATGTGGAATACTTGGTTGTTACGGAATTTGGGGCCTAAGATTTTTCGTAATATCTTTCTTTCTGTGATCTCCAGCCTTTCAAGTGGGCCCTGGATTGTGAGAGATAATGTTTCAGCTGCATATAAGGCTTCTGGTTTAATTACCGTATGAAAATGCCTTATCTTTGTATTCCAGGAGAGGGACTTCTTGTATGTGTCTTTGGTAAGTTGGAAGGCTAATTCAACTTTATTTCTCCTAGATTCCATAGCTTTTTTCTCTAGGGCGTTCCAGTTGATCCATTCCCCAAGATATTTGAATTCTGTGACTATCTCAATGTATTGTTCTCCCACTTGAAGCTTTTTTGGTGGCTTTTGTATGTTTGTCAATATTTTAATCACTGTAATTATTATACCTATATTTCGTAATTTTTATCAAATGTTTTGTGCACTAATGAATTTTTAGTTGTAAGTGTTACTAGAAGAATTTTTTTATAAATTATGAATAATACAATTTTCAAAGCTTATAACACAATTAATTTTGTGCAAGAGAACTATAAGTTTTGTGAAATATAAACTGATAGACAGTAATAAACTTAATAATGTCTATTTTATTAAATTAGGTAATAGTATGGATAGTCGTAAATTTGTAAATGTAAGTATATCTCAGATGAAACCATTAAGGTTAAGAGAGCTCAAAAAAAAAAAAAAATGATTAACTTGTACTGTATCGATATTTCTGAATTTTTGAGACTTTTGTTAACATAATGATTTAACAAATTTGTTTCATTATGTACTTTATTATTCATTTAAGAGATATTGACCATGGAAAATTAAATATATTACGATATTTTAAGCCATTTTTAATGAAACTATTTTGTGACGTAATCATTGTTTACTTTGCATGGAGCATATTAGATTTACTATGCCAATTGTATACTTATATACAATACTAGTGTATATAGTATATACACTACCATGTCAGTTTTTTCACCCAAGTGTGTTAGGCTAAGCGGCCACCAAGTTCTGAGCGGAGCTGCTCTAAGCTGAGCAGAATGAAGATGAACAGCAACCGGAAGCAGAATTCAGTCAGTTTAAAGAACATGTATCTTTTAAATCTTAATGTTTAGGCCTACTGTAACGGATTCTAGGAAACTACTGTGTTTAAGAACCATAACCTAGGCAACAAAAACAACTTTGGAGGCGTGGTGAGTAATGTAGAGGAAGAGGAGTCAGTTTCAAAACCGAACTAGTCAAGAGTCAAAGCTATGCGGAGTAGAACTCTGCTCCATTATGCTTTCAGTGGATGAACTTGTATTAAAACAATAGGTTAGATTTTGAATGTGTAATTCGCCCTGATCAGCGCAATTCTGCTCTACATTTGGTATTCACCAAGCCTTAGTTAAGTTCTTGAGTCTTTTTTTTTTAAAAACATTAATTAATCGTTTTCACAATGAAAACATGTTACAAACTTCACGTGCTAATCGTTTTGAGGTTATGTTTTAACCTTCCATTTTTTAAAACTTCCTGTTGTTTCCATGTTTTTGTACCCAAAAATTATCAAAATTGACAAAAGTCTCAAAAGTTCAGTTTTACTCTTGTATGAGTGGTGATTACACTGTACAAAACTATCTCACTGATAAAAAGACTTTCCAAAGAACAATGTTGTGAGATGTGAAGGCGATCTTTAATTGCTTTTGGATGAATGTTTTAATTTAAATGAAATTTGAAAACTTCATTTTATTAATGTTCACGTTTAATGATACTCAGAAATACATTGTCAGTATCGTGTTTATGATTTTACTGTGATGCTTGCTGCAGTACTTGCTTAGTAATTGAAATGCGGTGGCCAATCCAAAATTTTTTATCCCAATATTTTGCCATCCCAGAATTTCAAAGGATATTTTAAGGAAATATTGACATCCATCACGTATAAGATGGCAAGAAAAACTCCACACTTAATACAACTATATAGTTATCATTAATTAACAACTGCAG
The DNA here is from genome assembly GCA_022606455.1 of Callitettix versicolor. Classification (NCBI taxonomy): domain Eukaryota; kingdom Metazoa; phylum Arthropoda; class Insecta; order Hemiptera; family Cercopidae; genus Callitettix; species Callitettix versicolor. Next base: position 43,840,228 of record CM040188.1, read on the forward strand.
AAAGGTTCAGTACCTAAGTATGAAAACACCATATAAAAACAATAAATAATATGATATGCAAAATGGTCTGTGATGATGTGACAGATAAGCTGTTTTATCTGTGACCAATAATGGTGGAATAAGTGCAACAATTTCTAATAAGATATTTTATAGTTATGTCATTTCTGCTGCTGTACAAGAAATTGCATAGACAGTGGTAGACAAGCTTCGTCTTTAACTTAGACGAGTTCTAACACCAGCAGTGTGACTTACAAAGTTGTGAAACCAGTAAAAAACATCACAAGTTTTATGATGTAAAATTACTACAAAAAATAAATAACAAATGATAAACAAAGATTAAAATTTAACGAACTAATACTAATTAACAAAATTTACTGTTATTGTTTGCTGAACTAGAAAACACTTCGATATCATTATCCTCGTTTGATTCAATTGTTCTCTGGCCTTATAATTTTCACGCAGAAAAAAAACAGTAGCATAGCAAATTACAAGATTGCTAATTATTTTCAGTAAATAAAAAAAAAGAAAAACATTTGATTAATTAATTTTATATACGTACGGATAGTTTTAATCTTAATCTTTTTTTTTTTATTTATTTATTTTTTTTTTTTATTGGTGTTTAACATCCTACTATTGTGCAAACTTGGGCTAATGTAGACGATGGGATGATGTATAGCGTATGAAAATGCCAAGCCCTCGCCGGGAATCGAACCCGGGTCCTCGGGGTGGGAGCCTAGTACGCTATCCACTAGACCACCTAGGATTAAAAAAAAAAAAAAAATTAATCTTTTTATTCAATCCTATTCAGGTTATATTAATTTATAACGCATGATATTTAATATAGCGCTAGTAACATTTATTTTCTCTCCTTACCATTTAATCACAGATCCAAACTAATTTAGTAGTATTGATTGGTCAACGTTCATTGGAATTAATTTTGAAAATAAATTGTAATAAACGAAATGAACTAATTTGAAAAGAAATTAACATAATCGCTTTCGCTACTGAGAGAAAAATCTAGAAACAATTACATTAACCACTACACTTAAACTATCCTTAATATAACAATACAATTATTCTTATAAGTAAATAGTATTGAAATCGTCCACAGGTAGTCTTTACAATGTCTTTTAAAGTATTTATACTCGAGGGGAAAATTAACTTTTGAGTTTATCACACAGATTAATAAATAATCTGATTTTAAAATGTCTATCCAATTATTTATATTCTCGGAAGGGGGGATTAACGAGCTGGTCTCATTCAAGTTTGTTCAAAATGGAAATGAATAAATATTGTCAGTTAAAATGTTTATTTCAAAGGTCGATGTGCAACTATTTTGTTACTATTATATTAATATTTCTTTAAAATTATTTATAGAACAAAACAAATTAACATTAGAAACCGATATACACATAAAAAAAATTGTTAGATCTCACCCATTTTTCCTCAAAATTTTCATATTTATCGTGATGCACTCACATTAATAATTTATATATATTTCACTGCTAATATTTACTTCTGTTATCACTAAACTTCACTAATGATCACTATTTGCACAATGATCTCGACAAATGGCTGTGGCCGTCAGATCTTTCTCTCTCTTACCTACGCTGGTAACTGTCTATTTGTACTCTCTACCAATCGTTACGATGCTATCTTAGAGTTCTGATGAACTTGGTTGTCTTTTTGAGGTTTGAAAAACTTGAGTTACTCGGATGTCCATGTTCGTAAATTTTAGCAGAATATCATTGTTACGTAAACTTTGCATACAGTTTCGTCGAGACTGGTTTCTTTAATTGCATTATGATTTTTGAGTAATTTATTTTCCATTTACTTTACTTAATTTAAAATTGCATCGAAATGTGTTTCCTAACCTCATTCTCAAGTGATCCTTGATTTTTCTACTGACGACAGTTATGGCGTCCCAATACATCTTCCTTGTTGATTGAGTTATAGCCTGTTTCTATTATGTTTTTGATTTGGACATTTACTGACGATAAAGTATGGCTTTTTTATTCCTAAAATGCTGGTTTAGTAACATAATTTAGTGATCCTCGTGGAATAAGTTATGATTTAATAAAATGAAATGTTTGAACTAGGCTTGATGAGATGACGTCACCGCGGCTGTTCGTTTACGTTTCTTAACTTGGCTTGGGTTAGTGCGGTGTTTACATTCGAGTGTTTATAACCTATCTTGTGACTTGGATTATGAATTGTTACAATGATCTTTCAAAAATGATGAATTCTCTACTCAGTTGTTCAACCATTGCACAAAGGTCGCTGAGAAATGTGCGACCACAAGAAATTAGCAGAGCAGTTTGACATAAGGCAAAATTCTGGTAAAAATTGTTGTAGTCTGAGGATAAATAGAAGAAGTCCGGGCAATTACCAGGTCAGCCCCAGGCTGGTGAAGAATGGCTTTTGGTTAAGAGTTGTCCAGATCCCTCCTATTTCTTCATGAGCAAGATGTGGTGTCTTGTGCTGTTGGCCCGGGTGTTGGTAAGCTGCTGTGTTGTGTAGTGGGTGTTCTGACGAAAAATGATTTTCGACCTGTATTTATTCTAAAAATTATGGTGGGCATCATAATTTCTCAGAATTCCTTTGCTGATTGAACGCACCAATCAGAACGTAGCATTTGTGCACGGGATATCAAATATGATGCGCTGGCAGAAGTGTATTAGTCTAGCATAGTATAGACCCGAGATACATGTTCACTGCAAACCAATCAGAAGTGAGTATCGATTGATGGCAATGAATTAGGTTTTGTAGGCTAAGGCTGTTTTCAAGCCAGGAGAGAAGTACAGGGATTTTTAGCGTGGTTGTTCTGGTTTTATAAGCAGAACTAGGTTGTGTAATTCAATTCCTATGGTATTTAGGTGATAACAAAATTAGCAGAGGAAGTACAGTATTAAAAACTTGTAGTATTTTACCGGTTATTGACATCCTGGAGCAAGAGGTAGGTACAAGCCAGACTTCAAGAAAATAACTTAGATATTCTCAACCATTTAAGTCAAGTTCTAAGTGGAAGAGAAGTATATGTGGCAAGTCTAAGATATATAAAATATTACACTACATTAACTATTGAACAATGAACTTCTTCTGTGTGAACTATTTTTACAAAATGAGAAGAATCGAAAAACAAAAATATCCAAGAAAGCCATTTTTATAAATCTGCAATCTTTTGCAATTTTCTCCTTTGTGAACTCTTGATTGTTTTTTACAATTTCATTGCACTCATCATCCTGTGAGATCTTTTTCAAGGTTGCCAAGATTAAAACCAAACACCAGGAACAGCATCGGTTAGGAGAAGTTGTCATCATTTGCTTTTTTGGGTATCAAAAGGAGTATTGATGTAGACGTTTCCAAAGTAATTACTTGATGACTTTAATTCAAGACCAAAAAGAAAACATCATTTTGTGTAGAAAAAACTTATACATTACAACTATTACATTACAATTTTTTTTTGACTGAAAAAAAATGACTTATAAGAACTGTCAATTTGATGTAGGCCTACTTTTTAGTTATGTATGAATGATATTTACTTAAAAGTGGTTTAGTTATCATTGCAAATTGAAGTTTCAGGATAAATAGAGATTATTAACAATTATTTTGTGATGTGAAAATACTCTGAAAAGGCATTAAAAGCTACCATTTAACCCTACTTTTTAAAAACATTTTCCCATAAACCCTTTGATAGTCCTTGCAACCCCAATTTAAAAACTGAAATCAAGTCATTCGTGAAATGAATTAATAAAGAAAAAGGTTTACTTGTAATTAATTTTCTGTTTTAAGAAATATCTATATTTCAGTCATCGGTAACACAAATAACTAAATTGATTCATTACCATATACAAAAGTTTTGACATATTTAATTTGTAAAACTTAAACTTATAATAACATAATTGTAATAAACATAAATGTTTAACCAAAAACTAGGCCACATCATCATTCATATGATTTTTTTTATTTATAACTAAAAGAATTACTAACAATATTATTAACAGAATAAAATTTAAAATATCTTCTTAATAAAAATATTTTTACTAGCTTAATATTAGTTTATGGTAAGTATTTTGTTGTAGTTATCTTGAGTTTGAATTTTTAATTTAAGATTTTGTAAATATATTTAATTCTAAGAGATCACAATGCTTCAAATAACTAACATTACCTTTAGCCAAGTATAGCTAAAGTCCCTATAAAAAAAATATGCTTGTAATAATTATAAAAATTATTAATAATTATGTAATAATACTTATACAGTTTACGGTACATTGGAATGGTTCTATAAATTCAATCGTTTTTATTTGTCACATAAATAATATTTCTTGTGTGCACAAGCTCCAGTCCACAATGAGCACCCAGTGCAGCGATTACAGCTGTTGCAGGATAAGCCATCGCCGCACCTTCCCAGGATGTCTAATCTGCCACCACATTGTTGGCCAGGACCCTAAAATTACATATTATACTTACTTGTTAGTATAAACACATAATTTAGACAAATAAACTAACCATGAGATGAGGGAGTATGTACTACCAAAAAACTAAAAGCCCGTCACAAAATAAATACTATACCTAAAACGTTTTTGTGAATGAGAAAAATTAATGAAAGGACAAAAATAAAATTCAACTGAATGTTGTGTTGTGTTAGATGTTATGTGATTCTAATAACAGATTTCAAATCATGATTTTTCAGTAGAGTGGTCTGAGTGATATATAAATTAATATTATAATTGAACTGAAACTAATACATGGTAATTGTATTTATAATTTCTTATGTGTAGCGGTAATTTTAGAAAAAGAACCAACCACAGGTAGGCCTAGAATATAAAAATTAATTTTCAGTACAACACTTCATTAATAAGATAAATGAATAATCTTTTGGTGACATTGTCATTGTTTTGTCAGTAGTTTGTAAAATATAAGGGGAAATTTTTTCATTGTAGTACTAATAAATGCTAAAATACATAAGGGGTTCTAAAGCGAAGTCGGCTTTTTTTGCTGTATTGTCAGTTCCAAAAACATTGAATAAAAATGGCTTTGGGCATACTGCGTAAGTGTTATATGTTCTGGCTTAAGCTTGCTTTTTAAAAGTCGAGAGAGTCATTGTCAAATCATTTCACAAGCATCATGAACAAAAATATGGAGTATATTTCTGAATGCTGGGGATAAGCTGGAATTTTTGTTAAACTGTTGTCCCTTATAGCTTAGGCAGTATCACAGTATATTAGCCGCCTCAATGGTCTAGTGGATAGTGTACTAGGCTTTCACCCCGAGGACCCAGGTTCGATTCCTGGCGAGTGTTTGGCATTTTCATACGCTATAAATCATCCCATCATCTGCATTAGCCCAAGTGTGCACAATAATCGGATGTTAAACACAAAAAAAAAAAAATCATAATATATTAAATTTTATTGATATGATGTGTGTGTGGTGTGTGTGTTATTTTAAAGTTTCCAGATCAAAAAAAATTTAAAAGATAGAAGCATGCTTTCTTAAGCGGTTTTATAAAAAATTTACTATTCTATTGTAATGATACTGAAATTCAAATTAAAGGTAAGCATATAAAAAAATCACCTCAGCGCACTATTCTATCAATCTTCAGAACCTGACTGCATGTAAAAGACAGACATAGGCCAATTTCATTCATAATCTACAGTAAATTAAGACATCATATAACACAGTTATTGTAACCATCACTTAATTATAACTACATTGATTTATATAAAGAAAAGTATAATAGTGAATTGTTTATCTGTAAAGAAGGAATGGGCAGACGATACAAATATAGGAAAGTAATAATAAGTAAGTGGAACTCATCAATGGCGGCCTGTTGGATTTAATTCTGGTTTTGAAAAAAACTGGTTGAAGAATTGGAAGAAAGAAACATTTGTGTAATTCTTTGGTCAAACTAATTAAACAAAGTTCTTTATTATTGTAACATAGCCACCGGAACACATTCAAATGATTAGGATTATGACCTATTCTTCCCGTCAGTGGTCTATCAACTCACCTCATAAAGGCTACCGCGGTTTCGAAACTCTGTAGTTTCATCTTCAGGCCTTTATACAAATGTTAAATCCTTCTGTCGAGGTCGTCACAAAGTCAAACAAAACATTAAAACATACATCACAAACACTGAGCACAATAATTACACGTTTAAAATATTCATCTTGGCTTGGCCAAGCTACACACGCGACTTGTATGTCGTTACATTCCGGACTGCGGAGTCTCCATCATTAGTAGTGTGCCCATCATTGTTATCAGTTACGGTGCGTCTGTTGGTTTTTGTTACTTACACATATCACTTATCCTTAGAGCCATGTCATATATTAAATTTGATTTAAATGAAAGTTTTTCATTGAGGATGTTCTTGGGGGTCTGATTTTTTGCTCTTGTAAATCTCAAACTCTTCAATCGCATCCATATAACTACTTTTATGACATAAAGGTAATATTTCCATGTTGGTACGGATGTCTTTGAATTTATGGTTTTTGTCCATAAGATGTTCTGCAAAAGCCGAGTTTGTCGATAATGCACTTCTGGGTATGTGCTCTTTAAATCGTTTCTTAAAGTTCTTTAGACTGCTATAATGTCAATTATAGCAATACTCATGATGAAACTGTATCCTTGATAAAAGCAAAAATAATTAAAAACATATCTTGCAATATAAATCATAATTATAAGCTTCAAAAACTTGCCGAGTGTTAATTTTCAATATCATATACAAAATTCCACCAATGTCTTCAATCATCAGACCTGAGCAAATAATAAAAAGATATAAATAATCAATGAAAATTTTTAGGTTATTTTTTTAAGAAAATAATATTGTTAATTTATTTTGTAGAAATTTTGTTTATTACTATTAAGTCAACTAATAGTTAAACTAGCTGTGGCGTAAACAATATCACCTAAACCCAATATCTTAACTAATTATAAATTCAGATAATTTAAAACAACAATGAAATACTTTTTTGTAAGCAATGAAACATGATATTAATTTTTTATGTTATATTTTGTTCTTTTCTTTATTTTTAAACTGTATTACTACTTTGACGCTGTTTCAACCGACATTACACCTAAGGTATATGCCAATCGCAGTGATAAATAAACATGTATATGATCAACAGTCTTACACTATATATATTCTATACCATTTATATGACAGATAGTTTTGTTTCTCTTGTAAAAGATCAATGTTCCTCTGTTGACCTATATCATGAGGGAGGCGTGCAAAACATCATATATTGGGTAATGGAGTCTGGCTGTCCTCAACTTTGGGACAGAAAAGAGTGTCTACACAAATCGAATGATGGGGCCTGATTGTATGTCAAGTTGTTGTTCTGTTGTTTCCTATGGCTAGCCCGGACTCCAATCCATCAGCATCCTTGCCTCCCAATACAGTCGAGTGAAGCTCTTCTGTCGTCTCGAATCAGCATTCAATCCAGGGCATGTCAGCAGGTGTTCCTTGTTCATATTTGAGTTCGTCTCTTGGCACAGAGGGCACTTTCAGAGGAGTAGACTCCAATGTGCTTCAAGTGGGTGGCGAAGTTACTCGCGTCCGCAGCAAATCTTAAGCTGTACGTGTCCCCTGGGTGGTGCTAAATGAGTAACAGTGCTGGCAGGAGCCATCCCAATACACAAAACATGCATCATATGGTCAAACAGCACATGATTTGTAGACCCTTTGATGTCAAGATGACATTTGGGGAGGAAGATTGTGTATTTGGAAAATCTGAAGACCTAGTATGGTATACAGATGGCTCCAAGATAAGGACAGGCCATTGCCTGGGGTGTACTGCTTGAAACCAAGGGTAAAGAAACCTGTTACCCTGAAACAGTACACAACCAGTATTCCAAGCTGAAGTAATGACTGTTCGGGAGAATTTGAAACGGGTCTTCAAGAAGGCTCATATTTATATTTATAATAATAGGCAGCAGTCAAAGCACTTGTGTGTCCTACAATTCGATCCAAGCTGGTGTGGGAATGTTTGGAGAACCTCAATGCTCTGTCCCTGAGAAACCAAGCTACTCTTCACTGGGTTCCGGGGTATAAGGGCATTGAGGAACCAGATCAACTGGCTGGATTGGGATCTGCCTCTGAGTTTATTGGGCCTGAGCCAGTTTTAGTGATCTCTTTGATTGGATCTGCTAACAATAGGTGGACTAACAAGCAAGATATGATAACCTTCATGGAACTCCAGTAGATTAGATTATATTCTAGAGGAAGGGATTTGTTCAACCCAGGCACTGCGATCAACTGACCTATTGTGCAACTTACCTCTTAAAATACCTAGTTCAGCAGATTGGTGCCCCTAATAAGTTCCAACAACCCACTGACTAGCTCACACTGCTGAAGATTCCTAGGGTCTTGAAAACCAAAAACCCCTAGCTTCCTACTAGCAAGAGCCTCACAATCATAAATTATGTGACCTGCAGTTTCCTCCTCCTTCCTGCACAATCTACACACGGTTTCTCCGTGGTACACACCTATAATGTTCATGTGCATCCTCAGACCAGACCACAGTGCCCTGTTATGAGCCCCATGATCCTCCTGAGTTGTGCTCTGCCCAGGACATCTGCTGCCCCTTTAATTCCTCCAGAAGGAACTTTGCTTAAGAGACGTTTACTATGGGAATGCCCATGAAGGTTGTCCCATCTTACCTGGTGTTGACATGTAATCCACCCATTAATAGCGGACCTGGCCAATGATAAAGAAATCCCTAAAGTCGGCTCAGGTCCGATAAACTCAGATGCAGATCCAAGTCCAGCCAGTCGGTCTGCCTCCTCATTACCCTCAACTCCAGTAGCAAGTGTCTCTAGTGTAAGGTTCCTCATGGATGACTTGGAGGAGTAGCAGATGTCTTTGGCAGAACACAATTCAGGAAAATCATAGGGATCTTTACTAGACAATGTAGTCTGACAGTGCACATGGAGGAACAATGAGTAGGTTATGCAGTAAAGAGGAAGAAACTACAGAACACAATTAATAATTGTGAGGCTCTTACTATCAGCAGCCAAAGTACTTGAGAGGTTTAGTTGCATAATTAGTCTGTGGACCGCAGTGCCTGGGGTTTTAGTATTAAATCTAATCTAAAAGTTAAATACATCTAAAGTACAGCTACTGCTCGAGACTTACCTTAGAGCAGACCTCACGGCCACAGTGATCGGTAAAAGTGCCATGCTTACAATTCATGTAGCATTCAGGACAATCTATATGGCATAGGTTTATCCCGTTGCTTCTGTAAAAACAACTGTTTTATTAGAAATAATTTCATTTTCAAATAATAAATAAATTTAACAAAACATTCTACCAACTTTCCCACAGATTTTGAGATGTACTAAAAATTTTTTGCATTCACCGCATAGTTAAAACTTAATATTTGTTTATAAAAAAATTCCGTGGAAAACTGTTTGAAAAACATAACTTAAAATAAGTAGACTTAGTTTCCAGTGATCTTGCTAATGTGATTGAAAACAATTTAAAATTTAGAATATGCAGATTTTAATATTGATTATAATGTTAGAAAACAAATGTTAAAGAAAAATAACATAAAACGTAAAATTTTTAAGATGATTTAGTTAGTTAGCAATCTTGTTTTAGTAATTAACAAAATCAGTTTTTGTACCTGATTTCAACCAGATCCTATGAGCTATTTTTGTATTTTTTTTTTTTTTTTGTGTTTAACATTCGACTATTGTGTACACGGGCTAATGCAGACGATGGGATAACTTATAGCGTATGAAAATGCCAAGCCCTGGCCGGGAATCGAACCCGGGTCCTCGGGGTGTATTTAACATACGCGACTATTGTGCACACGGGCTAATGCAGACGATGGGATGATTTATAGCGTATGAAAATGCCAAGCCCTGGCCGGGAATCGAACCCGGGTCCTCGGGGTGAAAGCTCAGTACGCTACCAACTAGGCCACCGAGGCGGCTCTTTTGTCTTGTGGAAGCGGCTCAAAACATATTTTGATAATGTTGGAATATACAATTTTTTCTCAAAAAAATCGATCTTGGTGAGTCTCATCTTTGGGAAAATTCATGTTAATTAAAAAAAGAAATGTATTCTACGTATAGTATAAAAAAAGCTATATTTTTTTCTAAATAACATATGTCCTTTTTCCTTTGGAAGTGGTTTTAATGGTTTTGTTATAACGTTGGAATATACCTATTTTCTGGTTATACGTTTGTAATAATAGCAGTTAATTTTGTTGTTGCATTTAATAAATAAATGGTCTTAATAGCCTACATTATATTTTTTTGATTATGATTATTTATTTTATTTTTTAAACGTAGAGTCAGCTGATATTAAATTAGCAAAATAATGTGTTGTAGTGTATCTGCTCTACTGTTTAAAGGTATATTATGTGTATAACGTTTTTTGGTATAACCACATTTATATATATATATATATATATATATATATATATATATATATATATATTATTATTATTATTATTATTTGCGTATAGACCCTGTTGGATCACGCAAAGTACTCCGACTCATGTCTTGTTCCTTCTAATCTTCCACACCTCCCTCATCCTGTCCCCATGAATCCTCTTCCGCTCCTCCGTCCATTTTACCCCTGCTCTCTTTGGGATTTTATTCTCTGGGATCTTCCAACCGAGCATCTTTCTCCTGTATGCGTTCCCGTCTTCAACGTCTGTTGAGTCTATTTCTGCGTCATGTAGGTCTATTCTGACTTGTGCGATCCACGATGTTGTTGATTTGACTTCTTGTATATACTTAAGGATTCTGTTGGCAAGTCTCGTTGTTCATATACATAACAGGACGTACTAAAATAAATTAGTCTTAATAATTTCTGCAAATTCAACCGTTATGTGCTGAGTTATACTGGTTATTGCCTTTCTGAATATTAGTAATTATAATAACTACCAAAATAACCATTGCTTCGCTTACGGACATCTTATCGTCAACATGTAAAGATATATATATATATTTTTTTTTTTTTAACGTCGTCGGACTGTTGTGCACACTAGGGCTAACGTAGACGATGGGATGATTTATAGCGTATGAAAATGCCAAGCCCTGGCCTAGAATCGAACCCGGGTCCTCGTACTACTTTTTTCTTCAGGTATAAAGATTATTCAGCTTCGTGCAAATGTAAATTCCCAACTTGATAAGTTTCCGCGTTTTCGTTTTCTTGGTGACGCGGTTTCCTTACCGCAAGTAAGTTTTTTTTTCATCATGACTTTAATAAAAATTTCGTATGTACAAAGTATTAAAATTTTGATTCAAAATTAAAAAAATAATCTGAATTCGATTGTCCATTTGTCATTAAATACTTCATTTAACTTTATTTTCACTTTTTCGAAGTAAAATCATTAATGTTTTCTAAAATTATTTTTATAATCCGGTTTTTTCATTTTGCAGTATTTATTTTAAGATACCTATGAGAGGACGGAACTTTCAAAAAGGGGCATTTTTAACTTAACGAGAAATCCCACAAAAGGTATCAAGAAAAATATCAGGAGCAAATGGAACAAGCACTATCTAGTCCAAGTACAATACCAGGTAGGCCGCACATTAAGTGATTTCTTCCTTAATTAAAAACGAACAAATTTAACAGTTTCTAAGACCAGGTGATATGTGTACATAGATTAGTTGGAATCATAAGTGACTTCAGTGATTTTATTCCGGAGAAATAAAGAACCATATGGGCAAAAGTCGAGTAGAAAGGACTCATGATCACTGCCAACAAAAACGGGAACAAATGCCAGATTTCCGTCTAATACATAGCAGACACTGCAGCTGATACTCTTATCACAGTTTATAACCTTTTGACCTTGCCTGTAATCACTGGGAAGCAATGTCATTGTCCTGAAGAACGTGTGTCAAATCTAATATATAGAAAGATTCCTTTGGGTATTGCTGTTTGTTTGGTAGGTTGATTTAGCACCTCGTGAATTCCTAAGTGAACCGGTTAACCTATTTTCTTATAAAGCAGTTAATTTCTGTTGATATATTAAGTAAAAACTGTGGCGCATGGTGTTTAATTTTTGTAGTTGTTATTTTAAGACGAAAAGCACATCGAGGTTATTATCGCCTCCCTAAATGTAAGTGTGAGTGTAAAGTGTTAAAGTCGTAAATGTATTGTTGTAAGTGTAAGTGTGTGTTAGACTCGGGTACCGCGAGGGACGTCTAAATCCTCTCAATAGTGCAGCTAGTCTATAACTCCCTTCGGGGTAGTGTTTAGTTTATTCGACAATATACGAGGTGTGTTCAGAAAGTAACGACAATTTTAATTTTTTGATCAAAATATTTATTTATTCTTCTACATTGATGTTGTTGCCTTCAAAATAGTCCCCATTGGAGATTATGCACTTGTGCCAGCGCTTCTTCCAATCCTCGAAACACTTCTCAAACTCGATCTTTGAGATAGCCTTTAGTTCTTTCAGCGATGCGCTTTTAATGTCATCTATGGCTGTAAAACAACGGCCCTTTAAGGTTCTCTATTTATTTTTGGAAATAGGAAAAAGTCACACGGAGCCATGTCTGACGAATATGGAGGCTGGGACATCGTTACAGTACTGTTTTTGGCCAAAAATTCACGGACAAGCAATGAAATGTGAGCTGGTGCATTATCGTGGAGCAAAAGCCATGAATTGTTTTTCCACAGATCCGGGCGTTTTTTCGGATTGCTTCACACAACGGCGTTGAACTTGTAGGTAGTACTCCTTATTGACCGTTTCACCTGGTGGCAGGAATTCATGATGCACTATGCCATTAATATCGAAGAACACAGTGAGCATAACCTTCACGTTCGACCGCACTTGTCGAGCCTTTTTCGGTCTTGGCGAGTCAGAATGCCACCACTGGGACGATTGAGCCTTAGTTTCGACGTCATATCCGTAAACCCATGTTTCGTCACCTATTATAATACGTTTCAGTAATTCTGCATCGTCGTTGACTTCATTTAGTGACTCCTGAGCAACTTCCATCCGCCGCTGTTTTTGTTCAAAATTCAACAATTTTGGAACGAATTTTGCTGCCACGTGTTTCATACACAAAACATTGGAAACAATGTCATGACATGATCCAATCGATATGCCAACATCATCAACGACCTCTCTGATTGTGATTCGGCAATTGTTTATAACCATTTATTTCACTTTTTCCACGTTTTCATCCGTTGATGTGCTGGGGCGTCCAGGGCGTTCGTCATCTTCAACGTCTTCACGGTCTTCTTGAAAACGCTTATACCACTCGTAAACTCTTGCTTTACTCATAGCAGACTCACCATAGGCTTTTGTTAACATTTCACACACTTTGTTACACTTTATTCCATTTTTACGCAAAATTTTATACAAATTCTTTGATCCATTTCTTTTAACAAACGAAAACCGCCGAGCTCAAAAAAAAACTTTTAATCTTAGTGGCTGTCACAAACAAAGTCAACAATGAAAACAGTTGAAAGTTTTATCATACTTCAAGGGTATGTATACCCTTGAAAAACATAATAAAAACATGTTTGAACAACATAATAAAAAAAAATGTTTGACAATCGGATTCTCCAAGCCCGCGAAATTTAAAAATTCTCGTTACTTTCTGAACACATCTCTTAATTCAGGTATAAACATTGGCAATCATTATTCCTACTAAATAAGTTTCTTCACAAATATTCCAAACATCAAATTTTCACCTAACGAAGGTTATTCACCCAGTCCTGTTTAACTTGTCCCACTGCGCTCAGATACAGAGAGGATTGCGATTGGGCAATATTCTTCTTCCTGGTACTGTATTTTAAAATATGTACTGTATTATTCTTAATGCTTTTTATGAACAAATACCTCATCAGTAAATATTTAATATTTGAACAAAAAACATAAAAATAATTTATAATTGCAAAATTACTTATTATTTTTTTTTACTTATTTTTTAAACCGCACCCTAGTATAACGTCTTCTTTCTTGGTCCCTTCAGTGATGTTATAAATAAAATATAATTATTCATCATATCTCAAAGTCTAGAGAATTTCGATCGGCTGAAATGACCGGCGCTCATTTCAAAGTACCGGTTTTTGGATGTTGAACGAAAACGATGAGATTCGACCGACGGAAGTTAAGAAAAAGCTTAAAATTTTTATAAAAACAACCGCGGAAATATTCCGATCAGTTCCAAATGTACATAATATGGTAAGTTCATATAAGCCAATTAAATTTTTTTAAGCCGCCTCGGTGGCCTAGTGGATAGCGTACTAGGCTTTCACCCCGATAAATCATCCCACCGTCTGCATTAGCCCAAGTGTGCACAATAGTCAGACGTTAAAAAAAAAAAAAATATAAAAAATAAAAAAAAAATTCACCCCGAGGACCCGGGTTCCATTCCAGGCTTGGCATTTTCATACGCTATAAATCATCCCATCGTCTGCATTAGCCCAAGTGTGCACAATATTCGGACGTTAAAAAAAAAAAAAAAAAAAAAAAAAAATTAACCACAATAATAATAAAAGTAATTACCTGCTGAAAATAGAAAGAACCAAAAATGCAGTGACGAGCAATGAAAATGATGTTACTTGCATTTTGGAAACTGTCTTTTGGTTGTATTCTGAAACAAAATTAACAAGAATATATTCTACTCACTGTGTATTAATGCAGAAAAACTTAATATTTCATAAAATTACATCTTGTTTTATATTAGCCTTAAGTGTATAATACTCGGAGATCTCGTTGTACGGGATAGGTAATTGTGTAACTCAAAATGTAGAAGGTTATCTATCAGAAAGGAAATAAACCAGGTACTTTTAAATTAGCTTGTGAAACTACAGTTAGGTTATTCGTTTATGTATGAATCACTAATGGTGATTAATTAGACATGTTAATCAAGGTTTAGATACATTTACGTGAATGCAGCAATTTATAGACTCAAGGACGGGCAGGTAGTAGTCAGAGCGCTCTGACGTTGGGTTTTGGTACTACGTGCATTTTACCTATCATTCTGGCATTGGGTGGTAGCTCTCAAAGGAAAGAGACTACTACTTTTTCCAGTGACATTGATTTTTGCAAGACCAACAGAATCACGTCAACACAAAGGTGTTGGAATTATTCAGTAACAATGATGCGAGGATACTTTAAAGAAACATTAAGGCTTTGTGAAGGGACTAACTATGCGTAGTTAAAAGAAAACCGGTAAAATGACTTTCTTACAAGAATTGTTTTCTCTCTTTATTTGTTTCACCCAACTTTGGGGTACACTAAATCAATCACTTTTTAATGTTCTGTGCCTTCCTCGTAGCCCAGTATTGCTTCATTCGTTGTGATCTTGCTTTTCTTTCTTCGTCAGAGATTTGGATCGTTCGCTTGGATCTGACTTTGCCTTGGAACAGTTGCTTCTTGTCCTTGGTTATTGTTTTGGCTGTTCTGTCCATGAGCATAGTTTTAGTGATTTGTAGTTCTGTTATGTCTTTCTCTGTTTCTCTAAACCAAAGTGGTTTGGCTCATCTACTGCGAAAGTAGTCAAATATTTTTTTGGTTAGTCTATTTTTGTCCATTCGGAGGATGTGTCTATAAAAATCAATTCTCCTTTTTCTTATTGTGTCTGATGGTATTTCAGTTTTTTGGTAAAGAGTTTCATTACTGATGTAGAGTAATTGGTTGTTACAGAATTTGGGGCCGAAGATTTTTCGTAATATCTTTCTTTCCTTGATCTCCAACCTTTCAAGTGGGCTCTGGGTTGTGAGAGATAATGTTTCAGCTGCATATAAGGCTTCTGGTTTAATTACCATATGATAACGCCTTATCTTTGTATTCCAGGAGAGGGACTTCTTGTTGTATGTGTCCTTGGTAAGTTGGAAGGCTAATTCAACTTTATTTCTCCTAGATTCCATAACTTAAGAATTGTTTTATTTAAATGAAAACTACTAGACACATTTATTCTAAGTAATAGTTATAAATAATAATATTAAAATTTAGAATTATTATATAGGCAGTTTTAACAAACGGAAAACGTTTGCGAAACTTTGAGTTTTATTGTTTAGTAAGTAAGTATTCTTCTACTGGTAAGATGTTTTTTTTCTGTGGCCTCAATGCATCCCGCTAGAAATATCCAAAATGTAGGTCAATTCGTCGCAGTCAACATTTCGCACTTACTTTAAATAGTTTCATTCTGATTTACTAAATTTAACTATTTAAATAAACTACATTTGTAACATATTTGAACACTGTAGTTCCTTGACTTGCGTTCCTTTATCTTGCTATTAAAAAAACATCTGTGCATATTTTTCGCACTAATATTGCTTTCGAAACGTCGCCTGATGCAGTTTAACTTGTAGTTTGAAGTACAGCAGACCTCTCGTATATTCTTAATTAATATACGAGGTGTGTTCAGAAAGTAACGAGAATTTTAATTTTTTGAACAAAATATTTATTTTTTCTTCTACATTGATGTTGTCGCCTTCAAAGTAGTCCCTATTGGAGATTATGCACTTGTGCCAGCGCTTCTTCCAATCCTCGAAACACTTCTCAAACTCGATCTTTGAGATAGTCTTTAGTTCTTTCAGCGATGCGCTTTTAATGTCAACTACGGCTGTAAAACGACGGCCCTTTAAGGTTCTCTTTATTTTTGGAAATAGGAAAAAGTCACACGAAGCCATGTCTGACGAATATGGAGGCTGGGGCATCGTTACAGTACTGTTTTTGGCCCAAAATTCACGGACAAGCAATGAAATGTGAGCTGGTGCATTATCGTGGTGCAAAAGCCATGAATTGTTTTTCCACAGATCCGGGCGTTTTTCCGGATTGCTTCACGCAAACGGCGTTGACCTTGTAGGTAGTACTCCTTATTGACCGTTTCACCTGGTGGCAGGAATTCATGATGCACTATGCCATTAATATCGAAGAACACAGTGAACATAACCTTCACGTTCGACCGCACTTGTCGAGCCTTTTTCGGTCTTGGCGAGCCAGAATGCCTCCACTGGGATGATTGAGCCTTAGTTTCGACCTCATATCCGTAAACCCATGTTCGACGACAAAATGTAAAATATGGATGTTGGATTGAGTAAAAAGTGACCGGAATTATCAAAGACGATACAATTTGGATACAATTTTATTTTTGTTCATTGAAGAAGGGTTTGATCCATGTAGGATGAAAGTGCTACTTTAAGACTAGCGTGCTGACCAACATGTTTTCAACAATCAACTTATTTTGGCACTGCTCTGTTATTCAGCCACCAGCACGTGAGCTACGTGAGGGTGTGGGCGAGGTGATTCAGTGCGACCTGTTCTGGTGCTAACCTAACCTAACCTAACTGTCCGGTACACCACTGCTTCTCTCCGAACTTTGTATAATCGTAATATATACGGGATATTCATTGAACACTAATAACTTTTTATCAGAACATCTTTGACGTACAAAGAAATATTTTAAGGAACAATTTTAAGACAATGTAAGTCATTTTCTGAAATTTTTGAAGTCATTTTGAAGAAATTTGTTTAAATAATTCGGATTAGGACCTTTGTATAATCTTAATATATAAAAAAAGAAGTCCTGACTGACTGACTGACTGACTGACTGACTGATTCATAATGAACGCAGAGCCAAAATTGTTTTAGCTAGCGACTTGAAATTTTCAGGGTACATTTATGTTACCATATAGGCGAGCACTAAGAAAGGATTTTGCAAAACATTGATTTTAACGCCATTAAACTACTTACCCAGTCCAAATTTAATAAACAACGTACAGTCAATACTATTTTAGCTATAGACTTGATATTTTCAAGGTGTCTTATTACAACAATGTCAAGGTTTACTAAGAAAGGATTATGCAAAAATTTGATTTTGAAGACATTAAACTACTTACCCAGTCCAAATTTAATAAACAATACATCCAATACTATTATAGCTACAGATTTGAAATTTTCAGGGTATCTTTTTACAATAATGTCAAGGTTTACTAATAAATGATTTTGCAAAAATTTGATTTTAACGCCATTAAACTACTAACTCAATCCAAATTTAATAAACAACGTACAGTAAATACTATTATAGCTATAGACTTCAAATTTTCAAGGTACATTCTTACAACAATGTCAAGGTGCATTAAGAAAGGATTTTGTAAAAATTTGATTTTAACGCCATTGAACTACTTACCCAGCCCAAATTTAATAATCAACTTATAGCCGAGACTATAATAGCTAAATATTTGAAATTTTCAGAGTTACCACTACGTGTAGGGGTGCCCAAAATTCAACCCCCTAAAGAGGTAATTTAGATACAAAAATTTATATTGGAAAAATATATTTGTCGTCTGACCTTGTTAAAACGTAACATAGTCACTCTTAGATATAAGTAATGAAATATATTTTTCACCATTTCCCAAAACTCATCCCCTAAAGAGATTTAAAGGGGGTAGAAAATGTAAAATAGGGGTATACAATTTTTCATTTAAAAAATATTTGTTTTGGATCGTATATCCTAGAAGTATGCTATGAAATACAAATAATGGAACACATATTTCAACATTTCTCCAAATTCATTTCCTAAAAGTTATAAATGCAAAAAAGAGGTATAATTGGAGAAAAAGAGTGTTTTCATTGGAGAAAAATATTTTTTATCGGCTTTTCTTAAAACTAAACAAAATATTCTAAAACACAAATTACAATACACGTAATTCAGCACCACCCCCCCGAATTCATCCCCTAAAAGGGCAAAAATATTTTTTATCGGATTTTTTAAAATTCGAATGGAACACGTTTGACAATAAAACAACATATTCAGGTTATAATATTTTTCCATATTCGCTGTAAAATAATCACGAGTTTAGATGATCACGCTTTTATTAATATATTTGTTTATGTTTCTAAATTATTATATTACTGAAACAGTTTAAGTTTCGTGGGCGAAGCCGCGACGGGTAATGCTAGTATAATATAAAAGGTTTTCAAAGGTAACAGTTTTACCGGATAACAAACTATTATCAAGATCAAGAGAAAGTATAACAGTAGGGACACATAAAGGACTGAGGTACGAGGGTGGCGTCGTACAGTACTATCCCTAACTAGCCAACACGTTAGTTTACGTTTGAGAGCACACTGAACGAGACACCTCTGATGTTTTCGTGAAAATGGAAAAATTGGAAAATCGTGCTGTTATCAAATACTTCTATTTGAAGGGTTTTACACCAAAACAAATAAAAGAAGAGATGGATTCAACACTAGGATCCACCTCACCATCATATTCAACTATTAGGCAGTGGGTTTCTGAATTTAAAATGGGTCGTGTGAGCACCTCTGACGAGCCACGCCCAGGACGGCCCGTTGAGGTCACAACTCCAGAAATGATCGAAAAAATCCGTAAAATAGTGTTGGAAGACCGCAGATTGAAAGTGCATGATATAGCTGAGACCTGTAGGATGCCAGGCTGAACGTGTGCGAAATATTTTACACAACCATTTGGGCATGGAAAAGCTGTGTGCAAGATGGGTGCCGCGTTTGCTAACACTCGACCAAAAATTGCTTCGAAAAAACATTTCTACCGACAATTTGGCGCTGTATAGGCGTAATCCAAACGAATTTTTGCGTCGATTCGTAACTGTTGATGAAACTTGGGTCCACCACTACACTCCTGAAAATAAACAACAGTCTAAACAGTGGGTTGGACAAGGGGAACCAACTCCCCTTATTTTATCGGCAAACAAGGTTATGGCTACTGTTTTTTGGGATGCAAGAGGAATTATATATATTGATTACCTTGAAAAGGATAAAACTATCACTGGTCAATACTGCACAGAGTTATTGCAACGTTTGAAGCAGGAGGCACAAATTAAACAACCTCATTTGGCGAGGAAAACAATTTTGTTTCATCACGATAACGCACCAGCGCATTCGTCGAGTGTTGCCATGGCTAAAATCTACGAATTGAAGTTCGAATTGATGCCACATCCTCCCTACTCTCCAGACCTAGCCCCCAGCGACTATTATCTGTTTCCTAACCTAAAAAAATGGCTTGGTGGTAAGAGATTTGGGAGCAATGAAGACGTGATTAAAGCTGTAAATCAGTATTTTGAGGAGCTTGACGAATCTATGTTTAAAACTGGTATAACTAAATTAGAACACCGTTATGAGAAATGTATCAGTCTCAATGGAGATTATGTTGAGAAATAAAGCAAAAAAAAAAAAAAAAATTAAAAACATCGTTTTTCTTGGTCAGGCCGGAAACTTTTCATCCCACCCTCGTAAATACTGCCACGAGTATAATTCATAAGTTTTTCGGGAAAATAAAACTTGAAGCCCGTGCTTTTAAAGCATTAAAGCACGTACAAAAGCTTACAAGAACGAATTGTTTTTTCCTTGAAAATTAGTACTGGCAATTGAAATATAAACTTTAGTATTTTATAACTAAAATGCAACACTTATACATATTTCCTTATTGTTGCTTACGATCACTTACATATCAAATATATCATTGAATATAAACGTACTGGACTGACAACCCTTATAAGAGGGTGAACGCTCACTGGTGGTGGCATCTTGTGGCAGATTGTTTTAGATAATAGACGTCTTTCCCCCTATCCTTACAGCTTGCAGCGTTCGTAGCGGCAGATAGTCCAATTGGTTAGACTTTAGCCGATGATATAGAGCACGCGTTTTATAATGGGACTGTACTTCGTCTGTTTATACCTAATACTATTATCAAGAATTGATCAGCTGACTTTACGTCGTGAAGTGAATGAGACCGCGCCAGTCACTCGGAACACATAACGAAGAAAGTATACCGTTTGTAGAGTTCCATTTGAATGAACCTTTTGAACAGTATATGATGCCCCCCCCAAAAAAAAACCTTAATCGTATTCCACTTACACAAACACTGCGGCGTCAAAACAAACCTTGTAAACACGCTCTTATTGAGGCCCATAAATACAAAAATATGTACAATACATAAAAAGTACTCTAAGATATGAAAAACTCTTTCCTTCATTTGGTACAAACTACGTTTATAAAAATTTCTGACTATCGTATTGAAATTAAATATTTTCGCCGTCCTGGGTAGGTATGCTACAACCCTAAATTTTTCCTGGGTTGGAGATGCTACAAAGACCTTTTCTCCAAATTTCAAAAATGTATTTTGTCACCTGATTTACTTGTAAAAGGTGCGTTAATGAATGACATACCTAACACACACGCGAATTTACAAAGTGCCTTGGTTTTGCCTATGGGTTCTAAAAGTAATAGTATACAATATTTTGTTGTTAATGAAAAAGTATGAACATTGTTAGCATTTTTGTTCCGTAAAATATTCTTTAGTGGTGATTAAATATAGTGGTGTACTTCTACTCAGTTTATATACAGTGGTGAAATACCATCGTACCATCGCGAGTACCATCGTAGTGAATACTTGTTAACGTTATTCCAATTAATATTGACATAACATTTTCAATTTTTAACAGTGCAGTAAAATAATTTAAAAATTGGTTTTATATTTTATGTGCAAAAAGGCATGGAATTTTTGTTTTTGAATCTTTAAATTACTAATTCCCTCCATTGTGCTAGATTGGGGTTTCTTCTGACCCCCCCCCCCTAAGCTGCCTCGGTGGTCTAGTTGATAGCGTACTGAGCTTTCACCCCGAGGACCCGGGTTCGATTCCCGGCCAGGGTTTCGCATTTTCATACGCTATAAATCATCCCATCGTCTGCATTAGCCCAAGTGTGCACAATAGTCGGACGTTAAACAAAAAAAATCAATAATCACTTAAGTCTATGTAAATTTTCGTTATGATCAATGTCAATGTCACTTCAAAAGTTGATGTTAACTTTTATTAAGATCAATGTCAATGTCACTTCAAAAGTTGATGTCAACTTTCATTATGATCAATGTCAATGTCACTTCAAAAGTTGATGTTAACTTTCATTATGATCAACAATGAAGTTATTGTTGGAATTCATTTCCGGTTCAATTCCCGGCCAGGGCTTGGCATTTTCATACGCTATAAATCATCCCATCGTCTGCATTAGCCCAAGTGTGCACAATAGTCGGACGTTAAACACAAAAAAAAAAAAAAAAAAAAAAAATTCTGACCTTGTCACTTATAAGTTCTAGATCCGCCACTGCACTCCTAGACACACACCCGGGCGCGGGCGTTGATCCAAGCCAAACCTTTTTTTTACTCAGTGAACCTAAAAACAGATATAGGCCTAAAACAAACGTCATCAAAACCTTAAAATCGATTTTCACGATCACCAAACTGCCTTTATACTTGGTACAGTGCAGTAAAATGTTTTTATTGCGCACGCGTGTCCCACGACATGAAATGACACCTCTGACGTATCCACATCGGGTCTAAGCGACAAGTGGGTTATGTCATTACATACGCCGCTTGCCAGAAATAGCCTCCACTCAGCGGTACATTATACAAAGCATAGCATCTTTTGTTGCTTCTTCGTAATAAATTTACATATGAAAATAACCTTCAAATCACTGTAATTACAGGAAGCACTGTTCTAAACGTAGAACACTGCTTGGTCACGTGTTGTTTGCTAGGAGTACATATTGCATACTCTACTTCTACTATAGATGTGGGCATTTCTGCTATTTTTACAAAACGTCAACAAACTGTTTGTTGAGGAAAAAAAGCTGCTTTTTAAAACAGTTGGAAAAAACAGGTTTAGAAAACTGAAACTCAAAGTTGTATTAGCAGCTAAAACATAAAGCACATACGTTCAGTTTTCTAAGACTACTTTTTCATTCCCACTGCCACCATGTCCTTAAATTATTTTTTGGTATAAAGCATTTAGAAAGGATAAAAATAATCCTTACAAGTGTAGTAATAATTAAATTACATTTTCAAAACTTAATAATTATATATGCCATTTTATAGTTACAAAATGCAATGAATTTCTAATAGAAGCGTTCTTTTTTTTACTTAAAAATTAAATAGTCCTTTGCATATTTACCAAAATGCAAACGATTTAGAATATTTTTAGTTGATTAAAAAATATTGATGACTGATAATAAATATAAAAAATATGTTTAAATAAAATTAGGCTCTGTATCTACAAAATGTGAGAGGTTGTTACTACAACTCACAACCAAATAGAGATAAACGTTGGCATTGACCAAACAGTTCTTACTTCACTACAAGCAACAAGCAACTTTGAAATAAAGGGAAAAAGCATAAAAGCAGGTAGATGAAAAGCAGTTAGCAGGATAACAGTTTTAGCGCTTGCGGCAACGTTCGAATAGAATGTGGTTGTGGTAGTGGGGAAAGTCCGTTCCTTGTTTAACAAATGATAAACCAGTCCAAATCAAACTGCTTGTTTCTGTTTGAAAAAGCAGTTTGTTTGTCGTTGATAGAAAAGCAGTTTTTTAAACAGTTTAACAGTTTTTAGCAGTTTTTTTAAACTCTACTATGTATGACGTTCGATCCTGAGACACTGAACATTTAAAAGTACTTTAATGTCAAAAAGTAAATGGTACATAAGCATTGCACAGCTGGAAAGTCGATCTATTTTTTCAAAATATGTTTCTCAGACTTATCAATACATTTTAATTTAAATGAAATTTCATATTTTTAAATCAAATTTTGGTCATTTAAAAACACTTAAGTGTACCGAATTTGAATCGTTCAGGTTTTATTTTCAATTTACCGTTCACTTCATTCAAATTTGCTACACTGACTTGAGACATATGGCCAAATTTTTACCAATATCTCGTGAACTGATTTTGAAATATTCAGTGGATTCTCTTCCATTTCTTCCAATAGTTCTAAAACTGGCATTTTTGAGGATATATCAACCAATGTTTTGTTTAGATGTTTATAGTTTTATGTAAATTTCTGAAATTTTTTAATCGTTAGGCTGGCTTTGGAAAATTAGGTTTTTAAGAGTTTTTTTTAAAAAAACTTGATATTTTTAAATTGAAAATGCAAAACGTAGTTGGTCAGTGTTTACTTAAATTGTTTTTCTTGTTTCACTCTCGAAACAAAAATATTTTCTAGTTCGAATGTACTACACTGACGTAATCATAGAATCTTCATTACATGAACATAATTTTAGTAAAATCTGTTGCGCAAATTTTTAAGAAATTCTTACTGAAAACAAATTGTACGGTTTTGTTGTCATCACTCGAATCGTGCGTGTTAATAAGGCTACTTTTTAGAAGTACTTGATCAAAATTTAGAGTATTTTTGAAAGTGATATTTTTACAAAACTGAATTTTTAAGGGGTATTAAAACCAAGAAAACTTGAAAGTAAAACTTCCGAGAAAAAAATGTTCACGAAAGATGGAAAAACACCTATCACCCACCGAATTGAAAATAAATCTTCCGAAAAACAAAAAATGCTCACGAAAGATGGAAAAACACGTATCACCGAATTGAAAGTAAAACTTCAGAAAAACAAAAAATGTTCACGAAAGGTGGAAAAACACCTATCACCGAATTGAAAATAAATCTTCCGAAAAACAAAAAAATGCTCACAAAAGATGGAAAAACACGTATCACCGAATTGAAAATAAAACTTCCGAAAAACAAAAAATGTTCACGAAAGATGGAAAAACATCTATCACCGAATTGAAAGTATAACTTCCGAAAAACAAAAAATGTTCACGAAAGATGGAAAAACATCTATCACCGAATTGAAAGTATAACTTCCGAAAAACAAAAAATGTTCACGAAAGATGGAAAAATACCTATCACCGAATTGAAAATAAATCTTCCGAAAAACAAAAAAATGCTCACAAAAGATGGAAAAACACGTATCACCGAATTGAAAATAAAACTTCCGAAAAACAAAAAATGTTCACGAAAGATGGAAAAACATCTATTACCGAATTGAAAGTATAACTTCCGAAAAACAAAAAATGTTCACGAAAGATGGAAAAACATCTATCACCGAATTGAAAGTATAACTTCCGAAAAACAAAAAATGTTCACGAAAGATGGAAAAACACGTATCACCGAATTTTGCCTCAATTTGACTGAAATTGGTTTCTTAGTTAATTCTTTGCTCTAGCTATGTTTTTACAACACTTAATACAACATACAAACACACTGTTTGTCTGGTTCAATTAGACCAATTAACACCAGATATTTAGACTCGGTGAACCTGAAAACTGTTATGGCAATAATCTCAAGATATATTTTTCACGCCAACTTAACTTTGCCTAGAACAGTGAGAAAGTAAAAGGACAGTCGGACGGCAAACGAATTATTTTAGCCTTTGTGACAAATTTACCGGGACCGTTCTCCACATTTTAATCTGTTGAATCTTTTCAAAAACAACCTGCCCACTCACGTGCATCATTTCTTGGATTCATGAATAAAATTACTATACGAACTTCGTTCTTCAAAGTTAAATATAACAAAGCTGGAACGGGGAAAGGGTAGCAGAATGATTTGGCAGGAAATGCGTACACTTTGACGTCACCGGAAGTCGACGTGGCCTAAGTAAAACGTCGCAGAACTGAAGCGCGATTTTAGAATCTATTTTGGGTTAGTAGAATAGAGGCAAGACGTAAGTAGTAAGTAGTTGAACAGTAGCGGTGGAGACTTGACTATCGTAGGTTGTTTAGTTTAGTGAGCATCTCCTGATCCCAACGTTTAACGGAAAAACAAGTAAGACACTGTGTTTAATGTGTTTTTTAAGATTAGAAGAACTGAGAGATTAGAATTTGGGAAAAACTGTTCAATGAGCTGCTATTTGTAAAATATTTCTGGAGTGACCACTTGGAGAAAAATAGATAATTATAGTCAGGGTACATTTTAAAACACGGGATCACTAAATGGTGTTTGGCATTTAAAACGTTTTGCATTTGAAAATCGTCTCCGAAACCTAAATGGCTTTCAAAATTTACAAAATAATTAAAATGCAGCGAGATAAAACGTGTGGATATTTTTCAAACAAGCTTTCAAATCAAATTTTGACCGCTTCCGATAAAAATATGTGCTTAAACAAAAAATACTCAGCCATTGAATGAGTGCATTGTTTCTTTTTATCGTCTTTAATGAAATCACTTATATTTTATTTAACGTAATTGCTGTTACAATATTTTGAATGTTTTATATATTTTTTTAAAATTTGTATTTATTGTTCGATAAAAGTGGAATGAGAACTTGTCTGCCACCCTCCAGCAGTATCGGTTAACCATATTTCCAACTTTAGAAATGATTACGATTGTTTTTTAAGACCTGCTATCTGTCTCGGGTTAACTGATTCCAAGAAAGTGGTTTTTGCCCATCTTCGAGCGCATATTTCGCTGGGGAATAAATAAATTTATCAATTTCTATGATATTTGGCATATAGGAGTAGTTTCAAGCCGCCTCGGTGGCCTAGTTGACAACGTCCTTTCACCCCGAGGACCCGGGTTCGATTCCCGGCCAGGGCTTGGCATTTTCATACGCTCTAAATCATCCCATCATCTGCATTTCTGCATTAGCCCAAGTGTGTAAAATAGTCAAACGTTAAACATAAAAAAAATATTAAAAAAATAGGATAGTTTGATTACAGTTTTGTTTTTAAAATTTAACATTTAAATTTTAAAATTTCTATTCATGAATAGAATCTAATTCTCAGAATCGACTCTAACAATACGATTTTGATCAAATGTAGTTTTTATGTACAAGAACTTATTATGATGATAATTTTCAAAAAAAATGGTTCGAGAGCTATCAACAAATAAGCAAAAAATTTCCATGATTTTTCAAAATCGAGATATTTCTCGATTATAGCCGAAGTGAATCTAAAAAATCTGTAATAAAAGAAATTTACAGTTCAGGTTCTTTACCAACACGCAAACAATCTAAAACGAACTTTACCGCCATCGAGTTTTTTCTTTGTTCTTATTCTTTAATTTGAGACTCTGACTTACGTTATGAATGTATACTGGTAAAAATTAGTTAAACCTGTTCATTTACTCCACATCTGATAGACATTTAGTAATTTATTTTTCAAATAGATCATAATTATTTATATACAACTCAATAATTAGACCAAAAAATAAAACATTTTCTAATAATAATAAAATCATAATATTTGCATATCACCAAAACATAAATCTTTTTGTTTTCTTTGTTCATCTCATCACATCATCCGATTGCCAGCAGCACATCCTTCACAGTGCGATGTGTTCGACGTCACGAAACCATTAGGCCTAACCAACACTCTTAGATCTTTGTGTAGATCATACTTACATGGAACTATATTCTGAAATGTATGAATAGCCACAAAGCTAAACACACGAGGCTTTGTTAGGCTATATACGAGGTGTGTTCAGAAAGTAACGAGAATTTTTAAATTTCGCGGCTTGGAGAGTCCGATTGTCAAACATTTTTTTTATTATGTTGGTATACATGCCCTTGAAGTATGATAAAACTTTCAGCTGTTTTCATTGATGACTTTGTCTGTGACAACCACTAAGGTTAGACGTGTTTTTGTGAGCTCGGCGATTTTCGTTTCTTAAATGAAATGGATCAAAGAATTTGTATCACATTTTGCGTAAAATATAGAATAAAGTATAACAAAGTGTGTGAAATGTTAACAAAGGCCTATGGTGAGTCTAATATGAGTAAAGCAAGAGTTAACGAGTGGTATAAGCGTTTCCAAGAAGGCCGTGTGACGTCGAAACTAAGGCTCAATCATCTCAGTGGAAGCATTCTGGCTCGCCAAGACTGAAAAAGGCTCGACAAGTGCGGTCGAACGTGAAGGTTATGCTCACTGTGTTCTTCGATATTAATTAATATCATGAATTTTTGCCACCAGGTGAAACGATCAATAAGGAGTACTACCTACAAGTTCGACGCCGTTTGCGTGAAGCTTAACGAGAATTTTAATTTTTTTAACAAAACATTTATTTATTCTTCTACATTGATGTTGTCGCCTTCAAAATAGTCCCCATTGGAGATTATGCACTTGTGCCAGCGCTTCTTACAATCCTCGCAACACTTCTTAAACTCGATCTTTGAGATAGCCTTTAGTTCTTTCAACGAAGCGCTTTCAATGTCATCTACGGCTGTAAAACGACGGCCCTTTAAGGTTTTCTTAATTTTTGACAATAGGAAAAGTCACACGGAGCCATGTTTGGCGAATATGGAGGCTGGGGCATCGTTACAGTACTGTTTTTGGCCAAAAATCACGAACAAGCAATGAAGTGTGAGCTAGTGCAAAAGCCATGAATTGTTTTTCCACAGATCCGGGCGTTTTTTTCAAATTCCTTCAAACAAACAGCATTGAGCCTTACTTTCGACGTTATATCCGTAAACCCATGTTTCGTCACCTGTTATAATACATTTCAGTAATTCTGCATCGTCGTTGACTTCATTTAGTGACTTCTGAGCAACTTCCATTCGCCGCAGTTTTTGTCCAAAATTCAACAATTTTGGAACGAATTTTGCTGTCACGAGTTTCATACACAAAACATTGGAAAGAATGTCATGACATGATCCAATCGATATGCCAACATCATCAGCGACCTCTCTAATTGTGATTCGGCGATTGTTCATAACAATTTCTTTCACTTTTTCCACGTTTCCATCGGTTGTTGATGTGCTGGGGCGTCCAGGGCGTTCGTCATCTTCAACGTCTTCACGGCCTTCTCGGAAACGCTTATACCACTCGTAAACTCTTGCTTTACTCATATTAGACTCACGATGTGCCTTTGTTAACATTTTACACACTTTGTTACACTTTATTCCATTTTTTACGCAAATTTGATACAAATTCTTTGATACATTTCTTTTAACAAACGAAAATCGCCGAGCTCATAAAAACACGTCTATCCTTAGTGGCTGTCACAAAGTCAACAACGAAAACAGCTGAAAATTTTATCATACTTCAAGGGCATGTATACAAACATAATAAAAAAAAAGTTTGATAATCGGACTCTCCAAGCTCACGAAAAATTTAAAATTTCTCGTTACTTTCTGAACACACCTCGTAAATATCTTAAAATTTCAAATTATCGCCATTTTAACGAACTTTGTTGAATAACGAACTCGCTGAAGTTATTATTAAAAATTAATTTTATATTACAAATAAAAAATCTCGGTTTTTTGGATTAGAAATATTTTGTAAACTGTAGCTTGCTTTAAAAATATTTAAAATTCTTTTTACTGACTTATGCCCTGACTCTTCATCCATGTATTAGCAAATATAGTATTATCACAATTAATTGCTCACATTTTTAAACGTTAGAATCTTAATAGTATTTAGGTTATAACTAATTTCAAACACAGAAAACTCCGAAAACACAGTTTTAAAATTTGATTCTCGAAGTGGTAGTTCTATGATGCTTAACATACACACATAGACTACAGACGGTCGGTCATTCACGTAACAACTTAATTTTTGTTATTCAATATGAAAATAATTAATTGTTTAACATTTTACTGCAAATGACAATTTTATTAAATTTCGCATTCACAAGTTATGTTCTTTATGTTAATAAAGGAAATAAATTCAACACATACAGTTTGATATACAAAATTTATATCAGTTCATAATCCAATGATTTTAAAACTTCGAAAAAATAAAATGCATGCCATATGACTACTGCAAATGACATTATGTAGCCATTAGTGAATTTTTAATTACAAATTAAAGTATTTTTAATTTGGAGTGTGAAATATACACCGATTCTGCCCAATGTAATCTGCCGGAAGTATTATAATTTTAAAACGACAAATGTCGTAAAATTGATTCATTTTCATTAAAATGTGACAGCCTAAAATTAGTTTTAATAACATATTTAAAATTTCTCTCTCTCTCTCTCTCTCTCTCTCTCTCTCAAATTTATGTAGCCGTCTCGGTGGCCTAGTTGGTAGCGTACTGGGCTTTCACCCCGAGGACCCGGGTTCTATTCCCGGTCAGAGCTTGGCATTTTCATACGCTATATAAATCATCCTATCGTCTGCACTAGCCTAAGTGTGCACAATAGTCAGACGTTAAACACACACAAAAAATCAAAATTATATATATATATATATATATATATATATTTATATTTATATATATATATATATATATTAAAAATATATAAATTATATATATATATATATTATATTTATAATTAGCTCGTATATAAACGTAGCTAATTTTTTTTACTCGTCTCAAAACAGTGGCTAATAAAATAAATACCGTAAAAAATTTTGTTTAATCCAGTCAACTTCGAAAATTCAATGTAAACTAAAATTTAAGTAATCAATTGACATTCAATCAACTTTGTAAAGTAGGACTACATTCCGTCAATTCGCGTACACACATCAAGTAAAAATAACAATAGCATTTAGTTAGATCAGATTATATTCTAGAGGAAGGGATTTGTTCAACCCCAGGCACTGCGATCAACTGACCTATTGTGCAACTTACCTCTTAAAATACCTAGTTCAGCAGATTGGTGCCCCTAATAAGTTCCAACAACCCACTGACTAGCTCACACTGCTGAAGATCCCTAGTGTCTTGAAAACAAAAAACTCCTAGCTTCCTACTAGCAAGAGCCTCACAATCATAAATTATGTGATCTGCAGTTTCCTCCTCCTTCCTGCACAATCTACACACGGTTTCTCCGTGGTTTCTCCTATAATGTTCATGTGCACCCTCAGACCCTGTTATGAGCCCCATGATCCTCCTGAGTTGTGCTCTGCCCAGGACATCTGCTGCCCCTTTGATTCCTCCAGAAGGAACTTTGCTTAAGAGACGTTTACTATGGGAATGCCCACGAAGGTTGTCCCATTTTACCTGGTGTTGACATGTAATCCACCCAGTAATAGCGGACCTGGCCAACGATAGAGAAATCCCTAAAGCCGGCTCAGGTCCGATAAACTCAGATGCAGATCCAAGTCCAGCCAATCGGTCTACCTCCTCATTACCCTCAACTCCCCTATGCCCCGGAACCCAGTGAAGAGTTACCCCGTTATCCCGGGACATAATGTCAAGGTTCTTCCTACACTCCCAGACCAGCTTGGACTGTATTATAGGACCAGAAAGTGCTTTTATTGCCGCCTGACTATCGGTATGAATATGAATACGTGCCTTTTTGAAGCCCCGATCCAAGTTCTCCCGAACACAGTCATTAATGGCAATCACTTGAGCTTGAAATACTGTTGAATGCTGTCCCAGGGTAATTACTTTCTTTAACCCCGGTCTCAGACCGTACACCCCAGCACCAGTGCCTGACTTTGTCTTGGAGCAATCCGTATACCATAAAATAGTCTTCAGGTTTTAGGTACATTTAGTTACATTCTTAGGTTCATACATTTAGTTGCTCTAAGATGTATGAAAGACTTATATTGCCACCAAAATCGATATTTTCTCGATCCCAAGCAGTTCTAGAAAATGGTCTAGCCTACTTTGTGTTATGAAAAAGTAAATATGATACTTTAGGAAAGCATTACAATATTCCCCATATATGAGTTGTACTGTACATATTTTCCGTTTTATTTTCTACAGTATGAAAAGTATAAATTTATATGTTTAAAATAGAATTCATTTTATTTGAGGTTATGTTTGCCAAAATATGAAATCGAAACGCATCCGAGTGCGCCTCAACTAGCTTGTCTTGCATGCTGTTCTAGAAGCATTTTATTTTTTATGTTCGCATTTGTTTATTTGTAGAAATTCGTAAACAATTTTATTTATCAGAAGCATTTTATTTCGCATTTGTTTATTTGTAGAAATTCGTAAACAATTTTATTTATCAGAGGCGAATTAAAATAGATTTGTCCAATGTGTGACCTTGCTTTCAGACGACTGAGCCAACAATACGCCTCTCCTTTTCCTTCCATTGAATAAAATAGAGTACCGGTTACCTTTTGGCACATGCTGAGGTTTCTATGTGGTTAGCCAATATAATGTTTTTGTTTGTTTGCTGTTGAATAATACCATGAGCACCAAATAATTGTGTTTATCTCCGTAGTAAGTCGAAAAATGTAAAACTAGACTAAGCAGTGTTTTAGTCTCTATATCCAGTAGAATATGTGTATTTTAACAATAAATTTTGTTGATGTACTTCAAATGTATCTTATTTTGTAGAAGTATTACAGTAGCACAGAACAGTAAGTAAGAACGATAAGTAAGACAGTTGTGAACTTGGGTAGGCTTATTTAATAGTATTAAAAAAGTGCACCAAACGACAAAGAATAGCAATGGTGATAGTTCGACATACTGTAATTAGTACTCATAAAAGCAATTACCGGTACGGTATTTTAAAAATAACTGTTCATCAAAACAATAATGAAGCTGCGCTAAACAAAACTATTCATTCGTACATTTCATATAGACTACATTTAGGGGATGCATGAAAACAGTCCGCATAGACGATGGTCCAAACCTCGATATTGATATACTTTTAGAAAATAGTCCAAAAAGACGATGGTACAAACCTCAATGTAAATATACTTTTAGAAAATGGTCCAAATTTCGATTAGAAAATAGTCCAAATAGATGATGGTCCAAACCTCGATATTAAGGTATGTTAGAAAAAAGTCCACGTTGACGATGGTCCAAACCTCTATGTTAGTACTGAGTTTGGACCATCGTCTATTTGGACTATTTTCTAATCAAAGATTGGACCATATTCTAAAAGTGTGTTAATACTCGTTTAGAAGATGGTCCAAACTTCGATTAGAAAATAGTCCAAATAGACGATGGTCCAAACTTCGATTAGAAAATAGTCCAAATAGACGATGGTCCAAACATCGATATTAATACACTTTTAAAAAATATTCCAAATAGACGATGGTCCAAACTTCGATTAGAAAATAGTCCAAATAGACGATGGTCCAAACATCGATATTAATACACTTTTAAAAATATTCCAAAAAGACGATGGTCCAAACTTCGATTAGAAAATAGTCCAAATAGACGATGGTCCAAACCTCGATATTAATATACTTTTAGAAAATAGTCCAAATAGACGATGGTCCAAACCTCGATATTAATATACTTTTAGAAAATAGCCCAAATAGACGATGGTACAAACCTCAACACTAACATCGAGGACTTTTTTCTAACATCCCACATTTAGGTGTATTAAGTTTTGTTATGTTGGTATTTCAGCACCAAAACTTCATATCGGCTTAGCGAGGATGGGGATGATGACACGGTTTCGTGCGAGACTGCACAGTCTTCAGGCCTTGACTAAACTGGATCCACAGGTTCAGGCCGAAAAAACCGCTCAGACAGGTAAATAACGTACGCCATTATTAGGATATCGCTATTTTTATAATTATATATACAAATTCGAATCATTCAAATTTTCTGAATGGTATGTCATCAATATGCATTTTCTTCTTATGTCGTAATTTTTTCCAAAATGGTCACACTGTTTAAATATGCATTTTCTCGAGTGATCACCCACCCAGCATCCATCAGACACTGTTCGAATTAAAATTGTAGGCATGTAAGGTTAGGCCTAATATTAATTCACATTAAATGCCCCATTTATCAAGTAAAATAGCAATTGAGGTCATTAGTTCACTATTTCCTAAATAGTAGGCCTGTAGTAGATTGTTATTGTTATTGTTAAATATGCAAATAACTTTGAAGACACGTTTACTAAACCTTTGCCATTAAATGATACTGTCAGTCGTTTCCTTTTCCGTAACAGCCGCTGACGGGATGGGAAGGTGTAATAGCTTAGAGATTTATTAACTTAGAGAATCGTTTTTCTTTCCACAGTATCGTGTTATAAGTTACAGATCGACCTGTGTAATAAGATAGAGGTTCCGTACTGTGTATTAACTTAGAGACTACAGTTCCGTCAAGTGTGTTGCACGTGTGTATATGTTGCCGACGCCGCTGCTTGCAGGCGCTTCAGTATCTTTTATCCAACAAGTAGAGCTAGCTTATTTAAAGAAAGATATATTATTAAAATATAAAGTTCATTTGGATAGGTTTTGTTCTTAAAGGCTTATGTGCAATGCTGTAAATGTACTAATTTACATATGTAGTAGTAATAGTAATAGAAATAATAATATAAAAATATTGTTTGAAGGCTGCTTTATTCAAACCATATCCGAATTGAATTAAGAAAACAGTCCTAAACTAATGAATTAATTATGAATTAATGAATTCATATAAACTTGCGTTGTTTTTTTTTCGATAAAACACCAATATTTCTATTTTTCTATACAGATAATTGTAAAAAATAAACATTTAGATATTTTGTTGACCATAGTATTGACAATATATTCAACTGTAAACTGTAAAGATACTGAAGCGCCTGCAAGCAGCGGCGTCGGCAACATATACACACGGTGCAACACACTTGACGGAACTGTAGTCTCTATGTTAATACACAGTACGGAACCTCTATCTTATTACACAGGTCGTTCTCTAACTTATAATACGGTACCGTCGAAGGAAAAACGAATCTCTAAGTTAATAAATCTCTAAGCTATTACACATCCCCTTTCGAATGCTTAAGAGACTGCAGCTTTACCTTTTCTGCCTAACTGGCATAATGGACTTAAAAAAAAAAATTTGAGTAGAAATTTTTTGTGATCGTTTCCTTTTAATTGCCACTTTCTGGAAGGTTGCAAGAGTAGTAGTGCGTGTACTTATAACAGTGAGACTCACTTCAAACACCCAAATTAAGGATAACGTTACGTTGTCTAGGCTAAATAAATTATTTTACTTTATTTTCATCAGTTTGTAATAAAACATTTTAATTACAATTCGCTTAATTGATTCTATTAATTAAGCAGCTACGAAATGAATTCTGTACAGTTGTTTAACTGCTTGTTTACAATAATTCCATTAAACAGTTAAAAGTAAATTCTAAATAATTATAAAATGGCGTAAACAAAAATTTTACTTTCAATATTTTGAGATCTTTTAACGTTAGGGTATTAAAAATTAATTCAAAAATAAAAAAAAATTGAAGTATATGTGTGAAATCTAAAAACACCATTAGTTAAAAATTTAAAAAAGCCGCCTCGGTGGCCTAGTTGATAGCGTACTGGGCTTTCACCCCGAGGACCCGGGTTCGATTCCCAGCGAGGGCTTGGCATTTTCATACGCTATAAATCATCCCATCGTCTGCATTAGCCCAAGTGTGCACAATAGTCGGACGTAGAACAAAAAAATTAAAAAAATAAAATAAAATAAAAATTTAAAAGTTAGAAAATAGTGGACAAATTTTGAAATTCTAGTTCCACGTGTTTATTTTTTTAATCACTAAAAGGTAGGTCTAAGTAAAAACGTTAAAAATGCGACTTTTGTCTCATTTAATGTTTAGTCTTGGAAGTTTTAGAGATTATAAAAGTCTGTTTATGTCTATACTTTCCTTTGTATAGGCATATACAACGTTTTTGTGGAACTTAAACGAATTACAATTTTTTGTGTATGGTTATCAGTTTGTTTGCTGTCTGTGGTACTACTGCTGCCTTATTTGGCCGGAGGACATGCTTCCCTCTTAGTCGGCGGCGTAGGCCTCGGATACTCCTGCCTGGTGTTACCGATGGTTATATCAGCTAACTACAAGTATCCAATCAGCGCGCTGACACTGTTTGCAGCCAAATTGAAAGGTGAGCCGATTCTATTGCATTCACACTTTGTTTTTTGTTATAGCTAGTTGAAATGAAATATTATTTTATTGTACTTCTTAGGTTAAGTTTGTTTTGTACGTTCATCGGTCAGTATTAAGCTTCTTAACCGTCACAGCCCAAAATGTATGACTCCATTCGCCGCTGTTTTTGTTCAAAATTCAACAATTTTGGAACGAATTTTGATTCCACGCACAAAACATTGGAAACAATGTCATGACATGATCCAATAGATATGCCAACATCATCAGTGACCTCTCTAATTGTAATTCGGCGATTGTTCATAACCATTTCTTTCACTTTTTCCACGTTTTCATCGGTTGTTGATGTGCTGGGGCGTCCAGGCCGTTCGTCATCTTCAACGTCTTCACGGCCTTCTTGGAAACACTTATACCACTCGTAAACTCTTCATTTATTCATAGCAAACTCACCATAGGCCTTTGTTAACATTTCACACACTTTGTTACGCTTTATTCCATTTTTTACGCAAAATTTGATACAAATTCTTTGATCCATTTCTTTTGACAAACGAAAATCGCCGAGCTCATAAAAACACGTCTAACCTTAGTGGCTGTCACAGACAAAGTCAACAATGAAAACAGCTGAAAGTTTTATCATACGTCAAGTTTATAAACAAGTTATCATAAACAAAGTTTTGTTTTTGTATACTAACATAATAAAAAAAATGTTTGACAATTGGACTCTCCAAGCCCGCGAAATTAAAAAATTATCGTTACTTTCTGAACACACCTCGTATATTCAAAGGTGGATACCATTCTTAGCCTGAAGTCGAAATGAAAAATAATTTTTAAAACCCTTTTTGTAATGAAGTTTTACTGTGAGGCGGTATTGATATATGAGCTGTCCCTAATAGCCTGTCTATGACTACATTTTAATCATCATGAGGTGGTCTTCCATGCAGCAGAAATGGTCCTTCCCATTAAGTTTACATATCCCTCAGTTTATACTGCCTTCTGTATAGTTCTGGTTTTATAAGGATCACGAAAAGTTTCATTGGGAAAATCGCGATTTGTTAACTTTTGCGAGTTTTAATCAATTGACTTAGTAGGGTTTATTTTGAAAATCAGTATTTACACTACTCCGTACTAACGACACACCCTCTAAATTCTTTATTTAGCTGTAATAGGTACAGTTATAAATAGTGTTACAGTGAACTTCCCAAAACCTAAAGTAAACCTGTTTACTAAATTTAAACGTCTTTTGAATGCAACAACCGAGAGACAAAATATAATTCGATTTAATCCTTTTAGGGGGGGGGATTTTGGGTGCTTTTCTTTCTGCAAGCCTAAGATAAATCTGTGGACCAAATTTAAGCATTTTTTTGGATCAGAAAACGCAGTGATAAAATGGAAAATTCGTTTTTACTCCATTTTAACTATTTAGGGGTTAAAAAAATTTACTTTATTTAAAGTTTAAGTTATAAGGGTACGAAATTTCAACTTTCTATGATTTTTGGATCTGCAGATATACAGTAATAATGCAAAATTATTTTTTACCCCACTCTAACCCTTTTGTGGTGGAATTTTTCAAAACCGTTTCGTAACGAGCGTCCAGAACCTTAGAGGAAGTGTTTCATCGTAATCCTTTTGGTTGTTATGAAAAAATCGTGGTGTTTGTGAATCCTTGAAAGTCGTAATATAAAAAAAATATACACTTTTAAGGACTTTAAATTTCCGGGTTTCGGACTTACAGTATGGCCACTTCAATAGCGAATTTTCTAATGGAAATTCTCTAATAAATCAGTGTACAAAATTTTAAGTAAGAGAAGATCGGTAAAAGAAGATAGGTTTAGGAGTAAATCGAAGATACCAAACGAAACCTATAGCGAGAAATTTGTTTTTTAGTTTGTGAATTCGATTTTAAAAATATTCGTTTGAGTACTTATAGACTACATTTGAGCAAAATTTGATTGAAATCGTTTAACTGTTCTTACAATAATTCTACTTTTAATAGCTTTTTGAAAATAAAGAGGGTTCAAATGTTTTTTTTTCGTATTAAACAATAGCCTCGAGATATTTTCAAACGAGACTACACGCCAAATATCAAAATATGTCAGTTAGTTTGGTATTAAACGGTGTGTGTGTGTGTGTGTGTGTGTGTGTGTGTGTGTGTGTGTGTGTGTGTGTGTGTGTGTGTGTGTGTGTGTGTGTGTGTGTGTGTGTGTGTGTGTGTGTGTGTGTGCGCGTGTGTGTGTGTGTGTGTGGGCGCATAAAATCAGATGGATCTATAAAAATCTTAAAATCGACTTTGCACGATCATCAAATATTTTTTTAAAATTTCGTATAATAAATGCAGATAATAGGCTACTATAAGATTTGTAAACACCCTGTAATTACACTAACATAAATTACCGTGACTTACCGACGTTATCCAGTGGGCGACTGTTTTACAATGGCCTTCTTGTACGAGTCTATCACGTTTTATATTCTGTATAATGCAGGCTATTGTATTTTTAGATCTTATAAAAACATCAATAAAAGAAAATAAGAAGTCAGAAAATTAATGAAGTTGTCACTTTGCAGAGCAACGGTTGCCTGATCAGCGAACTGTGGAGTGTGGAGTGTGGAGTGTTCGACCACAGTTGAGCTTTTATCACTTTGTTATACTTCAGGCGCTTTGTGTTTAATTAAATAAAACGAATTGTGCAACAAAGTTCGGGAGTTACTGTCAAAAAAGCCTTTAAAAACTTTCAATCAGATTTTCAAAATCATTTCATAAAGTTTCGGTAAAATTTTAATAATACGTGATGAATTATAAGTGAAATTAGGTTAGGATTCGATTTTACTCGAAATCGGATGTCTTATTTACCCAGTAAAATTCATTCAAACGTTTCAAAATGGCGTTTTTTTTTTTTTAATTCATAATTCTTTCTTAAACTTTTTTTGTAAATTCTGACTTACCATAATAATTAGATGGTATTGTTATACCATAGTAACAATAATATGCAGTGCAACTGTGTCAGTTAATTTAATAAATTTTCAAATTTCATTCAAAATACGTAAACTAACTCGACGAAACATGTTTTAATTTTCAAAAAAATTCAAAACTTCAAGTACTAATTAGTAATGATTTTAACATTGATTAACTATATAGTGTATGATACTGTCATGTAAAAGAAAAGTAAGATAAACTAAATATTACAAATAATTATTTTTGATAAATTTGTTTCCATCATGTCAGCGGGACAGCTGTTTGTTGAGCTTATTTTCAGGTTAAAATAAAGCTCTCAAGTAGGGATCCAATCAAACTGTACCCAACATTTAAAGAAATCTAATTCGATTAACAAACCGAATTATCAAATTATCAATATTTACTCGCGTTCAAAGATTCATTTTCAATTAAATTTAGACAAAAATATATCAAAGGTAAATAAAAGAAATCAAAAAACCTTTCATCCTCCTCAAAGACAGGTATTCTAAAAGATCTTTATCAATCAAAAGACAAATATTAACCAAAACGTTTTGTTTCGAGCTTTAAGCAGATTTCATACATGGACTACATTTATACTAAAATAAATCTAATGAAACCGATAAAACCCTTAAATACGAGGATATTTATATTTCTGTTTTCCGTATGACTGATAAATTATCAGTTGTAAAAATAAATAATGCTAATACGTTACACGAAGCTGACCAGCAATATTCAAACTTAAATTTGTGGTACCAACAGTGACTCAAGACAACGATTTAAGTGAGGAACTTAGGCAAATAGCTTGCAGAGATACGTCGAAAAGCCACTAATACGCTCAGTGCTTGTGTGGAAACATAGACTATGACAAAGGACAATTGAAACACAACTGCTTGTGTTAGAAAGGAAAATACCGAGAGAAACTTCTGTTCCAGTGAAAAAATGATATTTATGAAGAATCATAACCTATAACGCGCTGGATATGAGAGCCTGATAGTGAAGTATATAAAACAGGCAACATTTCGTTCAAAAGGACACATTATCAGAATAGGTAGCCAAGTCTAAGCTGAGCCGACGGAGTGAATCGAGATGCCAGAGCATTTAATATCAGAGGAGGATGGTGGGGACCTAGGCAGATAGAAGGCCGGGACTGAGTTACAGCACCAAGGTGGATGGTGAAGACCCAGGCAGATGGGAGGCCGGGACTGAGTTGTAGCACCAAGAAGGACGGTGGATTGACTGCTGCAGGGGACCCAGGCAGATGGGAGGCCGAGACTGAGTTGTAGCACCAAGGAGGACGGTGGATTGACTGCTGCAGGGGATCCAGGCAGATGGAAGGCCTGGACTGAGTTGTAGCACCAAGGAAGATGGTGGATTGACTGCTGCAGGGGACCCAGGCAGATGGAAGGCCGGGACTGAGTTGTAGCACCAAGGAGGACGGTGGATTGACTGCTGCAGGGGACCCAGGCAGATGGAAGGCCGGAACTGAGTTGTAGCACCAAGGAGGACGGTGGATTGACTGCTGCAGGGGACCCAGGCAGATGGAAGGCCGGGACTGAGTTGTAGCACCAAGGAGGACGGTGGATTGACTGCTGCAGGGGACCCAGGCAGATAGAAGGCCGGGACTGAGTTGTAGCACCAAGGAGGACGGTGGATTGACTGCTGCAGGGGACCCAGGCAGATGGAAGGCCGGGACTGAGTTGTAGCACCAAGGAGGACGGTGGATTGACTGCTGCAGGGGACCCAGGCAGATGGAAGGCCTGGACTGAGTTGTAGCACCAAGGAGGACGGTGGATTGACTGCTGCAGGGGACCCAGGAAGATGGAAGGCCGAAACTGAGTTGTAGCACCAAGGAGGAAGGTAGATTGACTGCTGCAGAGGACCCAGGCAGATGGAAGGCCGGGACTGAGTTGTAGCACCAAGGAGGACGGTGGATTGACTGCTGCAGGGGACCCAGGCAGATGGGAGGCCGGGACTGAGTTGTAGCACCAAGGAGGATGGTAGATCGACTGCTGTAGAGGACCCAGGCAGATGGAAGGCCGGGACTGAGTTGTAGCACCAAGGAGGATGGTAGATTGACTGCTGCAGGGGACCCAGGCAGATGGAAGGCCGGGACTGAGTTGTAGCACCAAGGAGGACGGTGGATTGACTGCTGCAGGGGACCCAGGTAGATGGGAGGCCGGGACTGAGTTGTAGCACCAAGGAGGAGGGTGGATTGACCGCTGCAGGGGACCCAGGCAGATGGAAGGCCGGGACTGAGTTGTAGCACCAAGGAGGACGGTGGATTGACTGCTGCAGGGGACCCAGGCAGATGGGAGGCCGGGACTGAGTTGTAGCACCAAGGAGGATGGTAGTTTGACTGCTGCAGAGGACCCAGGCAGATGGAAGGCCGGGACTGAGTTGTAGCACCAAGGAGGATGGTGGATTGACTGCTGCAGGGGACCCAGGCAGATGGGAAGCCGGGACTGAGTTGTAGCACCAAGGAGGACGGTGGATTGACTGCTGCAGGGGACCCAGGCAGATGGAAGGCCTGGACTGAGTTGTAGCACCAAGGAGGACGGTGGATTGACTGCTGCAGGGGACCCAGGCAGATGGAAGGCCGGGACTGAGTTGTAGCACCAAGGAGGACGGTGGATTGACTGCTGCAGAGGACCCAGGCAGATGGAAGGCCGGGACTGAGTTGTAGCACCAAGGAGGATGGTAGATTGACTGCTGCAGGGGACCCAGGCAGATGGAAGGCCGGGACTGAGTTGTAGCACCAAGGAGGACGGTGGATTGACTGCTGCAGGGGACCCAGGCAGATGGAAGGCCGGGACTGAGTTGTAGCACCAAGGAGGACGGTGGATTGACTGCTGCAGGGGACCCAGGCAGATGGGAGGCCGGGACTGAGTTGTAGCACCAAGGAGGAGGTTGGATTGACCGCTGCAGGGGACCCAGGCAGATGGAAGGCCGGGACTGAGTTGTAGCACCAAGGAGGACGGTGGATTGACTGCTGCAGGGGACCCAGGCAGATGGGAGGCCGGGACTGAGTTGTAGCACCAAGGAGGATGGTAGATTGACTGCTGCAGAGGACCCAGGCAGATGGAAGGCCGGGACTGAGTTGTAGCACCAAGGAGGACGGTGGATTGACTGCTGCAGGGGACCCAGGCAGATGGAAGGCCGGGACTGAGTTGTAGCACCAAGGAGGATGGTAGATTGACTGCTGCAGAGGACCTAGGCAGATGGAAGGTCGGGACTGAGTTGTAGCACCAAGGAGGACGGTGGATTGACTGCTGCAGAGGACCCAGGCAAATGGGAGGCCGGGACTGAATTGTAGCACAAAGTTGTACCCCTTTTTTATATTTTATATCTTCTTTCAATCTCTTTAGGGGATCCGTTTTGGAGAAAAGGTGAAAAATATATTTCATTACTTATACTTAAGAGTGACTATGTTACGTTTTAAGAAGGTCAGATGAAAAACATATTTTTTCCAATAAAAATTGTTGTACCTCATGTTTACCTCTTTAGGGGTTGCATACTGGAAAATCGTTTTTCAGTGCACCCCTTTTTCAGTGTATCTCGACAATGTTGTAAGAAGGTACCCTGAAAATTTCAAGTCTCTAGCTATAATAGTTTTGGATGTACGTTGTTTATTAAATTTGGACTGGGTAAGTAGTTTAATGGCGTTAAAATCACATTTTTCTAAAATCCTTTATTAGTGCATCTTGACATTGTTGTAAGAATGT
Organism: Callitettix versicolor; assembly: GCA_022606455.1. NCBI lineage: Eukaryota > Metazoa > Arthropoda > Insecta > Hemiptera > Cercopidae > Callitettix > Callitettix versicolor. The sequence goes on from CM040188.1 coordinate 43,882,378, forward strand.
ACCTTGAAAATTTCAAGTCTCTAGCTGTAGTAGTATTGGATGTACGTTGTTTATTAAATTTGGACTGGGTAAGTAGTTTAATGGCGTTAAAATCAATTTTTTGCTAAATCCTTTCTTAGTACGCGCTTACATATTAAAACGAAGGTATCCTCAAAATTTCAAGTCTCTAGGTTTTACAGTTTGGGCTGTACGTTGATCAGTCAGTCAGGACATTGCCTTATATATATATATATGTAAAAGAAGCCCAGCGATTGGTGTGATAGTGCATTGGAAAGAAACTCCAGCGCTATTGGTGGATAAACATGCAACTAAATGCGTGTACGGGAAACATTTTTCCCGTGCTCCAGCAGATTTTCCGCCATTAAAAGGCAGCTTTCGCGGTGTCAAAATTAGGTGCTTTCGGTGCAGTATGATGAAAACATATTTTTCTTTAACTTGTTTTTTTAAATGCAATATGTGTAATAAGATAATATTCAGTATGACGGATTTGTTTGCAGAAAACACTCAAGAGATAGCGTGGCACTGGACACTGTACTGCCTAGAGATGGGCCCAGCAGTTTTAGGTAGGTCCTACTTTTCAGAATGACCAATAAGCTTCGACTACTGAGGGGCTACTGTAAATAAGAATTGAAAATAAAAATGACCTTATGCAAAATTAAGTAATCGCGGTAAGTTGGGTTTATTCAAAAATAAAAACTTTTTATTTTTTACGCCTTTTGAAAATCAGATGTCGTTATCGTAGTTTGGGAATACAAGCTGCAAACATTAGCATCGTGAATTTTCGTTGAAATGCGAAAATGGAAATGATATTGGTTTGTTTTCCTTTTTTCATTGTAAAGTTGGAATCAAAATTCTGCTTTCAGTGACGTCATTTAATGTTTTTAGTTTTTGTAAACACGTTTCCGTTATGTTAACAGTACAGCTGATTGTAATGACATAAGAAAATAAACTTAAAGGTCCTTTAAGGCTCAACTAAGTTTGTCGGTAAATAGACAAAAAGTTACTATTTTCCTCCTAGTCAGGATTAGCTGCTAGCCCAAATTTGAAGTTTCTTTGTCATTTATCAGCATACGAGGTGTGTTCAGAAAGTAACGAGAATTTTAATTTTTTTAACAAAATATTTATTTATTCTTCTACATTGATGTTGTCGCCTTCAAAATAGTCCCCATTGGAGATTATGCACTTGTGCCAGCGCTTCTTCCAATCCTCCAAACACTTCTCAAACTCGATCTTTGAGATAGCCTTTAGTTCTTTCAGCGATGCGCTTTTAATGTCATCTACGGCTGTAAAACGACGGCCCTTTAAGGTTCTCTTTATTTTTGGAAATAGGAAAAAGTCATACGGAGCCATGTCTGGTGAATATGGAGGCTGGGGCATCGTTACAGTACTGTTTTTGGCCAAAAATTCACCAACAAGCGATGAAGTGTCAGCTGGTGCATTATCGTGGTGCAAAAGTCATGAATTGTTTTTCCACAGATCCGGGCGTTTTTTTCGGATTGCTTCAAGCAAACGGCGTTGAACTTGTAGGTAGTACTCCTTATTGACCGTTTCATCTGGTGGCAAGAATTCATGATGCACTATGCCATTAATGTCGAAGAACACAGTGAGCATAACCTTCAGGTTCGACCTCACTTGTCGAGCCCTTTTCGGTCTTGACGAGCCAGAATGCCTCCACTGGGATGATTGAGCCTTAGTTTCGACGTCATATCCGTAAACTTGTTATAATACGTTTCAGTAATTCTGCATCATCGTTGACTTCATTTAGTGACTCCTGAGCAACTTCCATTCGCCGCTGTTTCTGTTCAAAATTCAACAATTTTGGAACGAATTTTGCTGCCACGCGTTTCAGCGATCTCTTTAATTATGATTCGGCGATTGTTCATAACCATTTCTTTCACTTTTTCCACTTTTTCATCGGTTGTTGATGTGCTGGGGCGTCCAGGGCGTTCGTCATCTTCAACGTCTTCACGGCCTTCTTGGAAACGCTTATACCACTCGTAAACTCTTGCTTTACTCATATTAGACTCACGATGTGCCTTTGTTAACATTTTACACACTTTGTTACACTTTATTCCATTTTTTGCGCAAAATTTGATACAAACTCTTTGATCCATTTCTTTTGACAGACGAAAATCGCCGAGCCCATAAAAACACGTCTAACCTTAGTGGCTGTCACAGACAAAGTCAACAATAAAAACAGCAGAAAGTTGTATCATACTTCAAGGGCATGTATACCAACATAATAAAAAAATGTTTGACAATCGGACTCTTCAAGTCCGCGAAATTTAAAAATTCTCGTTACTTTCTGAATACACCTCGTATTTGCAGAATTTTTTATCAAAATCTGAAGGAAAATAATAACTTAAAGAGTCATTGTACCAAATCTGAAATAAAAGTATTATATGATTTGAGGAAAATTGAGAAAGTTCAGACAAACTCGACGGCGGTGATGGTTCATTTCCTGGTTTTTTCTTATTACTACCGTACCATACATTTCTTTAAAGTTTACTTTTTCTTCACTGACTTGTGTTATGTGTACTCATTCATCACCATAATTTAAGTTAAACTGAATTTTGAAAATTATGAAAGTTTCTAAACGAATTTTCCGGTTATGACATGGCAACCGATACGTTTTGTTTGAGTATTTATCTGAGCAAACTTTGATCAGTGTAATTACTTTTGAAAACAATATTTTTGAACAGTTTTTTTTACCAATAAGGATTTAAAAAATCCTTGAAATTAAAAAAAGTATCCGAATATCAAGTTTCATCAAAATCGGTTCCAGCTGTGCGCACAGACGGACCGATATCCGAGTAAAAACCATTTGGAATTGTGGGACTTGAAAATGGATATTCATATTACTTAGATATATCCTTAAAATTTGAAAGAGCAACAAAACAAAGAGTTTCCATGAAACTAACATTAAATAAACTATATTCACAAGCCGACCCAATTCTTTGGAGCCTGCCCAGAAGTGAATGTAGGGCAATGCACGTTGTATGTATTCTATTTATAACTAAAATTTGGCTGCGTGTACGAGATGTGTTTATGTTATTTTCAAGGCTGAGACGTCATTAGAAGTTATCAACAAAGACTTGGTAATGAAGACAAAACAGTATGTTTTCGCGACTTTTCAAAACATATGTCAAACGGAACCAGACCTTGCAATTTTATAGACTTTAGGCCTACAGAGGCGAGAGGTACAAATAAGATGTGCTAACACAACTAGCTCAAAGACTTCCACCATAAGTTAAAAGATATATATTTGGAAAAAAATCTAGCTAGCATTTTAGGCGTAATGAATTTGGACTTCCTCCTTATAAACCTTCCATTTAAATAATAATAATAATAATATCTACCGTAATTAAACCAGAAGCAGCTGAAACATTATCTCTCACAACCCAGGGCCCACTTGAAAGGCTGGAGATCAAAGAAAGAAAGATATTACGAAAAATCTTAGGCCCCAAATTCCGTAACAACCAATTACTCCACATCAGTAATGAAACTCTTTACCAAAAAACTGAAACACTATCAGACGCAATAAGAAAAAGGAGAATTGATTTTTATGGGCACATCCTCCGAATGGACAAAAATAGACTAACCAAAAAAGTATTTGACTACTTTCGCAATAAAAGAGCCAAACCACTTTGGTTTAGAGAAACAGAGAAAGACATAACAGAACTACAAATCACTGACACTATGCTCATGGACAGAACAGCCAAAACAATAACCAAGGACAAGAAGCAACGGTTCCAATGCAAAGTCAAATCCAAGCGAACGATCCAAATCTCTGACGAAGAAAGAAAAGCAAGATCACAACGAATGAAGTAATACTGGGCTACGAGGAAGGCACAGAACATTAAAAAGTGATTTGGTGTACTCCAAAGTTGGGTGAAACAAAGAGAGAAGAGAAGAATAATATCTAAAAAATTTCACTGATAGACGTTAAAATTCATTTTTTTCTCGAAAATTCTTCAATATTATTGTTAAATATAGTATTATTATATTATTAAGTATTATAAAATTTATTAAAAAAACAAAAATAATTTTAAAAATATTTAATTTTAAATAATATTTTATAAGATTTATTTGAAATATTAGAACCTGTAAAATTTGTATTTACTTGTCGCAGTTAAATCACTCATACTCCAAATCACTTAGTCCCTTAAGAACTCGGGAAGAAAACACACCTTAAATGCTTACTTAATTATCCGCCTCGGTGGCCTAGTTAATGGCGTACTGGGCTTTCACCCATGTCCGATTCCCGGCTATAAATCATCCCATCGTCTGCATTAGCCCAAGTGTGCACAATAGTCGGACGTTAAACAAAAAAAATTGCTTACTTAATTTTTTTTTTAATTTCAACCCTTAAGTATTTTAAAAAATGAATGTGTGAATTGAAAAAAAAACAATTTCCCACAACTTTCAAAAACGAAAAAACTGGAAATGTGATACAATAATTTCACAGACCATGCAATGAAAAAGGGGTGTCTTAGTACGGAAAATACATTTTTGCCCTTTAGAAAAATTGACACAGTTGTTATTCGGAATAACCAATTTTACATTAAGTTTTAGAGTTTCACTAATACTTTTATTAGCAATTCTATGTAATTCAGTAGTTAAAAATGTATTAGTGATTCGAGTTTTTCAATTATTTAAAATTTGAATTTTGACAATTTCACTCTTTCACGTGCAATTTCATACACATTCACTTAAGGGACTAAGTGATTTGGAGTATGAGTGAGTCAACTGCGACAAGTAAATACCATTTTACCGGTTCTAATATTTCAAATAAATCTTATAAAATATTATTTAAAATTAAATATTTTTAAAATTATTTTTGTTTTTTTAATAAGTTTTACAATACTTAATAATATAATAAAATACAATTACAATATTTTTTTTGAGTTTCACTAATACTTTTATTAGAAATTCTATGTAATTCAATAGTTAAAAATTTATTAGTGATTCGAGTTTTTCAATTATTTAAAATTTGAATTTTGACAATTCCATACACACCGAAGTAATATATCAGGCCTGAAAGTAGCTAAAGCTAATAATAATCCTATAATACTATAAATGGACTACAAATATTTTTCATGATTCCTGTACTTTCTACACGCAATGCTTTGTACAGTGAGGAATTAAAAACATTGGCATCGTTGTTTTCTTTCCGGCTCAAATGTTTGGTTGTTACAGAAATAAGGCGCAGGTTATGCAAAATGCATACACCCTGTCACCCTGTCACCATGGCGGTGATATTCAAATACGGACTGTTCAAGAAATTCAAAGCACACAGCAACAATATGTTTTTTAACAAGTGAAGTTTTACAGATTTCTGGGAATATATACTTTTTTGCAATGACGCTTCTGGATCCTTCTGTGACTGAATAATACTCAAATAGTGAGTTAAAAATGACGGAAAGGAAACTCTAATAGCCATTGTGTTAACACAATACATCCGAACCTTCATTTCACACTGGAAGAAGAGACCGATAATACATTAAATTTTCTGGGCCTATCCATTTCAAAAGTAAACAATATTTCCAAATACAGTGTTTATAGGAAACCTACCACAACCAGCCAAACAATACATTCTTCATCCCACTATCCATACAGTATAAAAATGGCAGCTTACAATAGTTTTGTACACAGGTTAATTTCACTCCCTATGGACAAAGGAAGCTATGGAAATGAAGTGAACATCATTCAGTACATAGCTGTTTCTAATGGATACAAAAGCTAAATTGTTGACAGGCTTATTGCCAAACACAGAAACAAAAATAAAAAAATCGTTCCTGATAAAAAAACATACATCTCCACGGAATATGGTTCAACTTTAAGCCACACCCTAAAAAAAGAATTATCCAAAGAAAATATAAATGTCTCTTTCATAACAAGTAATAAGTTATCAACATTACTAAAGAAGCCAGTTGCAAATACAAGTGGACATAACTGGCACATACAAAATGAAATGTAGTGATTGCCTAAGCTTCTATAGCGGTCAGACATCTCGCTCTTTTAAGAAAATATTTAAAGAGCACATACCCAGAAGTGCATTCGAACTCGGTTTTTGCAGAACATCTTATGGACAAAAACCATAAATTCGACGACATCCATACCAACATGGAAATATTACATTTGTGTCATAAAAGTAGTTATATGAATGCGATTGAAGAGTTTGAGATTTACAAGAGCAAAAAATCAGACCCCCACAACATCCTCAATGAAAAACGTTCATTTAAATCAAATTTAATATATGACATGGCCCTAAGGATAAGTGATTTGAGTAACAAAAACCAACAGACGCACCGTAACTGATAACAACGACGGGCGCGCTACTAATGATGGAGACTCCGCAGTCCGGAATGTAACGACGTACTAGTCGCGTGTGTAGCTTGGCCAAGCCGAATTTCATGATGAATATTTTAAATGTGTAATTGTGCTCAGTGTTTGTGATGTATGTTTTAATGTTTTGTTTGACTTTGTGACGACCTCGACAGAGGGATTTAACATTTTGTACAACGGCCTGAAGATGAAACTATAGAGTTTCGAAGGTGAGTTCACACTGACGGGAAGAATAGGTCATAATCCTAATCATTTGAATATGTGGTCCGGTGGCTATGTTACAATAATGAAGATAAATTATGCATTGCCTTAATGACCGGACAGAATTAAAAGGAAGTAATAAGCAAATATACTCCAAAAAGGAATTGACAATAGGTATTTAAAGGATGGAGACTCTAATTAAAATAATCAGAATAGTCGTATGTGAATTTTAACAAATAAGAAGATAAATCAACTCACAATAAGCTGGAATTTATTTACGCCTGTACAACACTTAATGCTACATTTCATTGCAAAACACATGTCAGGAAAATCACGGAACAAATATTAAATTCAGAAAAATAAACTGGATCCTCGGGAGGAACACAACACTATACCTTCACAATAAGTTGCTTGTGTGCAAATAAATATTGAAACAGATATGAACATACAAAAATTATTGAGAAAATTTGGCAAACTTTCAAAATAAGATTCTTTGGAGACTGATGTACGCACGATAGACATTGGTTGAGTAAAGTCACAATATCAGACGAAATTAAGAGATATGCAGTAAAAAGTTAAAAGGAAGCAGCCGGCAAATAGCCTCGGAAAATGAATTTAAAATATAAACTACTAAACGAGAACCCTGAAATGCTTCGTGTATTCAACAAACACAAGAAAGTAAACGCCTGAAGAGTGAAACCTCTGGGACATTTTCACATTAACTGAATGTATGCATGGTTTTCCTAAATAAAGTGAAATGTAAATTTCTATATAACCTTGTAACGCTATAAAACGTTTCGCTCGCGTTACGACTAATGCCGTTCAGGGTTCAACTTTAGGTAAGGTTTTTGGATCAGTTATAAATTGGGCTCATTGACAAAAATCAGTATTTCATGATTTTGCTCACCCATGTTTAAGTCATCATCGCCAAAAGGGACTTTGAGTTTTAAAATTGAATAGCTGCGAAAATTTATGGGAGCAAGGATTCGGGTGCTCAATATTCTCGAGCTTGAGGAAGGTTTTAGGCGCTCAATATTCTCGAGCGTAAGGAAGAGTTAGGAGCTCAATATTCTCGAGCGTAAGGAAGGTTTTAGGCGCTCAATATTCTCGAGCGTAAGGAAGAGTTAGGAGCTCAATATTCTCGAGCGTAAGGATAAGGAAGAGTTAGGTGCTCAATATTCTCGAGCGAAAGGAAATTTTATGTGCTCAATATTCTCGAGCGTAAGGAAGTTTTAGGTGCTCAATATTCTCGAGCGTAAGGAAGAGTTAGGAGCTCAATATTCTCGAGCGTAAGGAAGTTTTAGGTGCTCAATATTCTTGAATGTAAGGAAGTTTTAGGTGCTCAATATTCTCGAGCGTAAGGAAGTTTTAGGAGCTCAATATTCTCGAGCGTAAGGATAAGGAAGAGTTAGGTGCTCAATATTCTCGAACGTGAGGAAGGTTTTAGGTGCTCAATATTCTCGAGCGTAATGAAGAGTTAGGTGCTCAATATTCTGGAGCGTAAGGAAGGTTTAGGTGCTCAATATTCTCGAGCGTAAGGAAGTTTTTAGGTTTCCAGGTGTTTGCTATTCTCGAGCTCTCGGAATCCTAGCTACTCTAAGGATTCGGAATGCCCAATTTCTACACTATTCTCGAGCTCCTAGACCGCTCAAAGTTATCGAGTGGTCGGCGAAAGACTGACCCTGGTTATCGAGTGGTCGGTGAAAGACTGACTCTGCACTTGGCGAGTGGCAGGAGAGAATCGATCTCCCCAGATAGCAATCTTGTTTCTGTTAATAACATTTACAATGTATGATTTATGTAGTGGCTTTATTGCGTCCTGTCTAGGTGAGGGATGAAGATGTGGTTTGGGCTTGGATTTTTATTGAGAATTTGAATTTTTGATGAAAGTGACTATGTGAGTGTCACATTAGTCGCTTTTATGGAGGTTCATATACTAGACACAGAGGCCTTTTTCTGTATCTTAGTGGGGGAGCGGGATCTGTCACAATGGCGGACAGATGCGCGTGCGTGGAGCTTTCTGCTCGCGAAACCAGTTTTTCAGTGAGTGTGAGGATATATTCCTCGAGTGTGGGGACTTTAAGGCCGTGGCACATGATCTCGTTTCTGACGAACCACGGGGATTCAGTCAGTAAACGTAGAGAGCGGTTTTGGAAGGATTCCAGCCGTTTCCTTCGAGAGTTAGAGATGAGGGAGTACCAAGCCGGAGCTGCAGCCACAGCGGCCTCCTTTTATACTATTGAGCACCGCGCATGCGCAGAAACCCGTTCTTAGTCAGTCGGGTCCCAGAGCTCGGAGCGAGCGGTTCTTCCCAGCGTAGCTAATGGGAGTCTTCGCAAACTGACCTTTGCACTGTACCTTTGTACAAGCTCGTTGTACACTCTTCAACTGACCTTTCACTGAAGCCTTGCACCATCTTCCTCTGATGTTCGTACGGTTTACTGCCTGATCACAGGTTACGTAGGACCAGCCGTGCGTTTTAGTAACAGGGTTAATTTTAACCCGTTACAACCTATAACTTAGGTTGATGATAACAAAAATACCTTAAAGTTCTAGAAAACACCAGAAACCCGAAACATTTGTACTGAAAATGTGCGTTTATTTTGTAGAAATATTTGACAAGTCTTAATCCCTAATATTCTGTAAAAATTTGTTGCACGTTAGCACACCATCAGCCGTATTAGTTGACATTGTCAGATTCTAAATATACAAACAAAATTTTGGTGCATTGAATGTTGCACATTATCGTGTCCAATTTAAACAACTTGTAGAGTTGCATTATTTGTTCTTATGTTGCAGTGCGATGCTACGATGTATTGGAGTTCTCTGCCAAGATACTGAGGAACATTTACTCTCCTCTTGATTCCGTCGAAAGGGCTTATATACGCATGACCAATATATTTACAATGGTAAACCAGGTACGCATAATACACTCCGTAAATATAAAAACATTAGTATAAACTGTTTCAGTAATTTAATAATTTTGAAACATAAAAAAATATATTAATAAAAGTGTGATCATCTAAACTCGTGATTATTTTACAGTGAATATGGAAAAATATTATAACCTGAATATGTTGTTTTATTGTCTTCAAACGTGTTCCATTCGAATTTAAGAAAATCTGATAAAAAATATTTTTCTCCAATACAAACATTTATAACTCTTTTATATTTTGTCCTTTTAGGGGATGCATTAGGGAAAGAATGCCGAATTACGTGTATCATAATTTGTGTTTTAGAATATTTTGTTGTTTTTGAGAAAAGCCGATAAAAAATATTTTTATTCAATGAAAAATATTTTTATTCACTCTTTTTCTCCAATTATACCTCTTTTTTACTTTTTTAATCTTTTAGGGAATGAATTCAGAAAAATGTTGAAATACGTGTTTCAACAGAGTATATAGAGTCTGGCGAATACGGAGGCTGGGGCCAATACAGTACTGTTTTTGGCCAAAATTCACGAACAAGCGATGAAGTGTGAACTGGTGCATTATCGTGGTGCAAAAGCCATGAATTGTTTTTCCACAGATACCGGCGTTTTTTTCGGATTGCTTCACGCAAACGGCGTTGAACTTGTAGGTAGTACTCCTTATTGACCGTTTCACCTGGTGGCAGGAATTCATGATGCACTATGCCATTAATATCGAAGAACACAGTGAGCATAACCTTCACGTTCGACCGCACGTGACGAGCCTTTTTCGGTCTTGGCGAGCCAGAATGCTTCCACTGGGATGATTAAGCCTTAGTTTCGACGTCATATCCGTAAACCCATGTTTCGTCACTTGTTATAATACGTTTCAGTAATTCTGCATCATCGTTGACTTCATTTAGTGACTCCTGAGCAACTTCCATTCGCCGCAGTTTTTGTTCAAAATTCAACAATTTTTGAACGAATTTTGCTGCCACGCGTTTCATACACAAAACATTGGAAACAATGTCATGACATGATCCAATCGATATGCCAACATCATCAGCGACCTCTCTAATGGTGATTCGGCGATTGCTCATAACCATTTTTTTCACTTTTTCCACGTTTTCATCGGTTGTTGATGTGCTGGGGCGTCCAGGGCGTTCGTCATCTTCAACGTCTTCACGGCCTTTCTTGAAACGCTTATACCACCCGTAAACTCTTGCTTTATTCATAGCAGACTCACCATAGGCCTTTGTTAACATTTCACACACTTTGTTACACTTTATTCCATTTATTACGCAAAATTTGATATAAATTCTTTGATCCATTTTTTTAAGAAAGGAAAATCGCCGAGCTCATAAAAACACGTCTAACTTTAGTGGCTGTCACAGACAAAGTCAACAATGAAAACAGCTGAAAATTGTATCATATTTCAAGGGCATGTATACCAACATAATAAAAAAAATGTTTGACAGTCGGACTCTCCAAGCCCGCGAAATTTAAAAATTCTCGTTACACACCTCGTATATGTATTTTTGGGAATACAAAATAAATAAAGTGATGATTTTAATTGTGTTTTAATTAAAATGATTGATAATTGCTTGAAGAGAGCTGTGAGTTGCTAAAGGCGTGAAGAGATCGGAGACTGAGGTTTGGCAGTCAAGAACCACCGGGGAGGGGAGTCCTTAGTATAAATATACTGATTTCTAATGGCTTACAGAATTTGTTTTTTTATATTTGAAAAAGAATGTATTAAGGTATTAAGGTATCTGATATCTGTGTTTGCAGTTGATTTTCTTCATGCTTTGTGACCGAGTATTAGTCAACCAGCGAGTGACCTCTCTTTACTCTCTCATGTTTTACAACGTCATCGCATACTGCGTGTCCTATATCAAGGAACTGATTGAGAAGGAAGACTGGTCGCCGTGGGTGCGCATGGCCGAACATTCCAATATAAAACACCTCGCGATGTCCGCGACGAAGATCGTGTTAGAGTGGACCAAGGCGGTGACTTTTGTCGTGACGGTTGTCTTCATGCTGCTGGTGTTCGGGTTGGAGCAAGGCCTAGAGCATTACCGCCCCACAATGGTGTACACGATGTTCACGTGGTTGTACTACATGTTCACTGAGAAAGTATTTGTAGAATTGATTCTAACTTTCGTCACTTACCTGCAGCTGCCCATTCTCGAGAACTTGGAGTCGCTGTGGTTACCGGTAGCTATAAGGACGTACACGGCAGCCGTGTCGTGCCTCTTCGCTGTGCCGTTGTTGTTTTACGGACAGTACCGTATTTGTGTCATCGCGTTCTACGTCAACGTTTACCTCAGATGCAAGGAAATGTTAATAAACAGTCTGCACGACTTGAACGCTGAAAGAGCGGTTCTGACGCAGTACCGGTACGCTGCCAAGGAGGAGCTGACCGAATTTGACGACGTGTGCGCCGTGTGTTTGAGCGCGATGAAACTTGCCCGGATAACGCCGTGCCACCACATGTTCCACGGAGACTGTCTCAGGCAGTGTCTGAAAGCATCCAATCAGTGCCCCATCTGCAAAAGGGAACTAAAATTTGATTGAAATTTTTTTATCAACAATTGCGAACAAATTACAAACTTTGAAAAGTGATTCCGAGAGCTGAATATGGAATAAATTTCGTGAAAATTTGTGTATTTGTAAGGAATTATGTAGGATGCTTCTTGTGTGTAGGATGCTCTGATTTTACTGTTAGCATTGTGCGCGCAGTTGTCGTAAACACTCGGATATTCTTCTGGGTTTTGCCTTGAAGCAAAAGTTGAAGAATTGGTAAAACTAGTATTTCGAACACTTGATATTACTTCGGAATAGCGTGACCAACGGGTTTTGTTAATTTTCCTGAACGTACTTGTTTTTCTGAATAACATGTCCAAAAACATTCTCACACACTTCATAATGGACATGTAAAAATATATTTATGTTTTAATAATTTGTAGTACAGTATTAGAAATACGTGGTAGGGAGAGTTAACAAAGTTAAAAGTTTGTTTCAGCCTGAAAGTACGTAATATTTTGTGTTATTGATATTATTATACATCGCTTGATTATGTAATTATATGATTTCGTTTCAGTTAAGCATTTGTACACAGAGACTAACTTTAAATATTCTTGGGCAAGTCTTTGTAGCTTCTGGTCTTCTTTTTTTGTAATATTTTTGTTTGTGTTCTAGACCTCTATGAAAACATCCAACGTTATGAAAATTGTCTCTTAAAAAAGCTTTACTCTTTCTTTATACATAACCTAAAAATAAATATCAATTGTTACTATGTATCTTTACGAAGATGTGGGTGGAATTTGTTATAACAACGATAATATGCGAAGTTTTTTATTTTCCATACGTTACAGATGTGAAAGAGGTCAGGACATTTTACTAAAGTAACAGGTAATACTGTGGAAAAGATTCTTGTAAAATTTTTTGAAGCTTTGTGTTAGCTCTGGTTTTACTGTTAGCAGTGACTGTCATTACGTATGGCAGTATACTCAAATATTTCATGCCAGGTTTTGCCCTGAAACAAACCTTCAAGAATTGTTAAAACAAGTGCTTTATGTGCTGGCTATTACTTCAGAACAGCGTGACCAACGGTTTTCGTTAATTTTCCCTGAAAGTACTCATTTTTTTAGTAATATTGTGAAAAAAACTGATAAAGTGATAAGTTGTTTGGTTTGCGTGAAATATTTTATTTGAAATAAAATTAATTTTAATAATTTTTCTGTACAAATGTACATTCCACATAAAACCGTATTTGCTCGTGTTTTTTTTTTAAATCAGAAAACATATAAATTTTGTTATTTGCTTATAAATCTGTTCGACGATGAATCAAGAAACAAGACAGTCGCATAGAAACGAAAAAAATATATTAAATCTCTTAGCTAAAAGAGTGAAAACTTTTTTGGTCGCTGTTGACAAAACATTGGTATAAAAGCTTTCGCGTCACGCTTGAAGCCGTAACGCACACCTCACAGCATATATAATTGTTCTTGCTTCCAAACAGCTGATTTCGCACAACAGCTGTCGCTTCGATATCATTTCAATTGAGGTTATGTTTATTGTTCTTCTCAATTTTCTAAATTTGGATAGTTAAATTATTTAATAATTTTTTATTAAACTCTACCAATTTTCACTTCTGTCGATACTACCTCAAGTGCCACACATATTTTTTTCTTTTCCTTTTTTCTCAACAATCCATTATCGAATAGCTGCCCTCAGTACTAGAAATTGTACAATTTAGTAGTAGCTATAAATTATTGTAATATAATACTATTGAGAATAGATAAATCGGCAAGTGTTTCCTTTTTTACTACTTCCTACTGTACTTTTTCGTATTCAGGCCAACGTTTACATGCATACCGAATAACATAGCAGAATCGATGTTCGAAAAAAAATCACTGCGATGTCAGTTTCTGATGACGCAAAAATTTTATCGAAAGAAAAGTAAAAATGGTTAGTCACGCTTTTCTGAAGTTTTACCCTAAATTTTACAGTACTTTGTGTATAAACAGTTAGCTACTTTGAAGTAACCGTTGCTATGCAAAAGTTAGCAGCGAAGTCCAAACTTCTTTACACTACAAATTTATAATTGACTTTGTTCCAGAAAAACATTTTCCTCAGCTGTTATTTTAGAGCAGCTGTTACTTCTCCCTTCAGCAAGCACATAGGGTGTGTTCAGAAAGTAAATAGAATTTTAATTTTTTGGACAAAATATTTATTTATTCTTCTATATTGATGTTGTCGCCTTCAAAATAGTCCCCATTGGAGATTACGCTTTTTCCAATCCTCGAAACACTTCTCAAACTCGATCTTTGATATAGCCCTTAGTTCTTTCAGCGATGCTCTTTTAATGTCCTCTACAGCTGTAAAACGACGGCACTTTAAGGTTCTCTTTATTTTTGGAAATAGGAAAAAGTCACACGAAGCCATGTCTGGCGAATATAGACTGGGGCATCGTTACAGTACTGTTAATGTCCAAAAATTCACGAACAAGCGATGAAGTGTGAGCTGGTGCATTATCGTGGTGCAAAAGCCATGAATTGTTTTTCCACAGATCCGGGTGTTTTTTTCGGATTGCTTCACGCAAACGGTGTTGAACTTGTAGGTAGTACTCCTTATTGACCGTTTCACCTGGTGGCAGGAATTCATGATGCACTATGCCATTAATATCGAAGAACACAGTGAGCATAACCTTCACGTTCGACCGCACTTGTCGAGACTTTTTCGGTCTTGGCGAGTCAGAATGCCACCACTGGGATTATTGAGACTTAGTTTCGACGTCATATCCGTAAACCCATGTTTCGTCACCTGTTATAATACGTTTCAGTAATTCTGCATCGTCGTTGACTACATTTAGTGACTCCTGAGTAACTTCCATTCGCCGCTGTTTTTGTTCAAAATTCAACAATTTTGGAACGAATTTTGCTGCCACGCGTTTCATACACAAAACATTGGAAACAATGGCAATCGATATACCAACATCATCAGCGACCTCTCTAATTGTGATGCGGCGATTGTTCATAACCATTTCTTTCACTTTTTCCACGTTTCCATCCGTTGTTGATGTGCTGGGGCGTCCAGGGCGTTCGTCATCTTCAACGTCTTCACGGCCTTCTTGGAAACGCTTATACCACTCGTAAACTCTTGCTTTACTCATAGTAGACTCACCTTGGGCCTTTGTTAATATTTCACACACTTTGTTACACGTTATTCCATATTTTATGCAAAATGTGATACAAATTCTTTGATCCATTTCTTTTAACAAACGAAAATCGCCGAGCTCATAAAAACACGTCTAACCTTAGTGGCTGTCACAGACAAAGTAAACAATGAAAACAGCTGAATGTTTTATCATACTTCAAGGGCATGTATACCAACAATTTTAAAAAATGTTTGACAATCGGACTCTCCAAGCCCCCGAAATTTAAAAATTCTCGTTACTTTCTGAACACACCTCGTATAGTGCATTTATAAAGTCGATATTTCTGTTTATTGTTTTCTTAGTTTAATGTCATTTAAAACAGTTTTAGAATTTTAATTAATAAAAAAAACGCTGAGTGTTTAACAAGATGTGATTTTATAATTTTCTTTGGAAATGGTTATGCTGTAATTATATTTTACATTCCTATTTGGACACATTCCGATGTTTACATTTTCAACTTGTATATTTACAGCATCGCTATTATGAGTGCTGTTCAAAGTTATAGTATAATTATTTAGGCATGTAGTCTAGTTGGTTTATGTAAAGAAAATGAATGAGTTAAATTAGATTTATGTGGAAATAAAAAATATTTTCTTAAATGAGAAGGAACCGCTGTAGTTCTGTAATTAAATTTATTACAATTTCAATACTGCACTTACCTGGCCGGTCTGTCAAGGAAAGTGACTCCTCAAGGAAAGTCACTATTACTGATTTTTATTGATTTGTGTAAAATCAGATTATTTACGTAAAAAAACTCGTTAAACGTAATTTAAAATAAACTAGCAAAAGTAAACAAAAGAAACAAAAGTTTTAAACCTGTATTTTACACATTAAAAATAATAAAATCTCACCATCAAAATCAGCGTTAGAGTGTGTGTTGAAAAAGGGCGGTCAGAATGTTTGCATTTTAAAAATTAAAATGATAATTTATGAAGATTGCAATAATAAAATCATATTTCGAGAAAAAGTAAGGACTAAAAAAAGTTATAAAATAATGGTCGTTTGGAATATCCGCCGTTTTGAAACGGTCGAACAGATTTTGCTAGTTCTAAGAATACACATTTACCAAGCTAATACAAAAAGCATGTTTCAATAATCGAACCAAAATTACAAACATTGCGTGTTAAAAAGACACTCGTTTATGTGTGTGTTTTGTATATAAGATATTATTATTTTATATATATAGGTTACTAGCATTACCCGTCGCGGCTTCGCCCACAAAACTTAAACTGTTTCAGTAATGTAATAATTTAGAAACATAAAAAAATATATTAATAAAAGCGTGATCATCTAAACTCGTGATTATTTTACAGTGAATATGAAAAAATATTATAACCTGAATATGTTGTTTTATTGTCTTCAAACGTGTTCCATTCGAATTTAAGAAAATCTGATCAAGAATACAAACATTTCTGTTCTATATTTTTGTCCTTTTAGGGGATGAATTCGGGGGAAAATACTGAATTGCGTGTATCATAATTTGTGTTTTAATATATTTTGTTTACTTTTAAGAAAATTTGATAAAAAATATTTTTCTCCAATGCAAACACTCTTTTTTCTCTCATGATAACTCTTTTTCCATTTTTATTCTTTTAGGGGATGAATTAGAAAAATGTTGAAATATTTGTTTCATAGCATATTTCTAGAATATAAGATAAAAAAAAATATTTTTTCAATACAAAATTGTACCCCTTTTTTATATTTTATACCTTCTTTCACTCTCTTTAGGGGATGCGTTTTGGAGAAAAGGTGAAAAATATATTTCATTACTTATACTTAAGAGTGACTATGTTACGTTTTAAGAAGGTCAGATGAAAAACATATTTTTTCCAATAAAAATTGTTGTACCTCATGTTTACCTCTTTAGGGGTTGCATACTGGAAAATCGTTTTCAGTGCACCTCTTTTTCAGTGCATCTCGACAATGTTGTAAGAAGGTACCCTGAAAATTTCAAGTCTCTAGCTATAATAGTATCGGCTGTACGTTGTTTATTAAATTTGGACTGGGTTAGTAGTTTAATGGTGTTAAAATCAAATTTTTACAAAATCCTTTATTAGTGCACCTTAACATTTTTGTAAGAATGTGCCTTGAAAATTTCAAGTCTCTAGCTATAATAGTATTGGCTGTACGTTGTTTATTAAATTTGGACTGAGTAAGTAGTTTAATGGAGTTAAAATCAATTTTTTGCAAAATCCTTTCTTAGTACGCGCTTACATATTAAAACGAAGGTATCCTCAAAATTTCAAGTCTCTAGGTTTTATAGTTTGGGCTGTACGTTGATCAGTCAGTCAGTCAGGATATTGCCTTTTATAAAAGAGATAATATCTATTTTCATTTATCAAATTATAACTATTCCTATAAAAGTGTTCGAATGGATAGGATCGATGCACGTTTCCTTTCAATGTCCCATATCTGAGACCTACCATGTAGTCACTTCAAGCTCATTTTTTAAAATTGAAATCATCTAATAAGTAATCTAATTGAGCTAATAAAAATGTATGTTTAAAACAATATTTTTCAACTCAATAGAATCAGGTTATCAAAACGACATTTCAACTTTACAACTACAAATACTTTTCTTCAGTTGTGCACAGCACAGCCGACATGTTTTGTAGCAGGCCTACACAATTACACAATGCCGAAGCAGCATGTTGTCTCGACAGTTGTGTGTTGGTTAAATACAATTCTTGATTAATTAAAGAATTTTAACTTCGCTTTGCACAGCTGAAGACGAGTTAGTTGGTCGTCAAAACAAAGTAGGCTTACTGCTTAGGTAAAACTTTTATATACAATAATATATTTAATTAATATGTAAGGTAATTTAAAATATTTCTAACATGAAAGTAATGAATCAGTGTTTTCAATTAGTTTTATTTATGTTAATTTTACTAATTTACAATGAATAGTTTAGGTACTAACAAAAAATTATCATTTTTACGGTTGGTTTTTTCTTCTTTACTTTTGTACAGAAAAATTCTTACTCCGAACAGCAAGGGCTTTAAGTTGCTTTGCTTAATTTGAATTTGAATATTAATTTCTTATTTAAATAATTAAATCAGAGGTGTTAACATATACACATACTCGTATAAGATGTAAGTTAATGTTCACTGATATGTTGTCAAAACATGACAGAATGTTGTGCCTTATTGATTGTTCACCTTATATAAAAATAATTTCCTACTCTGTGTAAATATTGTAGAAGAAAAGCTCTATGTAGGCTATATGTACGAGATGTGTTCAGAAAGTAACGAGAATTTTAATTTTTTGAACAAAATATTTATTTATTCTTCTACGTTGATGGTGTCGCCTTCAAAATAGTCCCCATTGAGATTACGCACTTCTTCCAATCCTCCAAACACTTCTCAAACTCGATCTCTGAGATAGCCTTTAGTTCTTTTAGCGATGCGTTCTTACAGCGATCTACGACTGTAAAACCACAGCCCTTTAAGGTTCTCTTTATTTTTGGAAATAGGAAAAGGTCACACGGAGTATATAGAGTCTGGCGAATATGGAGGCTGGGGTATCGATGCAGTACTGTTTTTGGCCAAAATTTACGAACAAGCAATGAAGTGTGAGCTACTGCATTATCGTAGTGCAAAAGCCATGAATTGTTTTTCCACAGATACGGGCGTTTTTTGGATTGCTTCACGCAAACGGCTGTTGAACTTGTAGGTAGTACTCCTTATTGACCGTTTCACCTGGTGGCAGGAATTCATGATGCACTATGCCATTAATATCGAAGAACACAGTGAGCATAACCTTCACGTTCGACCGAATTTGTCGAGCCTTTTTCGGTCTTGGCGAGCCAGAATGCCTCCACTGGGATGATTGAGCCTTAATTTCGACGTAATATCCGTAAACCCATGTTTCGTCACCTGTTATAATACGTTTCAGTAATTCTGCATCGTCGTTGACTTCATTTAGTGACTCCTGAGCGACTTCCATTCGCCGCTGTTTTTGTTCAAAATTCAACAATTTTGGAACGAATTTTGCTGCCACGCTCAAAACATTGGAAACAATGTCATGACATGATCCAATCGATATGCCAACATCATCAGCGACCTCTCTAATTGTGATTCGGCGATTGTTCTTAACCATTTCTTTCATTTTTTCCACGTTTTCATCTGTTGTTGATGTGCTGGGGCGTCCAAGGCGTTCGTCATCTTCAACGTCTTCACGGCCTTCTTGGAAACGCATTCGTAAACTCTTGCTTTACTCATAGCAGACTCACCATGGGCCTTTGTTAACATTTCACACACTTTGTTACGCTTTATTCCATTTTTTACGCAAAATTTGGTACAAATTCTTTGATCCATTTCTTTTAACAAACGAAAATCGCCGATCTCATAAAAACAAGTCTAACCTTAGTGGCTGTCACAGACAAAGTCAAGAATGAAAACAGCTGAAAGTTTTATCATACTTCAAGGGCATGTATACCAACATAATAAAAAAAAAGTTTGACAATCGGACTCTCCAAGCCCGCGAAATTTAAAAATTCCCGTTACTTTGTGAACACACCTCGTATGTTCTGTACGAGTGTACAAAATGCTTCTCTGTTCAGTTTTATTTTCTATGAACATTTGCACTTATAAAACTAAAAACGTTTTAAACATAGTGTTATTTTGTCTTTTCTTAATTTATTTGTTGTTCAACGTTGCCTTCTAAACTTCTGTTTTCATTAAAAATAAGTCTGATTTTTAATTTAAGTTAGAATAATAATATAAGTTTAATTTTCTTCGAGTCAGTTGAACTAAATTCTACACTTCAATTGATATGATTTGTTTTTACGTAAATTATTCAGTTTGCGTCAGTATAAACACTTTATTTTAGAGCTATATTAATTTAAACAGGATAAAACTTTTATATTTAGCTTCTTGTTGATTGATTTCTTCATTAGGCTGTGTCTAAATACAAATACTTTTGCAATACTATGTTTTAGTATTAAAACATTTTATTAGATTTGAATTGATGATATAATTTGTTACTCTTAAAGCGAAAAACAGATTGAAATTCTATTGTTATCCATTTAGGGACACTTAAAATACTCTGGTTTATTTGCGTTTCATGGACAAAATTTGCGAATACTCTATTTGATACCGGCAATATATTTAGTTGCAGTAGGTTTCCTAAGACTTTGGAGAACTCAAAGAAGATTAATTTTGTATATATCAACGTGAAACACTCAACCACATAAGATAAAAAATTGCCCACTTACAGAATAAGATAAGATATGAGTTAGCTGTTTAGTATTACAATGCATTTCATAATAAAAATATGACTAGGAATATTCTACATTTTAATATCGCTTAAATAAAATTTATTCAGAATAACATAAGCCACACTTGTACAATATTGTACGTTTATATGTACAGATGATAATGTGTAAGATTTATTAATGTGTATATTTTGTAAATGTAATAATAACTTTTTAGTTTGTATTATTTTTGTTTGATTTTCTTTCTTTAATTATAGACCCTATATAACGCAAATCAAAAATGTAATTTTTTGTTTTCTTGTAGCAGATACCTATAAATTTCTAGTTATCTTCATGTATACAAGACAGGTACATGTCTAATCTAATCTGATGCGTCTGTGAACACGTTCGCCTCAGGTCCATAAGCTGCATTTACTGCCGTAAACTTTATCTTGTCTGCTAACGCCGACTCTCTCGTTCTTCTTAATCTGCACTGACATAAAGTGTCAACATTAACAAACAAAATATAAATATTTTGGCGTACGGGTCTGAAGTTAAAAACAAAATAAAAGGTTTAAATAAAAACATATGAGCGAAAATGCTTAGTTTCTTAAAGATTTTGCGCATTATACTCGAAGTTCTTGGAACCCAAACTTACTGCTCAATTTAATCGTTTGTGGTTTTTATATGGTATTTGTTTACTTGAATAAAACAGGTCCCAAAATTGTGTTTTCTGTAACTGGAAAATCGACGGTGGAACACAAATTTAAAATTTGCTTTAAGTAAATATAAAGTTACCTTTATATATATATATATATATATATATATATATATATATATATATATATATATATATAAGGTAGCACTTATATATAATGCAAAAGGTAAGCAAAAGGTATATAACGCTAGCACTCCACACAAAAGCTACCATGGAGGGTATTTTGCAGGAAGAACGCAAAATCGTGAGGAAGATCCTTGGCCCGAGATTAACAGAAGATGGATACAGGTTGCACTCCCGGAAGACCACAGAGAAGATATCGAACCTGGCAGCAGATATCAGAAGAAGGAGACTTCGGTTCTATGGACACATCAGTAGACTCCCAACAACGAGACTTGCCAACAGAATCCTTAAGTATATACAAAGTGTCAAATCAACAACGTCATGGATCGCACAAGTCAGAATAGACCTACATGACGCAGGAATAGACTCAACAGATGTTGAAGATAGACACGCATACAGGAGAAAGATGCTCGGTTGGAAGGTCCCAGAGAATGAAATTCCAAATAGAGCAGGGGTAAAATGGACGGAGGAGCGGAAGAGGATCCATGGGGCAGGATGAGGGAGGTGTGGAGGATTAGAAGGAACAAGACATGAGTCGGAGTGCTTTGCGTGATCCAACAGGGTCTATGCGCAGATAATAATAATAATAATAAATATATATATATATATATATATATATATATATATGTGTGTGTGTGTGTGTGTGTGTGTGTGCGCGCGCGCGTGTGTGTGTGTGTGTGTGTTATAACGTTAAAATTACGTTTCGCGATCGGCGTTCGTTACCATTAATGCCGGATAGCCGTCCGCATTCATAGCATTCGTCCAGGGTTCAACTTTATGTAAGGTTTTTGGCTCAGTTATAAATTGGGCTCATTGACAAAAATCAGTATTTCATGATTTTGCTCACCCATGTTTAAGTCATCATCGCCAAAAGAGACTTCGAGTTTTAAAATTGAATAGCTGCGCAAATTTATGGGAGCAAGAATTCGGGTGCTCAATATTCTCGAGCGTGAGGAAGGTTTTAGGCGCTCAATATTCTCGAACGTAAGGAAGAGTTAGGTGCTCAATATTCTCGAGCGTAAGGAAGTTTTAGGTGCTCAATATTCTCGAGCGTAAGGAAGAGTTAGGTGCTCAATATTCTCGAGCGTAAGGAAGTTTTAGGTGCTCAATATTCTCGAGCGTAAGGAAGGTTTAGGTGCTCAATATTCTCGAGCGTAAGGAAGTTTTAGGTGCTCAATATTCTCGAGCGTAAGGAAGGTTTAGGTGCTCAATATTCTTGAGCGTAAGGAAGGTTTAGGTGCCCAGTAAAGTATAACCTAGAGATCTGGCGGCCAGTAGGTAACCCCATGCATTAACCCAGTGAAGTATGGCGGCCAGTAGGTAACAACTTGCATTAACCCAGTGAAGTATGGCGGCCAGTAGGTAACAACTTGCATTAACCCAGTGAAGTATGGCGGCCAGTAGGTAACAACTTGCATTAACCCAGTGAAGTATGGCGGCCAGTAGGTAACAACTTGCATTAACCCAGTATGGCGGCCAGTAGGTAACATCTTGCATTAACCCAGTGAAGTATGGCGGCCAGTAGGTAACACCTTGCATTAACCCAGTGAAGTATAACCCAATGAAGTATGGCGGCCAGTAGGTAACACCTTGCATTAACCCCATGCATTAACCCAGTGAAGTATGGCGGCCAATATGTAACACCTTGCATTAACCCAGTGAAGTATGGCGGCAAGTAGGTAACCCCTTGCATTAACCCAGTGAAGTATGGCGGCCAGTAGGTAACACTTTTAGCATCATTAAGTTTTTCTGAAAAAAAACCACACAAAAATTTTTAACACGATGAGCACTGTGTGGAAGAGCACAACCGTATTAAAATATATAACCACTTGTGTTGAAATAGAACCAAAATGTACTGATAAAATCGATGTTTTTAATTTATATAATTCGTTGTTTAAGCAGGCCTGAATTTTTCAGTTTGTTTCCTTATAAACACTTGATTTTTAGGCCTGTAACAATTATGCCTAAAAGTTAGACATGCAAATACCTATGCAAACTGTGATTCTTTTTGATGATATAATTTGTTACTCTTAAAGCAAAAAACAAATTGAAATTCCATTGTTATCCATTTGGGACACTTAAAACACTCTCGTTTATCTGTGTTTCATGGACAAAATTTACAATTACTCTATTTCATATCAACAATATATTTAGTTACAGTAAGTAACTTTGCAAACGGTGCTTGATTTCTGTACAATAAAATCAGCTGTTATTTGACGGGAAGCAGTCATGCGGTTTCATACATAGCACATTTATTTAGGCATAAATAATAAAACTGCATGTAGTCTATGTAATTAGGTAATTTTTGGTTAATTTCTTACAAGGTTATGTCTAAATACAAAAAATACATTACCACGTTTTCATAAAAGAACCTTTTTTACGTTTGGCTAAAGGCAGTGGCCCTTAACACACTGCCGTGGCCTAACAGCTGTAATCTGTAACCTCTTACCGCGTAATCAGTGCGCTATTGTAGGCCTACTACCGCGATTTTATTTGGAGCGACCGCATCTTGATACAGGTTTTATCATATTTTGTCTCTTTTCCAGTTGTACCTCCGTCATTTCGTTTGTGTGTTTGTTACGCAGTTTTGGCCAAACTGATTGTTTTGAAATTCGGTACGAACATATCTTATATGTTGCCCGAATGGAGTGTACAAGGTGTGTTCAGAAAGTAACGAGAATTTTAATTTTTTGAACAAAATATTTATTTATTCTTCTACATTGATGTTGTCGCCTTCAAAATAGTCCCCATTGGAGATTATGCACTTCTGCCAGCGCTTCTTCCAATCCTCGAAACACTTCTCAAACTCGATCTTTGAGATAGCCTTTAGTTCTTTCAGCGATGCGCTTTTAATGTCATCTACAACTGTAAAACGACGGCCCTTTAAGGTTCTCTTTATTTTTGGAAATAGGAAAAAGTCACACGGAGCCATGTCTGGCGAATATGGAGGCTGGGGCATCGTTACAGTACTGTTTCTGGCCAAAAATTCACGAACAAGCGATGAAGTGTGAGCTGGTGCATTATCGTGGTGCAAAAGCCATGAATTGTTTTTCCACAGATCCGGGCGTTTTTTTCGGATTGCTTCACGCAAACGGCGTTGAACTTGTAGGTAGTAGGCCCTACTCCTTATTGACCGTTTCACCTGGTGGCAGGAATTCATGATGCACTATGCCATTAATGTTGAAGAACACAGTGAGCATAACCTTCACGTTCGACCGCACTTGTCGAGCCTTTTTCGGTCTTGGCGAGGCAGAATGCCTCCACTGGGATGATTGAACCTTAGTTTCGACGTCATATCCTTAAACCCATGTTTAACATGTGACGACCTGTTAAAATACGTTTCAGTAATTCTGCATCATCGTTGACTTCATTTAGTGACTCCTGAGCAACTTCCATTCGCCGCAGTTTTTGTTCAAAATTCAACAATTTTTGAACGAATTTTGCTGCCACGCGTTTCATACACAAAACATTGGAAACAATGTCATGACATGATCCAATCGATATGCCAACATCATCAGCGACCTCTCTAATGGTGATTCGGCGATTGCTCATAACCATTTTTTTCACTTTTTCCACGTTTTCATCGGTTGTTGATGTGCTGGGGCGTCCAGGGCGTTCGTCATCTTCAACGTCTTCACGGCCTTCTTGGAAACGCTTATACTACCCGTAAACTCTTGCTTTATTCATAGCAGACTCACCATAGGCCTTTGTTAACATTTCACACACTTTGTTACACTTTATTCCATTTATTACGCAAAATTTGATACAAATTCTTTGATCCATTTCTTTTAACAAACGAAAATCGCCGAGCTCATAAAAACACGTCTAACCTTAGTGGCTGTCACAAACAAAGTAAACAATGAAAACAGCTGAAAGTTTTATCTTACTTCGAGGGCATGTATACCAACATAATAAAAAAAAATGTTTGACAATCGGACTCTCCAAGCCCGCGAAATTTAAAAATTCTCGATACTTTCTGAACACACCTCTTAACATTTTTTCCTACTGCGCTGTTTTTTCCCTTTATTTATTTATAATTTACGATTATTGTTGGATTTTTTTATTACATACCGCTGACTTTGATTCGTTGTTACAAGCGAACGTATAATATTGTATAAGCTGCAGTGACTGAATACCTCAGAAATATAGGAACGGGGGGCACAAGGTCACAGTGCAGAAAGTCATTCGTTCATTCAACGTACCTTATAGGTTATGTGAAGATGAATTAGTTATGTTTAATCGCATTAAAATAACTTACTTATAGAAGTTAAATAGTTCCGTTCATAAACATATTATACAAGTTTTGATCAGTTGTCTTGCCCGGCCCCAGGACAAGTTTTACCGCGATGACCACTCCAGTTACTCTTTTTTAACTGACATTTCCTAATAATCTCGGCCTGCAGATGTCTCGCTGACGTGATAGAAGCGAATTTCCGTAAGTAGTGTTCTTACCTTTTTTTGAAAATCTGCTTTCATCATCGTATCCAGTATTAAAATCTACATATTTTAACATTGTAAACTTTCAAAAATTAAATTGAAAATGAACCCTGACCGCCGTCAAAACAAGTTTGAATTTAACGGATTTTTAAATTTCGAAATGCTAATTCATGCAGTTTTTAATGCTGCTTACAATGGGTAAATGAGATTTTCAAAAAAAAAAAACAATACGTGTGTGTGTGTGTGTGTGTATTAGTATACAAGTAATATACAAGAAGAAATTACAGAGATGCACGACTTGTATGACTCTTACATAGTTTATCGTATTGGAGGATGGCTAGGTTGATGACTTTACTGGGCCCTTGGCCGCTAGCGGCCCCTCTTCTCCCCACCTCTCTTTCCCTCTCTCCGTTAGGCCTATACAATGTGAGACTTACATAACCAAACTTTCCTTATTCACCGACGCTGTCTCAGTCTCATTAAGTATAGTACAGTTATCTGTTCTAGACTGACATTGTGGAATACAATACCACCTGCAATGGTAAGTTGAAAGTGTTATTTCTACTTTAGTCAGTGTTAATATACTTTTAACTATTATTAAAGTAACATTGTAGTTTTGTTGTAAGAAATTAAAATAGGCGTATTGTTAAATCACAGTTATCTCTCGCTTTGATAAACGATTCCTAATGTTCGAGTGAAACCGCAATAAGTAAACTGTACAATGAAATAAATAAATAAAAATCTTAAAAAAACATTAGTTTCGACTCCATCAACACCAAAATGTTGAAGTAGTTAGCTGCTTGACAACGAAGAGCTAGTAAGACATCTCGGACAACAAACAACCAAGCCTCTTGAGTTGATTTATGGTTCGTAGTTCATAGTGTTGCATTCTAGGTGTGATGATTAGAGTTAACCTTATAAACTGTTATCATTATTTATTAGACATTAAACTGCCGGTTAGTCAGTTGTAGCTATGTATGTATGTAAGCTAGTTTGTTTAAATAAGTTGAAATAACACTACTACTGTACGCAACGTATTTAACTGTTGTATTTATTACGGACATAAATAACAAGAAATTTATGAACATAAGTTTGTAAAATTACAAACTTTAGTTTAAGGAAAGAGAAAACTGAAAAGGTAATAAAAATACAAAGGTCTTTACAGAGCGGCCATCAATAAAGTCCAAATTACAAGTTGAACGCAAGGAACTCATAAGCAATAGGCTACGAGAAGATTAAAAAACTACTAGGTTTACTGCACTTACGAAAAAAATACGGTAAACGTCAAGATTTTCAAGACAAGGATGGAACAATAAAAATAGTTCTGAAGAATAGATTGATGTTTAATACACTGACACTGTGATGGACAGGGCTGATTTGTGCTTTAGTCAATAACGGTGCTACTAGTGCTTATCATATTGCCTCTGGAACTAGCTCCTAGAGGTGGGTAAGAAAACACCAAACTGTTAAAAAAACTGCTTTTCTATATACGACAAACAAACTGCTTTTCCAAACGGAAACAAGCAGTTTGATTTGGACTGGTTCGTGATTTATTAAACAAGGAACAGCTGTTGGGACTTCCCCACCACCTACGTTCTATTCGAACATTGCTGCAAGCGCTAAAACTTTTTTCCTGCTAACTGCTTTTCTTCTACCTGCTTTTATGCTTTTTCCATTTATTTCAAAGTTTCTTGTTGCTTGTAGTGAAGTAAGAACTGTTTGGGCGTTGTCAACATTTATCTCGATTTTGTTGCGAGTTGTAGTAACAACCTCTCACATTTTGTAGATACAGAGCCTAATTTTATTTAAACATATTTTTTATATTTATTATCAATCATCAATATTTTTTAATCGACTAAAAATATTCTAAATCTTTTGCATTTCAGTGAATATGCAAAGGACTATTTAATTTTTAAATAAAAAAAAATGCTTCTATTAGAAATTCATCGCATTTTGTAAATATAAAATGGCTTACATAATTATTACGTTTTGAGAATGTAATTTAATTATTACTACCTTATAAGAATTATTTTTACCCTTTCTAAATGCTTTACACCCAAAAACAGTTAAGGACATGGTGGTAATGGGAATGAAAAAGTAGTCTTAAAAAACTGAACGTATGTGCTTTATGTTTTAGCTACTAATACAACTTCGAGTTTCAATTTTCTAAACCTGTTTTTTTCTATTTTAAAAAGCAGTTTTTTTTCTCAACAAACAGTTTGTTGATATTTTGTAAAAATAGCAGAAACGCCCACCCCTACTAGCTCCAGCCTTGTATTATCTGCGGACTAAATATTGCTGACGCATGCAATAAGACTGATAAACAAACCAGAACAGCCAGAATTTGAAGAGCTTCAAAGGGAAGGTTGCAGTTTTATAAGAGGTTATTTTCGAATCAGCGAGTACCGAACGCATGTCCCCGAGGGCTCACTGTAAACAAATGTATTAGGCCTACCAACCCACACTAACTCCCATGTAAATGCATAACCGTTGTATAAGTTAAATAATTTGAACAAAATTAACAGTTAACAGTTTGAAAGCAAATTTTCATTTCTGACGTCAGTGTACGAAATTTTGAGATATAAATTATCGTTTACAAAAAAAAACAAAGGGCATTTTCTTTTTTAATTTTTTAAAAATTTTTCAATAAAACTGTGTATAGTATATAGAGCAAAATTTTATCAAATGTTCCAAACTGATTTTGACAAATCTGTTTTTTTTTTTAAATTGTTACAATTGCAAATTTCTTAGTTTTTGCTGATGGCTCTCGAACAGGATTTTTGAAGAAGTAGGCCTAATAAACCAAGTACAAAATAAAGCGGTTTATCACAGGCCGTAACATTAGCTATAGAAGTTACCATCATGGTGGGACCTGTACTCGGTCCTGAACTTTAAATATATACTGTATTTGAATTTGGGCTTGGTAATCGATGTGGCCAAAGCACCAACTCTCTCTGCGTTTCTGAACTGCGTACCTCAAGATTCTTAGTCCGAGACGCAGTTACTCCCATTGCTTTACCTTTACCGTCAACATTAATTTCTCATCCTCATTAGTCTAACTGGCATAAAATATAAACGTTAAAAAAAGATAGAAAATGTAAAAAATTTTACGGCATATTTGAAAAAAAATATTTTGAAGGCGGGTTTGTTTTCATATTTCCGATGCAATCTGAAAGTTTAATATGCCGATTTGACATTTAATCAAGGTCAATGTCAATTTGAGGATTTTCACAATAATTTTCTGTTCATTACTCAGAAAAATCCGTCCAACATTTTCAAAATAGTGACTATTCCAAATCTTAAAAAATCTTATAAAATCTTTATCTTTTTAATTTTCGAAAAATCTGATTTCACCATTGTAATCAGTGTTAAATGTACATAAATGATCATTTTAAATTTTCAAAATCCATTGAAATTAAGAAAATTAATTTGACAGCTTTCAAGGTTTGCTATTTCTAATGTAGGCCTAATTTATGCATGTTTTAATGTTAACTAAAATGTTAAAATCAGTACCTTAATTCTAATGACTCTAAGACGATAATAATAAAATAGAAATTTGTTTCCATCAGTTAAGAGATAGCTCTGTGGTGGGATTATTGAGTTGTTCTTTAAAAATTATTCATGATTTCATATTTTTAATATTAGGTCATAGTTATAGCGTTACTAATTTTGTTACATAATTTGTCTATTTATAAGTGGGTGTTCACTGTTTGTATAGAGACTGGTATAAATATATAAATTAATAGTCTTCTAAATTCGGATTCAACAATAATTTTTACATTTCTTTGGATTCTTAGAAATCCAGAGTGAAGTTTGGTAAAAGGGTTGGTCCAGATGTCACAGGCTTTGGTCATTAGTTTGGCTAAAGTAGGCCTATCTTATATCTTCCTTGTAAATCTTAATGAATTAGTTTGCACCTGGAACTCGAAAATGGCTTACTTTGGTCTAATATTTACCATAATACGAATGGAATAATACCATTTGTAAATCTGTTGTGATTCGGTTTAAATTTGATGTAAAAATTAATTTTGGAACAGCTTAAGCAAGATTCATTTAACAATTTCAAAATAGTGGTAATTAAAAATCATAACTATTCAATCTGCATAAATTATAATATAAAATGTTTAATTTATGGTGGTCGAAGTTCGTTTTCATATTTTAAATGAAATTTTAAAATTTTAATTATTAATTTATACAGATTTTAATGCCATCTGATAATGATGATTAGATTAAATTCTAGAGTTAAAGGGTTTTGAATTCTCAGGCACTGCGATCAAAGGACCTATTGTGAAGACTTGGTGCCCTGACTAGTCCTTTCAGGTCCTCAGGGTCATGGAGACCAAACTCCCTTAGCCTCCTGCTGGAAAAATCCTTACCAGGTTAAGTAGCCTGGAGTTCCATATTTCTTCCTACACAATCTACACATGGTTTCTCCATGATACATGATTCTTATCCTCTTCATGTGTTCTCTTAGAATGCAGTGCTCAGAAGTAAGTTCCATGGCTTTCTGAGTTGTCCTCTGCTCAGGATCCCTACTGTCCCTCTGAGTCCTCCTAGTGGGATCTTTCTATAAAGACATTCACTTTCAGCAGTGCCCTTAAAGTTGTCCTATCTTTCCTGGTCTCACTTATTGATCCACCGACTGATAGTCGACCCGACCGGACAGAAATAAACCCCTACAGCCGGCACCAGTCCAATGAACTCAGATGCAAATCCCAGTCCAACCGATCCGTTCACTTCCCTCAAAGTCTCTGTGCCCAGAAACTTAGTGCAGAGTTACCTTATGCCATCATAAATATTAATTATGATGATAGTACCAGATTTTAAAAAAGTTTATGAATACTAAAGTTATGAACTTTATAGCAAACAGGGTGCATTATCTTATATTTATAGTAAAACACAAATATATTTATATGATATTAAATTTTTTACATTTTTAAATTTCCTGTCATCACATTGGTTGGACAACTATGTGCTACAATTAACAACTAACAAAAATCAGAGTTTATCATGATTGGTTTTAAAGATTTTTGTAAAATTTTGTCCAAATAAAATTTACAAAAGTCTTGATCCTCTAATACTAAAAACCTAAATATAAAAAGGTAATAATAAAAAAATCTAAAAGTCAGGTGCCTTATTTTTGTATATTTTTGATGGATTTATTTGAAGATGAATTTAAATAGGTAGGCATGCTGAAAAACAAACAATCTTTAGTAAGCATGTCTTATCTTATCTTCTCAGAAACAAGCCACTGGTTTACCTCATTGTAACTAATGACTCTTTCTAACATATTGTTTGAAGTAAAATCTAACAATATTTTAGGTTATTTTTTAGCAAATTGCACTTTGAATATAAGCTTTATTAAAATTGAAAAAGTAACATTCATTACAGTAAGATCTAGACACCATGAAATATGAATTGATCCTGACCTGGTGTTAAAAAAAATAGTCTTTATATTGTCTGTATATATATATATATATATATATATATATATATATATACAGACTTTTAATTGGAGACTTCACAATTTGTTATTGAGTTATTGAGGTGCTTGAACTGCTAATTTCCTTTCAGTCTTTTCACTTAATCTTGACCCTTATCATGAGATTGTGTCTTTTTTTGATGTGTGGTGAGATATGGCTCATTCTATTTACATTCTTACTTTAGTTGTTCCCTTGAGTAACTATGGAAATGATGTCCATCCACACATAGCCATGCAAGTATGGGTAAAGCTAAGGTACAGAGCTCTATTTGATACACCGTTAGGTCAGTGACATTATTTAGTCAGTGTCATTCATTCCATCAGCATGGGTAGCTTTAAACTTTATAGTTAACCAAGATGTGTGTGTGTGTGTGTGTGTGTGTGTGTGTGTGTGTGTGTGTTGAGTAGAGAGCAGTATGAGTTAGAGGTACGATGGGATTGTTAAGTCCTTCACTGGTTTCTGCAATAGTGCTTCTGGTATTGTGAGAGTTTTTTCATATTTTGTGTAACAGTATACAAATATTTTTCAGTGACAATTGAAATGTTCATTGATGTAATGTTATTACATTACATTGTTAAAACTAAAAACAATGTTATTAGTTTTTCAATATCTGTTTTCATCACATTGGCATGCAGCAATTATTTTTATGTACCTACTTTTTGTTGCCAGTCAAAGGCATTGTCTTTTTTTCTCTTTGAGCAACTCAACCTTAAACATCTTGGTGAATATGAATGTTTAGGTAAAACGTTTACAGTACAGTATGTATTGATAGTAAGAGACAATAGCAGAAAACATTCAGAAACACATTCACATGTTCATGTGTATAAATAAACAAATAAAAGTTACAAAACCAATAAGCTGCCACTCCAATAAAAGTACAATATAAGCCACTCCAAAGAGTGGGCTTTATTTCTGGGACGAATGTGTAGTTAGAAGAAATTTTAAAACATACAAACTGTGTTACAGAGGATTTGATGCCCAAACATGGACTGTTATCAGAGAATTATAATTTTTATAGGAAACCATGAACAGAAAACAATTCTAAAAATATTTCTTTAATCTTATATCATATATCATATAAATTGACATAATTGAGATTTAGTTTAATAATATTTTTTGAGTGATAGTTAAAATATAAAAATTATTAATTTAATTTGTTATAAAAATTGAATTTACTTGTCAAAATTAAAAACTTCTTTAAAAAAAACTATCTATGCTTCTCAGCATTCATTATTTCAATAGCTCTTTCCTCTTAAAAAACATTTTCAAAAACTGCTATAATTAAAATTATGCATATAAAAAAAGCTAATGTTTCTGTGTTTGCCTTAATATACAATGTAATTAGGCTATGTATTACATGATTTGTTAAATTTTTCAGAAACTAACAAGTTCCTTGTTATCCCTGCTCTTTGCGTTTAATGCGTGCCATGGAGCCAAACTACTTGTAGTGTTGCCAATACCGATTCGAAGCCATCATCTGGTCTTTAAACCAATCATTAATGAGCTTGTCAACAGGGGTCATGAAGCCACTGTAATCACAGCGAGTCCTGTGGAAAATCCTAAATATAAACAAATAATAATTACAAATATCTTGGATGAACTTGTAGGTAAGAATATTTTCTTTATTGCAAAGATGGTTATAATGAATTAGTTTGGTTATGAATTAGAATGATTATTCATAGTAATTAGGCATGTATTGACATTATTTAAATATTATTAAGTACATCACTAATAATATATTTTGTGGTTTTAAAATTTCTTGATAACTAATAATTATTACAATGTCCAGTCATTTAAGCTAAGTCTTAATTTGTGATGTGATAAGTTAGTTTTGCTACAGTTCTAGATACAGAAGCTTTGTGAAGTTTTAATGTCCATGAATAGTGAAAAAAGTTTTCCTGATTTTATTTTCAGTAACTGAACTTTAAAATTATAAATAGTAATTAATATTTGGTTTAATTAAAATAATAATATCAGTTTTAAGACTTTTATAAAGTATGACTTATCAGACTGAAAAGTAATATTAGCCACATTAAAAACAAGGTTTTAATTTTTAAGGCCTCCTCACAAGATCGTATTTATATGGTAGAAATTTTAAAAGGTTTGCACCCCCCCCCCTAGCACAGGCTAGAGTAGGATATTTCTCTCATCTCTATCACAAACTGTTCTATGTATTCTTCCAGGATACCATCCTTTTACCGAAATTCATTTTCCAGCCGTTGTACATGGTTGCAGTAACTTTTCCAGTCTCCAGCAGTAACTAAATCAAACGATTCACGTGTTGCCTCTTGAAGTTTGTGAAAACTGAAGTCCGCTGTAACATTTTTATTTCTTATCAAGTGCTTCATTTTTGACCATGTGAATGATCTCAATAGCATTCAGATCACAGTGATAAGGCGGTAGTAATAACACTGAATGACCGGCTGCTGTTAACATTGCATCAATCTGGAAAACCTTCTCACTTTTTTTATACGTTTCCACCAGATTAAAAAGTTCTGCCTTCACCATCTTGTGACAAAGCGGTACATTATTACAATGTAACCATTCAATCATTTCTGATTTGACAGAATATTTTGTTGGGGGTTTATTTTCTTCGACAGATTGATAGGGTGCGTTATCAAGAATAATTACTGATCTCATTTTTAAGTTAGCGAGAAGTTTATTTTTGACCCAAATTTCAAAATTACATGAATTTTTTTGACCGTGATAGTTTCCCATCACTTGGCCAGCCTAAAATATTAATAAAGAGTTTTTAATGAACCCTGTCGCAGTACCCGCTGCCACAACAATTAGTCTGTTTCCAGAACTTGTATTGGTTGTAACAACAGGTATTTCATTACTCTGCCGACATTTTTTGTGTGTCAAATTATTATCAACCCAAGTTTCATCTATATAAACTAACTTCCTTCCCTTATGTCTAAATTTTTTAACTTCTTTTAGGTATCTCCAGCGCCAATTCACTATTTCAGGTCGTTCAATAAGTATTTTCCTTTTGTTTACACATTTTTTCCATTTAAACCCAGATTCTTTTAAACACCTCCTTAAAATGTCTACTCTCCACGGAAATTTAATTTTTGATCTCACTGCTTGTAATAATTTTATGCAAGTAGGGACTTTTTTTGTATTACATAAAATTCCCGCACTGTATTTCTTATAACAGCCATATCAAAGGTATCAATGTTGGCTTTTCGTTTTTCCTTATTCCTGTTCTTACCTGGAGTAGATAATCTGTCATCACCAGCACTTTTACTTTCCTTATGAACAGTCAGTTGTGAAACTCCCCAGCGTACTGAGCAGCACGTTGATTTTGTTGAGCTGGATTAAATTTTATTTTATCCCACTGAGCTTCTTCGTCACACTCTTTTATTATGTTCATGATAATTTCCCTTGTTTCAGTATGAATTGTCTGTCCTTTTCTATGCGTTGAAGCCATTTAAAATTTTTATAATTAGAGTCCATTTATCAATCAAAGCCGATATATCAAAGTCCGTGTATGCCGTAAATTAAAAAAATAAATTATAATAAAAGCCCCAAAAACAAACCTACTCCAACGAATGACAAAACTCAACTGCCAGCTTGGCGCTTAACTAACATGACTAGCGAATGCGAAAAAGGTAGTAGTTTGGCCAAGGTCAGCCATTTCCAGTCGGTTTCCGCCTCTCATTCACATCGGTGTACTGTACCAGCAGTTCAGTCTCATATGGTTGACTTGCTGATGCCAGCTGCCTCTTAAAAAAACTGTCACAAGATGAAACAACACTTAACCCATGCACACAACACAATCACATCCACCATACTGCCAGAATGTTGACGCATTAACATTATACACATGCATGATGAATTATGCTCTCCTTCAACTACTGTATTTTCCACTGTGAGGGATGGCATCCAATATGTGTCACAGGATCCATGACTGTGTGGAACTCAGGTTCTGTCTTGGTTCTTTAAGGCCCTGAACAAGGTTCATGTTTTAATTTAAAAATTTTGTTGGGTCATATTTTAAGGTTGTACTAATACATTTGTTATATACTTTCCTATGTTTCAGATAGTTCAGCTATACTGGAAGTGAGAAAAATGTCAAGGTACCAAAACAATTTGTTCTTGTCATTCTTTGGTGAAAATGTTGTGGAACATTTTTTACAATCACCTCAAGTGCAACAAATTATACACTCTCAGGATTTACATTTCGATGCTGTTTTGGTTGAATCGGTATTCTATCAGGAAGCAGTAATAGCATTTGGACACAAATTTCAAGCCCCAGTCATTGAACTTCAGTCTTTAAGTGCCAGCTCCTGGCTGAATACTCTGATCAACAATCCTTACAGTTTCTCACATTTTGTTGACTTTTGGACACCATATTCTGACAGAATGAGTTTTTTACAAAGATTAGAAAACACTGTTTTTGGTTTAGTTCAAATTGTTTCAAAGCGTTTATATTTTCTTCCCAGACAACAAGCCCTTGCTGATAAGTATTTAAATTACACAGGATGGGAAACTAGACCACTTTTGGAAGAATTGTTTTCAGACACTGCCTTGGTGATATTAAATACTCACTTAGCTCTTCATTACCCTCACCCTAACAATCCTAATGTGATTGAGATTGCGGGTTTACATCTGAAACCACCTCAAAAACTACCAAAGGTAATTGTGATTTCTTTTTATTTATATCTATGAGGTGCTAACCAAAAGTTCCAGGGATTGTTAAAAAAATAAAAGAACTTACTTTCAGTGAAATATTTATTGTCCCCTTCAATGTAGTCACCATTTGCATCTATATAGTGGTTGCCAGCGTTTCTGTCATGAATAGAAGTACTGCTTGAAGTTGGGCGTTTCTGTCAAGAACATAAATACCGCTTGAAATTGGGTGTTTCTGTCATGAGCAGAAGTACTGCTTAAAGTTGGGCATTTCTGTCATGAACAGAAGTACTGCTTGGAGTTGGTCGTTTCTGTCATGAACAGAAGTACTGCTTGAAGTTGGGCGTTTCTGTCAAGAACAGAAGTACTGCTTGAAGTTGGGCGTTTCTGTTATGAACAGAAGTGCTGCTTGAAGTTGGGCGTTTCTGTCATGAACAGAAGTACTGCTTGAAGTTGGGCGTTTCTGTCATGAACAGAAGTACTGCTTGAAGTTGGGCGTTTCTGTTATGAACAGAAGTACTGCTTGAAGTTGGGCGTTTCTGTTATGAACAGAAGTGCTGCTTGAAGTTGGCTGTGGTAAGCTTCTTAGAACCACTTGAAAGTTCTCATAAATTTCTTCTGAAGTACCAAATCAACGTCTTTCAATTTGATTTTCATCTTTAAAAAGATGAAAAATTCACATGGTGCTTGCTATGCCTGGTGAGTACGGTGATTGAGGTACAAGTGGCATCTGGTTTTGGCAATAAAACTGTGTCACAGAGATTACAGTGGGAGAGAGTGTATTGTCGTGGTGCATGAACTATGCATTAACTTCTCCACAGCTCCAGCCATTTATGCTACACATTTTCCTTCAATCGACTCAAAAAAATGATGTAGTAAAAACTGTTGACGGTCTGACCAGATGGGACAATCCACAAATGTTAAAAACAATATTAACACTGATTTCACGTTGCTGTGAACCTGAAGGGTTTTTTTTATTTTCGAGAGTTTGGCGTATTCCACTTTGATGTTTGCTGTTTGTTTTCCAGATCATAACAATACACCTAGCTTTCATCACCTGTAATTGGATCCATGCAATCACCCGTTGGAGCTCAGTACAGATTTACACTCTTCTATCATGCTGGTCTTGTGTTATTTGGCTGCAATTCTCCTCATGTTGAGTTCATCAGACAAAAGGAGTTGGTATGTCCCATTGACTTTTCAGTAACTTCAACCACGTCATGGATGGTTTGTCTTCTGTCTTGACAGATGATTTACCAAGTTCTATTAATGTTTTTTGGAATGATGCTGGTTGATGGCCTATATGAATGCTATTGGTGTTCAACAGATTCATGTCCATTTTGAGCCATTCAAAAATTCCTGATTTCCTTAAAGCTTTATCTCCAAATGCTTGGCCAACGTTTGATAGGTTTCAGTAGCTGTTTTGTTCAGTTTACAACAAAATTTAATGGGAACTCTTTGCTCTTCAGGTAGCACCATCATGGAAACTGCAAAGTGTTCAAAACACTACTATGAACAAACAGTCTGTGCTTGGCAGTTTGTATCTCCACAAAAATTCTGCATGGCTTGCTGCCCTTGCTGTGGGACTTCATACTATAATTTGTTCCCACATTTCATTTAAATTCCTGGAACTTAATTCCTTGGATAACACTTAGTATATAATTTTCTATTATTTTGTAAGCCACAGAGATATTCAGGAATTTCAGTTTGTTGACATACAATTTTTTTTATTTTGAAAACATTTTCTAATTCATTTTCCTGAAAGACTTGATTCATATTATATTTCAGATAAACTTTCTTTTTTAATGTTTACTCAAATACTTTAAAGTAAATCATTTTTTGTACGTGTTAGAAATAAAAGTTTCAGGAAATAAAAATACACTAAGCATTACTTACTTAATCACGAAAACATTATAATTTAAGTAACAAATGGAATCAATTTATATTTTAAAAATTTTGAATTAGAATATTGTTATTTCTATAGAACTGTTCATCCTAATATTAATTGAACTGCCTCAGTGGCCTAGTGGATAGTGTACTGGGCTTTCACCCCGAGGACCCGGGTTCGTTTCCCGATGAGGGCTTGGCATTTTCATACGCTATAAATCATCCCATCGTCTGCATTAGCCCAAGTGTGCACAATAGTCAAACGTTAAACACCAAAAAAAAAAAAAAAAATTAAGTGTGTTAAAAAAAAGGCATACTTTATTGATTGTTTTCTCTTTCCAATAAAGTAATCCATTACGACTTTTAAAATGAAGAACATTTTAAATATTGATTCAATTTTCAATTTCAGGCTGCAATAAAGTATCATGGTGTATTTATTGAAAGTAAAAATATGAAGAACTTTATTAAAATTAAAATAAATAAGTAAGATCATAAAAAATCAATTTAGTTTTTAGGTCTTATTATTTTAATAGGATTGTTCTTCTTTATAGGCTGCTAAAAAATGATTTCAATGTAGCCATAAAATGTATATACTGAATCTATTTCATTATATTGTAATTTTTCTAAACGTGTAGGATTTTTCAAAACAATTTAGATTATACCAACTCAAATTGATCACCGAGCCTATACTTCTAGGCCTTGGCAAAATTTATGGGTCGCTATCGATAAAAGCTAATGACAAAAACTTAGAAAAGTGGTGTAATTTTCAAGATCGATTTAGAGACAATCAAGCCTTCTATTTAAATTTATTTCTGTTATCATTTTATTTCAGGAATTACAAGATTATTTAGATAATGCTAAAGAAGGAGTCATTTACTTCAGTTTAGGAAGCAATATAAAAAGCAAATTTATGCCAGAAGAAATTAAACAAAATTTCATTACAGCATTTGGAAAGCTCCCTTATAAAGTTTTGTGGAAATGGGAAGATGACACGTTGGTAAACAAACCAGAAAACGTAAAGATTTCTAAGTGGTTGCCACAAACAGACGTTTTGGGTAAATATAAAACACATTATTAATTATATTTTACTATAATTTTATAATAAGTGTGTTTATTTTTTAATATACTTTTGAAATTATTTAGTTATGCTACTTAAAATTTGACAGAATGTATTTAATACAAAAAATATTTTGGGTAATATTTATTGTGTGTATCATATTGAGGAGGATACACATTATGTGTAATATAAAAT
The DNA here is from genome assembly GCA_022606455.1 of Callitettix versicolor. Classification (NCBI taxonomy): domain Eukaryota; kingdom Metazoa; phylum Arthropoda; class Insecta; order Hemiptera; family Cercopidae; genus Callitettix; species Callitettix versicolor. The sequence continues at coordinate 43,921,286 of CM040188.1, forward strand.
GGAAACACACACACACTATTGGCCTGGTAACAGGTGCTTCTGTATTATAGGACAAAATGTGGTCATATGCAATATAACTTCTTCAAAAAATGCTTCTACACTCACAAAACATGCATAGAATATTATATAAATTAATTCTACACAAAATCCTTACAGCAACATTTTTGTTAAAGTAAATATCATTGTTTTCTTCTTGCAGCATTTTTTTTTTTGAAGTAAGAAAATTGGATACAAAATTGTGTCTGAGGCAGAGTATTTATAGTATGCTCATCGTGGTGACAGCTGCCATATATGGGTAGGGGGTGTTTTGCATTGCTTAATACAGCACTTGAGACCGATACTCTGTAGGCCTCTCGCATAGTACAGAGTTCAGCAGATTTTGTCACTGAATGCATTTCAAAATTCTGTTTCCTGTCTTTGTGTTATTTTGGATTAGGTCTAAGACATACTTGCAATAGATGAGTAAACTACTAAAAACAACAATGTGTAGTTTTTTAGTTCTAAAACAATGACATTTTAATTTTAAGAACCAAGAGGAAGGCGTTTCTGTTCCCTATAGATAGCATTCTTGGGATAGTCTGTATCTCCTCTCCTAAAGCTCATAACTACTGTGAGTTATGAGTGACCACTGGTATCTCACAGTTTTGCTTCATTACCATATATATTTTTAGGAGTTGAAAGTTTTAAAACATGCAATTTTTAATTTTTGTCTTTTTTTAAACCCGTTTCTTTTCTGAAATTTTTGCCTGTCAGACCTAATTGGTAAAAATCAATTAGTAGAGCTTTGTGAATTCATGTACTCTGACAAAATCTAGTTCATTAGTAAATAAAATATTTGAAAGAATGTCAGATCTGAACAATTGTTGGTCAAATGAACCACCAGAAGAATTGAACTTTTCTTTCTCGAATTTTGTTCAGCTTTGTAACCGTGGAAACTATAACAATCATAAAATGTGTTTAATTTTCCAAAAACTTGTCTACATACTAAACACAGTTATAAACTCATTTTTTTATTAATTAATGAGAAGTAATGAAAGAAAATTAAATTAGTTTTCCTGGATCACCTTCTATAAAAGAAATATATTGTCATACAATAAAATGACAAATAATAGTACAAAATTTTATTTTCTTATTTCAAGAATTTAATTACATTTATTTTTAACATACAATATCTGATTTATAAATTTATGTTAAATTCATAGGTTTGATATAAAAAAAATATTATTATTAATTTGTTTACTGATCATATGAAAAATTTAAAACATTAAATTCTTTGCTTTTTATGATAGAGAATGTTAACCTGATTTATTACTGGTATATATTATACATATACATGATGACCTTTTAGTCTTTATCGCTATTACATACGATATATATGAAGTTAAAATTGAATATTGATAAAGCACATAAAACACAATGAAAACAATATCTCAGGGGGGTTATTGAGCCAATCTTGCTCATGTCTTTGATTATTCACAAAAAGCATTTAATTAAATTCAGAAAATCAGTTATTAAGTACTCTTAAGGAGGCTAAAATTGACATTTAGGTAATATGTTGTTGATTAGGATTATATACCTATTCTTCCCGTCAGTGGTCTATCAACTCACCTCATAAAGGCTACCGCAGTATCGAAACTCTATAGTTTCATCTTCAGGTCATACAAAATGTTAAATCCCTCTGTCAAGGTCGTCACAAAGTCAAAGAAAACATTAAAACATACATGACAAACACTAAGCACAATTACACATTTAAAATATTCATCATGAAATTCTAGCTTGGCCAAGCTACACACGCGACTCGTACGTCGTTACATTCCGGACTGCCCATAAGGACGTACGAGTCGCATGTGTAGCTTGGCCAAGCCGAATTTCATGATGAATATTTTTAATATGTAATTGTGCTTAGTGTTTGTGATGTTTGTTTTAATGTTTTGTTTGATTTTGTGACGACCTCGACAGAGGGATTTAACATTTTGTATGACCTGAAGATGAAACTATAGAGTTTCGAAACCGCGGTAGCCTTTATGAGGTGAGTTGATAGACCACTGATGGGAAGAATAGGTATATAATCCCAATCATTTGAATATGTGGTCCAGTGGCTATGTTACAATAATGAAAATATTTTGTTGTTTAAACAATGGCTTAAATTATAAATTATTTTTTAAAAAGTTTTTAATGTTCCAACAATTGATTTATATTAATTTAAATTTTGAAATTAATAGTCCTGAATTTCACTTGATAAAATTATTGTTTGGATAGACCTCACCAAATTAAAGATTATTTATAAAATCACTATATATATAGTTTACAACGTTGTTCTGTTTAGTGGTTATTCTTTCTCTCCTGAAATTATGAATCTAACTTTTAAAAAATGTAGGCTCTTTGATGTAATTTTGTAGGCTATTTGTATACATCTTGTTATAATGTGAGATTATTTATAGGAAGTGGATTTTTGTTGGTTATCTGAAATTTATGAATTGTTGCAGTCACTAAACTTCCATAATATTGGTCACCCAAACTTTTGAAATGCTTGGACTAATTCAGTAAATGTTTTCTATAAGCAGGGCAGCATCTGCCTTGGGGCCTTGGGGTCTGCCTACGGCAATTAGCCTCAACATTTCGCAACAGTGACACTGAACTTGTTTCATACAAAATAAATTAAAGTAATGTTGTATTATGGGATTGAAGGAAAGCTGTTATTCTTGTTTTACAGCTCATCCGAATATAAAAGTATTTATTACTCAAGGAGGAATCCTTAGTTTAACAGAAGCAGTACATTATGGTGTACCAGTAATTACTATTCCATTCTATGGTGATCAATGGAAGAATAGTAAACAAGCAGAAACAGCTGGATTTGGAATAACTTTACAATTTGATGATATTACTGTTGATTCTCTTGTTAATGCTGTACAAAAAATAATTTCACAGCCAAGGTAGGACAACACTTTATTTATTATTAAATTTATTGTTTATTAATTTATTTTATTATTATTATTTATTTATTAAGTTTATTTATTAAATTTAGCTTTCTATTTGACAATATTATTCTAGCAACATTTTAATGTAAATATTTTGTGTAATTATAAGTTTATGATAATTGTATTCCAGAGTTTAATTATAATCCTCTATAACCACTGGCTAAATATATCTAAAGAGGAGATTTGGAGTGAAAATAGAATGAGGAGTCATTTCTGTACTGAATATGTAATTCATCCTATTGATCACATACAATTCATAACAATTAATTTAGTCTAATTTTCTTTTAACTTGATCTAACTTATAAGAATCAATGACCATATAGGGCATAGTCACATAAGCATTACAGGAAATGAAACCATCACAGCTATCTGGATGTAACATATTTAATTCTGTTGTAATTGTGACACATTATATGTTATTATTTTGGCACAATAATCAGCTGTTTTAAAACTAGAAAAATATACTTCTCAGTGAGTCTCCATTAATGTTTTAGTATTAGAATAAAACATATAATCATTTGATAACACTGTTCTGTTGTTTTACATCTGATTACTTTTAAACAAACATTTTTATATTTGTATTATCAAAAAAATTGTTTTCCAGAATATCTTGTAAACCTCTTCGACTTTATGTTATATTAATTTAAAAATTTTAAATGACCACCATTTTGAAAATAGTAGAAAGGTGTTTTCCCTAATATTTTCTTGCATATGTAAATATATTTATAAAATTTCATTTGTGTAGTATAACTGGTTATGGAGTAATAAATTTTTCCTTACAAAACACATACACACAGACAGCCTGACAACTAAGCATTTTAAGATATACCTTTATAATAACTTTCTCTTTATTTTTGCATATACAATCATAGTCCGAATTTTTTCACATTTTTTCTAAAGATCCTGTGTAGCATATACGAGGTGTGGCTATTAAATAACGAGACTAACGCTGCAGCGGAACAAGTGCGCATGCACCAACCGCCATTGACCGACAGCTGTTTAGTGTGAAGTTGTCGGTCAATGCAATGTGAAGTTAACTCTTCAGAATGCAGTTAGTCTCGTTTGTGTAAACAACACCATTTAGTCATAACCTTCATTTCCATTAGTGTTGTTATTTTGTTTTGCCAGGGAAAATGGTTAGTGTAATAATAGAGCAACGAATTGTTGTTAAATTTCACTTCAAATTTGGAAAAACCGCTACTGAAACATACAATTTACTGAAAGAAGTGTATGGCAGTGAATTTTAATCGCGGGCACATGTTTTTGAATGGCTTAAGCATTTTCAAGATGGCTGACAAGACGTTGAAGATGATTCATGGCAGGTCGCCCTTCAAAGTTAAAAACGGATGATAATGTCGAAAAAGTTGCTAATTTGATTCGGTCTGACCATCAGTCAAGAATTCCTGCAATTGGTGAAACTGTAGGCATTGATAAAGAATGTGTACGGTAAATTTTACGTGACAATTTGAACATGCGAAAAGTGTGTGCCAAAATGGTGCCAAAAATTCTCAAGTTTGATTAACATGCAGCTCGCAAAAATGTTTGTACTGACACTTTGGATGCCATTGAAAATGACCCAAATTTATTGGAAAGGATAATAACATGTGATGAATTGTGGTTTTTTACGTATGATCCTGAAACAAAGCACTAATCCATGCATTGGAAGACCCAACTTCACCAAGAGCCAAAAAAGGAAGAATCAGCAAGTCAAAATTTAAAGCAATAAATGTTTGTTTTTCTCAATACTCAAGGGTTTGTGTACCTTCACTGGGTTCCTGAAGGTCAGACAATTAATCATTATTACTACCTTGAGGTACTTGGTAAACTATGTGAAAGAGTAAGGAAAAAACAACCCAAAATGTGGAAGGACAAATCATGGGTTTTCCACTAAGACAATGTGCAAGCTCATTCCGCATTATCTGTCAAGAGCTTCCTGGCCAAGTACAGCATCCCAGGGTTAGAACATCCACCTTACTCACCAGACCTTGCACCATGTGACTTCTATCTGTTCCCTAAGGTGAAATCTGCATTAAAAGGGATGAGATTTGAGTCCGTAAAAACTGTAAAAGTTTTTTTTTTATATTTAACGTCCGATTATTGTGCACACTTGGGCTAATGCAGACGATGGGATGATTTATAGCGTATGAAAATTCCAAGCCCTGGCATGGGAATCGAACCCGGGTCCTCGGGGTGAAAGCCCAGTACGCTACCAACTAGGCCACTGAGGCAGCATAGCTGTAAAATTGAAAGCGGCAAGAGTTCTGAAGGAGTTGACAGAAGACGACTTCCAACACTTTTTCCAACAATGGAAAATTTGCATGTAGCGTTGTAGGGATAGAGAAGGGGTGTACATTGAAGGTGATAATAAGTAATTATGTATAAAATGAAAATAAAATTGTTAACAATGCAAGTCTCATTATTTAATAGCCACATCTCGTATTAAAAAATGACAATCTATTGATTATAACAACTGAAGTTCTAAATTATTTTATAGAAAGTGTTAAGAACAGACGAGTGGATAGGAAGACATATACAAAATTAAGTTGGGTGCTACCCATTAAGCAATTTATTCAATAATGAAAATTCTTCACCTTCACCAAACAACAAAATGTCAAAAAGCAAAAATGTCCTTTAAAAGAGTATTCTCATTGTTGAATGCACTGTACTTACTAATCTTCTTATACATAAGGTCTACAAAATCTAAGGTAAATGAAATGTTTACAAGATATAATTCTTAATAATAATCATAATTGTTATAATTTATATTTTTAGTTACTATGAGTCTGCAAAAACACAGTCAAGGATATTACAAGATAACCCCTTATCACCAATAGACACTGCAATGTACTGGATTGAATATGTCATACGACACAAGGGTGCTCCACACTTAAGAACAGCTGCAAGGAACTTGAAATGGTATCAGTACTTCCTCTTAGATGTCATAGCTGTTATAGTAGCTGTTGTTTTAACTGTACTTATTGTTATATACTTAACTTTAAAAGCTGTATTAAAAAGACTGTGTGTGAAGAAATCTGTAAATAATCCTGTTATAAAGAAGAAAAAGAAAAACTAAAGTATAATGTAATATTTATTTTCTGCAAAAAATATCCTTAAAAATGGTTGTTTTATTTTTAATATAACACATTTGTCTTTACATACAAAGATATGTTTTAACATCAGTGGTGGATACTCACTAGAATTTTAATTTTGGTCATCACCAAATTTCCAAGGAAGACATTTCCCTCTCATGTCTTGTTTCAGACATTCTTCAAGAACAATAAATATTCCTTACAAATGAAATGAATAAATTAATTATAAATTTATTTGTTTCTTAAATTTTTGTACAAGAAAAGGGAAAATGTATGCTCGTATTATCTATATGAACTTATTATTATTACATCTTTGTAGCAAATTATAAAATAATCCTATTGTTATTAATTACTTGTAAATGTAATAGAACAAAAAATGTTATTAATTTCTGTTTTAATTTTTTAAATTGTATATAAGATTTTATTATTTTCCACATTGTTAATTATATTCAATACACGTATGTAAAAAAATACACATGATCCAATACAAGACATTTTGAGTTTATAACCATCATATTTATCAACCAAATTAATTTTCTTGGACTTTTATATAAAGTGATGTTTAATGAATGCTAGAGTCTCCTGATACGTCTTCTACGAACAAGCAGTTTAACTAGGAGGGGCAATGAAAAAGATTTTGCAGCTGGAGAGCATGTTGTAGTTTTGTTCCTCTTAACAAGGGAAACTTTTATCAAGAGCTCATTGAAGTTAAACCAAATTGATACATTGTGTTAAGGAGAGATCAAAATAGATTTGGAAGTTACCTACTTAACTTCATGAAATTTTAAATGAGAAAGGTAAAATTCTGTACATTTACCAAACAAATCAATAGTCATGGTATTTTTTAAGAGTAGGCCTAAAGTTTAGATTAAATATAATTGTATGCTGAGCAGGTAGACTAATATCAGTAAAAAATGCTAAAATTATGTTATGTTAGCTGTTAAAATAAAGCATAATCTTTATAATATGAATCAATTTTTAAATAAAGTTTCTGATTTGTTACTTTGTGTAAGCAGTTTTACTTATATCGATAAATAGGATTAACATAAATTCATCACTCATCATGTGGTGAGTTAGTAACATGATAACATGTATTGTTTCTAAAATACAATAGTCCCCAGTAGCACACATTGTTGGCCCAATGTTGGGACTTTGTCGGCAAAGTTGTGCAAAGTTAATATGCTAACGAATTATCTTTAATGGACCAACAAGCTGTTTGTTTGCTAGGCCAACTGTTAAATCCATGAAAACCTCTGCTGTTGGCCCAATATTAGTTTTTAGTTGGCAGAAAATATAAGAAATATTTTTTTAAAATAAATATATCATGAATTAAATATGGTATAATTATTCCAAAAGTTTAAAAATAGTGTCTTATTTGTTATTTTTTTTTTTTTTTAATTTAAGCCCACATTGGAGCCCACACAGTCAATTTATTAAGTCTTTTGGTTTTTCTGTGTTCTTCCCAGTATTTTTTTAATCTTATTGATCTCTGAAGTCTGAGTTCTTCCGAATATACTATGTTTCATGGACGTTTTTCCCTAAACTGTAATTGAGTTTCCTGACTTTTTAAGATCGCGTTTTCCCTTCTTCCTGCCAATTGCTCCTTAGTTATTCCTACGCTATAAATCATCCCACCATCTGCATTAGCCCAAGTGTGCACAATAGTTGGACTTTAACAAAAAAAAAAAAAAAAAAAAATACTAAAATTATTACCAAACGGTATTAACTAGCATACTTTTTGCATTTAAAATAGTTTTAATTTAATGGATCAAATATGTACATATATGTTCCATACTCAGTTCACTTTTTCTGTTCCTCAGTAATTTCATTCTTAGATTACTATTTTCTATCTCATTCTGTTTACTATTTGCTGTCTCATTTTGCTGTCTTTATTTTTGGAAATACAATTTTATTACTCATTTTTATGCACAGTGTAGGTTTTATAGTAAACTAGCCATGGGTACTCATATTGTTTGAGTCTAAATGAAATGATTATTATAATTCACTAATTTCATAATTACAATAAATTATGATAATTATGAAAAAAATACTGTTTTTTCAACCAAATTCAACAAAATTCAATTTGTAATTATGAGGAAGTATTTGTACAAAGGTTTCTTTTAAAAAATATTAGTAGGTCTAGTAAAGCCTGACAATATTGCTGAAAATTGCAAAAAAATCTTTTTTTTTGCTTAAATGATTTAAATACATTGAGAAAATAGTGATTTTGGAGTAGGGGTGGGTGTGAAGAGTCTGCTATCTCCACAGTATTTGTCCTTAGATCCTTAGACTCTAAACAACCAATGTAATATTTTGGGCATGTAACTAAAAGAAAAAAATTTCTATTCTGAAAAACTCTCAAGACAAACTTTCAGCTTCACACACACACACACACACACACACACACAAATTACCTATAGGGTAATTTTATGTCTGGCTGTGGGTAATCATTACGGTTGAGATTGGCAACACTGGCTGTGAGCTGTACATTATTTAGGAAGTATTTGTTTTTGTATGTTCTGTGTGAATCAGTGAATCAAAGCAATAGTATTGTGTAATGTACACAACGTAATAGTTTATTAATATTTGTTGACTAAATAATACAAAAACCACTACTTAACAGTTAGTTAATAGCACTCAGCTGCTTTCCTTTATTATTTGCTAAATGGTTCGATTGTTATTTAATTTATTGTCTTCAGGTTCAGTATATTTAGGTGAATATGAAAATTAACAAGTTCAACAACATAACCTAAAAATTTGTTACATTTTATTACATCAGTTTAAAACTGTAACGAAATAACGCAAAAGTATAATGGTATAAGATATGTTTAACTTAGGAAAGAAATCCACAAATGCTGAAAACAAGGCAAAACTGGAAAGGAAATTATATTGGGTAAGTTACATAAATTTAGGTTTATCTTGGTAGGTTATTTGGGTTAAAATTATTTTTAACTCTAAACATACAGATATAAAATTATGCATATAGTATATTTTTTATTGTTTTAATAAAATGTTTTGTGGATTGTGTCATACAAAATACTAAGGCTGTATAGCAAGTTAATATTGTGAAGCCTTTTGAGAGGTTCTATTCTAGGTTATGTAGGTACTTAAAAAGTAAGCTAATATAAAAAAGTAAGCTAAGTGTGTGTGTGTGTGTGTGTATATATATATATATATATATATATATATATATATATAACAATATATAAATTAGAAGACAATATTTTGTTAATTTTTATTAAAATTGGCTTTTATTACATATTGGATGTTAACTAAAATATTAATGGCCTACCACTCATAGGAATTTTGTATGGCATCACTTTTTGTTCTTAAACTTACTTCACTGTAAGTTTCTATTACCATGTAAAAGAATAAGATTATTAGTATATAAAAATGTGACCATGAAGTCTTTACATTTTTATTTTTTTATAAAAGTGAGCTTAGGCCAGAGTCCTACTTCTTAAAAAATGGTAAAAAACAGGGAAGTGATTATTTTTTAATTTTGAAAAAATAGGTGAGAGGGATTTCTAAAAGTCAGGGTATATATAATTCTTTTCCTTATTCGCCCATGTAGTTAATGTGTCCTGTAATTTATTTTAATGGATTAATTTTAAGGATTTAATGTTAAATAATATGCACTTTATTATGCCTGAATTAATCCACCTCTACACTGAGCTTTTCAGACTTAAATGACTGGTTACGTAATATGTTGTATATAGTGTTGCTAAACCAAGAACCTACATGGTCACATGTAATGTTGTCAAACCAAGAACCTACTTGGACGTAGTGTAGGATCTACTGGACTATTAGTAAAAGATTACGTCTCCTACTCTGGCTTTTTTTTAATATATATAACTGGAAATGTTATCTTGCTCATTTATTTTAAATTATTCTTATTACAGTAAGGAAAATCAGTTTACTATATAAAACACACACACACACACACACACACACACACACACACACACACACGAACGCACACATGTATGCATAGTTATTGTGAATGTATCAAGATTATTTTTTTTTGTAGTTTTGCTTATATTATCAGCCTATGTTTTATTTTATAATTTTACTTCCAATTTTTAAGATATTGACTGTTACTATTTCAGGATGTTCTTTTGTTGTTGTGGTGTCTGCATTAGCCCAAGTGTGCACAATAGTCGGATGTTAAACACCAAAAAAAAAAAAATGTTGTGGTGCATATTAGTTTAACCACAAAAATAACAGTCTACATTTTTTATTTTATATGTTATGTACATAACAAGAGATTAGGCATTGACTGTTTGAGTATATTTTGGATGTTGTTTTGTTATTGTGGTGTGTATTATCGGCCTGCATTTTTATTTTATATTTCATTTACAGTTGTTTAAGAGATTAGGCTTCGGTTGTTGACTTCAGTAGGACTTAAGTGACTGAAAAAGAATGTTGTGATAATTGAACATGTAGCAAACATTATTTATGCCTAAATTTGGGTTTAAATAATCAAACTTTGACTATCATGGTTTGAATTATCGATGTTGTATTATTAAAAAATTAATAGTTTTATTTAATTGCTATTGGTTAATTTTTTTCCAGGCAAGGGAAAATCCTGCACCAGTTTTTGATTTAACAGAATGTGGTCTTAAATCAGTGCCTTCAGGAATTTACTCTTTATGTAAGGTCTTCAGAAAGGAATATCTGTTTTTACAAGTAAGACATTTTTTTAAAACAAATCTTTACTTTGTTACTACCGTATTTTAAAATTTCTTAGGGTATAGGCTAATTTTTTTAATACAGTAAATTGCTGCAATATTTTTGCTTTACTTTTGTTTGTTCGTGTTTATATTTACAGACAATATTTACAAAAATTTGGCACTTTATATTTAAAAACTATATAGCTAAACATCCATACATCATCAAAACATTCAATTGGTTTTTAAATTTTAATGAATAAGGTCAAAATATACAGGATGTGATAAAAATGCTTAGGTTTCATATCTGTAACTAAACTATTTCTGATCACAGAACTGTGCAGCTTCACTGGCTGGTGAAGTTCCTTTCATCATAGTTCTCCAAAAAGAAAAAAATAAACTAGACCTAGTGTTATAAGTCAAACTTGAAATTGTTAGCATTTTTTTTTTTAAATAGGATTAGAAAAAAGTTTCAGTATTTTCAAAAGAGATGGGAAAATCTTGCTGACAAACTTAAATCTCATTCAAACTTTTAAATAAAAATAAATAATTCCAGGAGAATGATTTACCTAATCACACAAAGAATCTATAGGTTATTTCATGTGAGATCAACATAGTTTTAAAAGTTTTATACCTTACCATCTCAGATTTTGGTAAAATTTGGTATTCATTTAAACTAAGAAAAGTACTAAATATTTCTAAAAGTTTTCGAATTACAGCTATCTTAAGTTCCTAAAAAACTGCTAAAAATGGTGTGTCCAGGTAATTTTGAAATTGCAGTCGTGGCTCTCATAATTAACTTAAAGAGCTGGGGAAAACATCATTTTAAAGCTTTACTGATGACCTTCATATGACATTCAACACTATACACGTTGGAAAGAAAAGTTTTTTTTTTTATTTAAAGTACAGATTTGAATTTTGAATTTTTAAAAATGTGTATCTTTAAAAATTAAAAAAAAATATGTTGTTCTTTATAATATTAACAAACAATTCAAAAAATTTCATGATAGGATTCTTATGGGTTTACATAAAATAATGTTTTTTACAATTAATTGTTTTTTCCAAAATAGGAATACATCCTTGCATTCATATACGAGGGCTATTTTTTTTCCAAGGTCCAATCGGTCGCAAAATAAAAACCACAGTAAAAATCAAAAATTATTTATTTGTAACAAGTACTTAGATAATTACACTATTTTTCTACATAGTCGCCACTCAGATTTGGACATTTATCGTAGCGTGGTACCAACTTCCCAATACCCTTGTTGTAGAACGTAGCCGCCTGTGTTTTCAGCCATGTTTGTACGCTGGTCCGCAGCTCAATGTCTGCACCAAAATGTTGTCCTCCTAACCAGCATTTCATGTGAGCAAACAGGTGAAAATCGGATGGAACCAAGTCCGGGCTGTATGGTGGATGACCAAACACTTCCCATTGAAAAGACTGTAGGAGTGTCTTTGTTGAAGCTGCAGTGTGCGGCCGAGCATTGTTGTGGAGAAGGACAATGCCTGATGACAACATTCCTCTCCGCTTATTCTGAATTGCCCTTCGTAGACGTTGAAGAGTCACACTGTATGAGGCTGCTGTAATGGTTGTGCCACGTTCCATGAATTCCACCAAGAGAACTCCATTTCGGTCCCAGAACACAGTAGCCATGCACTTTCTGTTGGAGAAGGTTTGCTTGAACTTCTTTGGTTTACTGGGAGAGTGAGAATGCATCCATTGTTTGGATTGTTCTTTTGTTTCTTCAGTTTCGTAATGGACCCATGTCTCATCCTCTGTGACAATTTTGTTCAAGAAAGTTTCTCCTTCATTGTGGTAACGCTGGAGAAACGTTAGGGAGGCTTCCATTCTCTGTGTTTTGTGATGGTTTGGTCAGCAACTTGGGAACCCATCTCGCGCACAGTGGTACTGAAGTTTCTCACTCACAATGGTGTAGAGAGCTGACCTTGAAATTTCAGGAAATGAATCGCTCAATTCAGAAATTGTGAACCAACGATTTTCTCGAATTGCCTCATCCACTCGCTGAACGAGATCATTGGTTGACACTGACTTTCTTCCCTGACCGCCTACATCATGAACATCTGTACGTCCTGCTTTAACGTTTCTGCACCATTGTCGCACTTTGCTGTCACTCATTGAAGTTTCACCGTACACAGTACTTATTCGTCAATGAATTTCGGCTGCATTACATACCTCAGCCTGAAGAAATCGAATTACCGCACGAACTTCACACTTGGCGGGAGATGCTATTGTTGTAGACATGTTTACGTCCTACCTACGTGAACACAACTAAACAGAAGTGACGCGACGCGATTGACAGCCATACTAGAGACGCTGCGCAATACATCTGCGCACAGGTTCATCCGATTTTTATTTCGTGACCGATCGGACCTTGAAAAAAAAATAGCCCTCGTACAATGAAAAGTTTTTTAGTTTAATAACATTGAATCTGATATTCATAATGTATGTAGTGGAGTTAGAGACAAGTTATTTAAAAAAATTAACAGTTTTTTTGCACTTTGGTGCTTCTAGTTTGGTGTGGTAAAAATATTTGTAATTTTTGTACAAATCAAGATTTCTATCAGATTCGTGGCCAGATTAACCTTTCTGTGATTTTATTGTTATTCTCTATCTTTAGATGGTGTGCTTTAAATTAAAATGAAATTGAATACAAACACAGTGAAAGTTAAAAATGATCACAACATAACATAGAGTTATGTGCATTATATATCAGTTTTTATCTTTAGTTTTCACTCGGAAGAATTAAAATATTTTGTTCATCTATATTTTATCTGTAGTCAAAACAAGTATCATCTTGTGCTTACAGTCTACTTAGATTGGAAATGGATTGTATTTTTCTTTTTAAATATTACTCTTTAATTACTTTCTGAAGTTGGTTTTTATAATAGAAGTATTACTTTGCAGTTCTTACTTCAAAAGAAATAATCCATTTCTAGTATCAGTAGGTCCTTGTCCTAGTAGGGCATAGTGTTTCCTAGTCTTGTTTTATTTGATTTTTTTTTAGTTTTTATATTTATAAGGATAATTTTATACTTTGTCATCAGGAAAATCAACTGAGTTCTCTGTCCAGTGGCGGACAGCTATCAGAGTTATCTCACTTGACTGTCCTTAATCTCGGCAAAAACCTGTTTACAAACTTGACAGAAGAAATAAGACATCTGGTTAATCTTAGAGTAAGTCCATTGATAACTTTGCTTCTCTGTAGAACACTTTTGTTTATTTTGGGTTTTAAATCTTTCAGAATCTAATAAGCCGTATAAATAAATGTGAAAGCTAAATACAGTCAGTTCTCATTAATTCACACTAATAACCAGCTGGGCCGTCACAAATAAGCAAACAACACAGATTAAATGAACATGTTAGTAATTTGTAATTTTTTGAAATTAAAATGTGCACAGAACCCTGTTACAAATGTGTAGAAAAAAAATTACAGTTGTATAACCAAAAAATCACGTAAGTTTCAATGTAGTTTTTTATTGAGCGAGTTCACTTTTCACATTGGCCACGGTGGTTTATAGATTTGGAATAAAATACTCGGTGATTTCAAACACCAAAATACTGAACAATTCTGATTTTTAAATTCATATGTACAAATTTGGAATCGAAACGAAGAATTGGAATCAAATATTCTATATAAATGACATATTCATTCGATTATATCAACGTAATTGTATTAATATTCACTTATTGAAAATGACTATAATTTCCAGATTTGGTAAGAGTTGAACAGTGCATCTTAAACAATATTTTTGTAATTTATTATAAAAGTTAAAAATATACAGTATTTTTTAGTTTTGGCATAGATTATTAAAACCAGTATTACTTTATTAGGTTTAGAATTGAGCTTTAGAAATTGTGCGCCTACACAGATCTGAATAATATTAGTAATCAGACTTCACAGCTGGATTTGATGATTTCAGAATGTATAAAACATTTCTATGTAACTAATTTCGATTCCTAATATATAGTCATCTGATTCAGGCTGCTCTGAATATCAGCATCACTGACTGCAAACTGCAAGTGCACCAAGTAGGAGTCATCGGTCATTTGACCTTGTGTTATTATATTCACCAAAAATCATTCCTTCTCACAATTGCAAAGCTAATTAAATGCCCAGAGATTTGCGGAGTTGACTGCATAAAGTGGCTGAAGAAAGTGATCGCACTCTCACTTATCTCCTCCTCTTGCTCGTCCTCTTTCCTTAAAGCAAGAGTGTGGAAATTCAGCACAGTTATTTCTTAATAATATTGTTATGTAAACTGAAAAATGTCAAGCAGTAACATACGTGAACAAAAGAATATGTTGGTGAAACTTCTTTCATTGATTGTGAATACATAATCAAGTTATTGTTATGGTAAGTGGCAGGTTAAAACTGTCAAATACCTGGTAAAGACTTATTATTTTCACAAATGTCTTCAAAACTTGCATTATGTCTTCTCTTTATTTGTTTCACCCAACTTTGGGGTATACTAAATCAATCACTTTTTAATGTTCTGTGCCTTCCTCGTAGCCCAGTATTGCTTCATTCGTTGTGATCTTGCTTTTCTTTCTTCGTCAGAGATTTGGATCGTTCGCTTGGATTTGACTTTGCCT
This sequence comes from Callitettix versicolor, assembly GCA_022606455.1. Classification (NCBI taxonomy): domain Eukaryota; kingdom Metazoa; phylum Arthropoda; class Insecta; order Hemiptera; family Cercopidae; genus Callitettix; species Callitettix versicolor. The sequence goes on from CM040188.1 coordinate 43,936,638, forward strand.
TGGAACCGTTGCTTCTTGTCTTTGGTTATTGTTTTGGCTGTTCTGTCCATGATATCTTGTTATACATGATAATTATTTTTGACAAATAGCATTATTAGGTTGGGATTGAAGAAGTTTGGGAAACATATATTTTTACCTACCGAATAGTCAAATTTTAGGGAGATAATGTAGAGGGGGAGGGTGCTGACATTCATTTGGTTAGAAAGTCAACTCATTCCTATAAATAGGGGAAAACACACGGGTACTTAACTTCCATATCACAGATTATTTGTTTAATGCTTCAATAGTTACAAAATTTTTAGATATCCAAGTAAAATTTGAATTATCAAGAATCTTAAATTAATCAGGATTGTATATACAAACAAAACACATTATTAATTGACCATTGATATTGAATTTTAGTTATCAATTTATATTTGTTATATTTTCTTTTAAATTAAAAATAACATTATCGTACATTTTTGACTATGTGTTAGTTTATTTTTCATTATAATAAAATTTAAATTAAATTGTAATGTTGTTTGTGTTATGTTTCAGGAATTATATTTAAACAAAAATCGACTTAAAACTCTTCCAGAAGGTATTTGTAAGCTGCTCAATTTATGTGTGTTAGATGTATCACACAACAATTTGAAAGCATTGCCTTCGTGTATTGGGTACCTAAAGTGCCTGCAGGTACTGAATGTGGAGGGCAATGACTGCCTGACACATCTGCCACATTCCTTATGCCAAATAGCAGTTACTCTGAGATCTATTAAACTCGATGAAGACAAAATTACTGATCCACCTCACGAAGTTACATCGAAAGGAACTCAAGCAATATTGAAATATCTTTGTGAAGGTAAACTTTATAAACCAAATCCTATGAAAAATTTTGTAATTTCTTGGAATTAGTAAATAAATAAATAATGATTACAGGAGAAATAATTTTAGAATTTGTATAGTACTGGCTGAACACTCACCCGTGCTTTCAGTAACAGCTTTCATGCTACAACTTTCACAGTAATTTTAAATGTATAAAAAATTAAGTTTTAACCTTACAAGTTAATGTTTTAACTTAAAAACTTAGTTAAACTTTAACTGATATTTATAGTCTATGAGTTCTTTCTTTAAGATTTTTACTTTACTAGTCACAACAAATTTATGTAAATATTTATATATATATATATATACTAGGTGTGTTCAGAAAATAACGAGAATTTTAATTTTTTGAACAAAATATTTATTTATTCTTCTACCTTGATGTTGTCACCTTCAAAATAGTCCCCATTGGAGATTATGCACTTGTGCCAGCGCTTCTTCCAATCCTCGAAACACTTCTCAAATTCGATCTTTGAGATAGCATTTAGTTCTTTCAGCGATGCGCTTTTAATGTCATCTACGGTTGTAAAATGATGGCCCTTTAAGGTTCTCTTTATTTTTGGAAATAAGAAAAGTCACACGGAGCCATGTCTGGCGAATATGGAGGCTGGGGCATCGTTACAGTACTGTTTTTGGCCAAAAATACACGAACGAGCAATGAAATGTGAGCTGGTGCATTATCGTGGTACAAAAGTCATGAATTGTTTTTCCACAGATCCGGGCATTTTTTCGAATTGCTTCACGCAAAAGGCGTTGAACTTGTAGGTAGTACTCCTTATTGACTGTTTCACCTGGTGGCAGGAATTCATGATGCACTATACCATTAATATCGAAGAACACAGTGAGTATAACCTTCACGTTCGACCGCACTTGTTGAGCCTTTTTCAGTCTTGGCAAGCCAGAATGCCTCCACTGGGATGATTGAGCCTTAGTTTCAACGTCATATCCGTAAACCCATGTTTCGTCACCTGTTATAATATGTTTCAGTAATTCTGCATTGTGGTTGACTTCATTTAGTGACTCTTGAGCAACTTCCATTCGCCGCTGTTTTTGTTCAAAATTTAACAATTTTGGAACGAATTTTGATGCCACATGTTTCATACACAAAACACTGGAAACAATGTCATGACATGATCCAGTCGATATGCCAAAATCATCAGCAACCTCTCTAATTGTAATTCGGTGATTGTTCATAACCATTTCTTTCACTTTTTCCTCGTTTTCATCGGTTGTTGATGTGCTGGGGGCATCCAGGGCGTTTGTCATCTTCAACATCTTCACAGCCTTCTTGGAAATGCTTATACCACTCGTAAACTTTTGCTTTACTCATAGCAGACTCACCATAGGCCTTTGTTAACATTTCACACACTTTGTTACACTTTATTCCATTTTTTTATGCAAAATTTGATACAAATTCTTTGATCCATTTCTTCTAACAAACGAAAATAGCCGAGCTCATAAAAACACATCTAACCTTAGTGGCTGTCACAGACAAAGTCAACAATGAAAACAGCTGAAAGTTTTATCTTACTTCAAGGGCATGTATATCAACATAATAAAAAAAAATGTTTGACATTCGGACTCTCCAAGCCATCGAAATTTAAAAATTCTTGTTACTTTCTAAACACACCTCGTGTGTGTGTGTGTGTATATATGTATATATATATATATAAAACTATTGCTGTAAGTGCCAGTTTTACAACAAATAAAATATAAGACCATCACCAAAATAATTTATCGGGTTTAATAACAAGGTTTACCATACCCCTTACAATCATTACAATTATTATATTGATGCAGACATTTCATTTAACATTTGATTATGACTAACAAAACAAAAAAAGTTAAATACAAACACAGGAATTAAGTTCAGTTAAGTATCGTTCATGAAAACTAAGATCACTTTATTAAAGTATGTAACGTAAAATTTGTCTTATATTGAACTTTATTTGTAAGTCCGCTTATTTATTCATGTGGATGTGGAATGATTGTAGTAGTATAAATCAGTGATTACAAGTACATATAGTTTATCAAGTTGAGAAACAACACAAAACAAAACTGCCAGATGGCTGTACTTCATCAGCATCAGTTGTAGACCTTTTAACATTAAATATGGCTATAACAAGGTTTATCAGGAGATATAACAAGCATACATCCATGTAGGTAGATATACATTTCCTAGAAGTAATGACTCACCCGGCAGAAGTCTGTTATGGTGAAGTGACAGATATTCAGAGGCCGGTTGTGCCGAGTTCTGCTGTATTCTTAAATACCTTATAAAACACCATTACCAATTTTTAATTTTTATTGTTGTATGTAATTTGAATATAGGTTTGTTAACATAGTTCACAAATTAAGTTCAACCAATTGAATATTGCTACAGACATGTAATATATGTTCTTATAATATACGAGGGTGTTCTGAAAAGTTTCCGACCTAACAAAATACAAGACATTTTTTTAGAATTTTTTTTTTATATTTTTCAATATAGTCTCCTTGTACCTCTACACACTTCTCCCAGCGATGCTCCCATCTCTGTAACCCGTCCAAATAGTACTCGGCGTTTTTCTCTGCAAAATAATTGTTCATGAATGTAATTGCCTCTTCATTTAACAAAAATCTCTGTCCTCTGAGTGCAATATTTAGATGAGGGAACAAAAAGAAGACGCTTGGGGCTAGATCTGGTGAGTAAGGCGGATGGTTAAGCAGTTCAAACCGTAATTCGTGGATTTTCACCATGGCAACCGCTGAGTGTGAGACGGTGCGTTGTCTTGGTGAAACAGGATTTTCTTTTTCTGCAAATGTGGCCGTTTTTCCGCAAGTTCTGACTTCAGCTTGTCAAGTAATGATGCATATTATGCTCCTGTAATGGATTTTCCTTTTTGAAGACAGTCGATTAAAATAACTCCATGACTATCCCAAAAAACAGTCGCCATCACTTTCCCAGCCGAAAAAACAGTTTTTGTTTTTTTTGTAGCCGGTTCCCCCCTTTGCAGTTCACTGTTTGGACTGTATTTTTGTTTCGGGCGTATAATGGTGTATCCAAGTTTCATCTACAGTAATTAATCGGCACCAAAACTGGGATTTATTGCGCCTAAACTGCGCCAACAGAGAATCCAACTCATCTTTGATTTGCGTAGGCGTATTGCCTTTCAAAAACAAATATTTAATGACAGCTCGATACTCGATTTTGTCCATTTTCATATAAATACTTACATCAACTCACTCAAAAGACTGTTACATAACAACTGTGCATCCAAAATGGCTGAAACTTTGGTGAGTAACTGTCAACAGATGAACAACGAAATTCGAGTGCTGCCAGCGACGAGTGCTGCTATTTTCATGTTGAGGTCGGAAACTTATCAGACCACCCTCGTATATGTTCATGAAATATGTTTTATAAAACTTTATAGAAGATGTTTATTTAGAATTTTGTATTGTGTAACAGAACAAGGAAGTAAATATATGCCACCTTCAGAGATCAAAAGTGCCACAGCTGATACCACAATGTCTAACACTTCTGCCTCACTTGTGCATCTTGAAAGGCGAGACTGTGATATACTGGTATCTATATTAATATAAAAATATTAAAATTTTGATTAAAGTATTTAGAGAGAAATTGTAATATAGAAATGTCTACAGCCCTTTTGCCATCGTTTGGTTAGTTAATTATTGACAGGTTGTGAAATTGTAATACTGTTACAAATACTTCCACATCGTGAAATGAGAAAATAATTGTAGCAAGTAAATGTTTCGCTGACTTGATGGAAACAAATTTTTAAAAACTAACAATATTGAATAGCATCATGAAAACAAATATTTTTATACTTACAAATCAAACTGTGCATTACTAATTTTGGTGTTAAATGATTTTGGCTGCTCAAAAATCTTAAATTCATATATTTTTTCATTTTACACTTTTTGGAAAATACGATTTAATTATCAAAAATAATGTAGAACTCTGTATAAGCATTTTGTATTTCTTGAAGAATGCAAAAACAAAATTTAAAATGCTTATTTATGAAGTGTTAATGCTGATTGCTATGGTAAAATCAGATTCTCGGTAAAGTAGAAATAAAAATGTATGATTTTTGAAAAATATTTTGAAATGATTGAGTAGATATTGCAAATTAATGTACTTGTCTAAGCCATTTTTGTGTTGTTTGATCAAAATGTTCATTTATTTGATGTTATTTAATATTATTAGTTTTTAGAAATTTATTTCTATAATGCCAGTAGGACAGTTTCATGGTACAGGTATGTATATAAAATTATAATGGAGGAATAGCCTATATTCCTTCTGTTTCGTTAATACTTGGTTCATGGATAGTTCAGCATTTATTATGTTTTAATACTCTTGCAAATACTTCGAAATTATGAAATGAAAAACAAAGTAAAAATTGACAATTTTCCTATAGCTGCATTATTTGTAATTCTCAGCTTTCCTTTAGTAGGACTCTGCAAATGTGGTGCATACTGATTGCAACTACAAAGGGTGTTTTAATGCACCACAATTTACATCACTGTTATTCTGTTATATTTGTTTTTTTAACAGTTATTACACCTATTTTATGGTTGTAGTCTTGTACAGTTTATTTGTTATTTGTTTCTAAAATTGCTAATATGCAGTACCCTTTTACAGCCTATGATAAATTTTGTATTGTTTTTGTGTAGTTTATTTGATTAACTTTTGTTTTAGTGATTGTTAACCCTTTGCCACTCCTATTTAAAGTCCTGCCACTAGGACAAAATGGCTGTGTTATTAAAGGGACATGTAACTATAGCAGAAAATATGCTATCCCTTCGGAAAAAATCATAATAATTAAACTATAAGAGATAGACATATAATCCTTTTTTTATTTGATTCATAATAGATTTATGCAAGTGGTAAATTACTCACCTAATTTTGAACCTTCACATTTCGCTGCTGGTGGTATTCCAAAAAACACCCCACATGGCACAATGGAAGGTCATATTGTTTGCACGTGTATGTTGTCTGTTTACCACTCGCAGATGGGGCTTTTATCTTTTTTTCTATATATATAGCACACACTTTTGAACTGCCTAATATTTTTTTCTAGAGTGTGAAGCATTTTAATGGATGTTGTACCTGCGGCTAAACTTCTCTTCCTGCCTGTACGCTTATGAGACGAAAATGTTGCTATCGACTGATTCATCAGGTTTTACCTGAAGGTCAGCTGTCTGTTTCCTTGTGCTGTAGTAGGTTGCTGGTTTGTGAGGTCGTACAAGATGAATGAGTTCACAATACACACATTTAGAATGAAATGTAAAATAAATTTCCACCATTTTTTGAAGACCTACCAACACCTTAGTATTTACGTTTCTGATCACTTACATCCACCCCTCCCCCACATGCTTTGTGTAATATTAATAATAGAGGTTTCATTATCATCTTCATTTTCTTCTGATGATAATACTGAAATATCATTATCAGTGATTTCTTCTAAAATTTCTGCGTCTTGCTACTTTTTTACTCGAAACGCACAATGTATTTGCCATTGTCTCAACTCAGCTGAGCCCTCAATAGGTTACTTACTTTTAAACTTGACCTTTGTCATAATTTTTTTTTTATTCATATTTATACACGTGCAGGCATGCATGCTGGCAATTCGATTGCGTCACAAAACAGACATCTTCTTTTTCCTTGTTACTACGCAATAGATTTACGGAGGCTGCAACACGAGTGTTTTAGAGTGTTTAGGCAGGCAGGGGATATTTACATTTTGATCACTTTAGAGCATTAGAGCTGGCAAAGGGTTACTTGTATTACAGTGGGCTTCTACACTGTCCTTGTTTGCTGAATTTTATTGTTAAAATATTAACTAGTTGTAGTGTCTAAATGTTGTTATTTAGTTATTTTAGTTTTAAGTTCTAGGCACTTGTAAGCCAATATAAGTAGACAACAATAACTCCTTAAACAAAAATCTTTAATTAGAATTCAGTACACTTTATTTTTTGTTTAACAAATGTGTTATAGTTTAACCCAGTGTAAATCCATTTAACACACATGTTACAATACCTGCAGGTATGAATTGTTTCATGCCTATTGTTGATCGCTACTACACTTTGAGTAGTTCAAAAAACATTTATCTCTTTTGTTTAGAGTTGTTGTAGTAGTTATAAAATTTGATTAAAATTTTTGTCATAGTTCAGGTGCTAATAGTCTGCTGTAGAAGAATGCAGTGTTATGGAAAGGAGAAAATCTAGCTAAATTTTGTTTGATTAGGATTATGACCTATTCTTCCCATCAGTTGATCAACCGATCAACTCAACTCATAAAGGCTACTGCGGTTTTGAAACTCTATAGTTTCATCTTCAGGCTGTTATACAAAATGTTAAATCCCTCTGTCGAGGTCGTCACAGTCAAACAAAACATTAAAACATACATCACAAACACTGAGCGCAATTACATGTTTAAAATATTCATCATGAAATTTGGCTTGACCAAGCTACACATGTGACTCGTATGTCGTTACATTCTAAACTCCTTTCTACATTAGTCCGGAATGTAACGACGTATGAGTCGCGCGTGTAGCTTGGCAAGCCGAATTCCATGATGAATATTTTAAATGTGTAATTGTGCTCAGTGTTTGTGATGTATGTTTTAATGTTTTGTTTGACTTTATGACGACCTCGACAGAGGGATTTAACATTTTGTATAGCCTGAAGATGAAACTGTAGAGTTTCGAAACCGCGGTAGCCTTTATGAGGTGTGTGGATAGACCACTGACGGGAAGAATAGGCATATAATCCTAATCATTTGAATATGTGGTCCAGTGGCTGTGTTACAATAATGAATTTTGTTTCTCACAATTTTCTCACATATATAAGAAACACGGTACGAGTTGAACTTTTGGTTTACCCAAAGTGGGGTAGATTTGAGAGCGGGGTCTGTCTGCTGTGGGTTTAATTACAATTGCTTTTTATATTTTTATTTATTTGAATATTTTTTTTTATTTTGTTGCTTTTTTGATTGTTTTTATCCTTTGTATTTTTTGTTCTAGGATGTATTCAAGCGCTTGGAAATGAAAAAGGCATGTCTTTTATTATTGGTTTGATTTTTGAAATGTTTTTTTATTTAAATATTATATTTCTTGGTTTAGTGAAAACAAAAAATTACATGAATTTTAACTGTCTTAACTGATTTTGTTTGAGCATGACTCACTACTAAAACTGCATGTGAACAGGTATTTTTGTACCATTTTCATGTAAGTAGGAAAATTATTTTTAATTTCTTAAAAAAAAGTGCATTGGTTCAGTTTAACATAGGAAATTAAAATAATGTATTTTCTAAAATAAGATTTCATTGAAAAATGGTTTTTTTTTGAAAGAAACAGGTTTTTTTTAATGTTATTTCATAAACACTTTTTAGAATGAAAAAATCCAAGAACTACTGGCAGTGGAAAAAGAAATTCAAGATCAAAAAGGCAAGGAGTTCATAATTCAGAGCCAAAACAAGCAAGAGAAAGATAAGGTAAACTATGACTCTTCACTCTTATCATTAAGGTACTAAAATATTCAGTAAATACAGGGTAAAGAACTCTATTAATATTCAGACTAGTTACATAAAATGATTTTTAAACAATTTTAAAATGACTTAAGCAAAGATTATATTTTAGATAAGTATTTTCACTAATGTTTTCTTGTTCTTATTACTTTGCTACTTATTGATCCCATCAGCTCTCATTGACTTTGGATTGTCTTTTTCTAATCCATCGTTCTTCTTGCTTTTCTCATCTTTTCCCAAGAACATTCTTGACAGCAATACAGTGTTTGAATAATATAGTATTGAAGAAACCTCCTTCACAACAATTGCCCTTTCTCTTCAATCTTTGACTTGTCTTTCCCCACCCACCTTCGAGCAGTTTTCTTTCTTTTCCCCTCCAGGTTTTGCTCTATTGTTCTATGTTATTACAAAATAACCGGGAGTACTTTTCTTTTCCAAACCCCTAAGCTAATGTTTTTATTTTGATTTGTGACATAATATTTCAACTCGGTTATAATCTGTTGACACCTGTGTCACTGTAAGAAATGAGCTTGTAACAAGAAATGAAACCAGTCGTCCGTTACGTCTCTGGACACGATTCTTAATAGCTTTTTTGAGTATCTTTTGCACTATTTAAACCCGCAGGGGGGTGCAGACTAGCTGCACCTACTGAGAGGACCTAGACGAACCTCGCGGCACCCGAGTCTAGCAGACACTTACACTTACAGCACTACACTTACGATGTAAACACTTCACACTCACACGTACATTTAGGGATTTGCTGTGCTTGTTCCGTTACGTCTGGGAGTGGCGATTCTGCTTGGTTTCCTTTGGCGGGGCCAAGTATGTGGAACCTGATGTGTGCCTAGCACTGCCGAGGACCTCTGATGGGACAGGTTCTGGAACCGAGCAGCCTATAGGCGCTTAGCAAGCGCATGAATGTTGAGTTATGGGTGTCGGAGCCCATAGCTGGGTCTATCGAAACAAATGGTTGCATTCTATGAGTACATAGAGAGCGGCTGCCAGTGGTACTTGGGTTTGGGGAACCGTAACGATGTACGGAACCCATTCCTAAAATATTCTGGAGTGCTGACAGACCATGTATTTCGGCTCCAGGATATCTGGAGGTCCCCATTTTTTTTTCTTCATTTCATTTATTTTTTTTTTTTTTTTTTTTTTTTTTTTTTTTTTTTTTTTTTTTTTTTTTTTTTTTTTTTTTTTTTATTGGGGTTCTCGCTTTAGTTCGAGTATCCTGGGCTGCTGGTGGTCGTTTGGGTGCACCCTGTGCCAGTTGTTCAAAGTCTTCATTCATGAATCGCTTCGGCAAAACAAAGCATGGAACAAAAACAAAACGCCAAAAATGTGTTAAAGAGGCCTCGTTGACTCACGTCGGACAGGTCTGAGAGTAGCAGTGGGAGTATTGACATGGAAGAAAAGGAGATGGGTGCTGCAGTTGTTCAGCTCCTTCTCCTAGATTTTTAGTTTTTAGAAATTCTGAGGAAGGGTCCGACCTATCGAAAGTGTCTCCTTTCCTCATAAACAAGGCTATCGTTGGAAGAGTAGGTCCTGTAGCGTCTATTAGGAAGCTACAAAATGGTACGCTGTTAGTTCAGACTAGTAGCGACAAGCAGAGCTTGTCGCTCCTAAAGATGTCTTCCTTTTGATCGGATCAAGGTTTCTGTGGAGCCCCACAGAACTTTGAATTTTGCTAAAGGAGTGGTAAGCGTGCAGAGATCTCCTCCACCTAGACCTTGAGGAGATAAAGTCTGAGTTGGCATCAGAGTCAGTTACGGATGTTTATCGCATTCTGCGTAATGAAAATGGAAAAAAAAAGTACCAACTGCTTCCCTCATTCTGACTTTTGGTAAACCCACAATCCCGGAATATATATTTGCCGGATATCAAAGGCTTTCTGTTCGAGCTTACGTTCCAAACCCGAGAAGATGCTTTAAGTGTCAGGGGTTTGGACACGTGAGTTCTACATGCAGAAAGCCCGAAATATGTGGTAATTGTGGTTCGAATGGCCATGGTGGTGACAATTGCACGGATGACCCAAAGTGTTCCAATTGTGGTGGCGATCATCCGCTCGTTCCTTCAGCTGCCCCAAGTATAAGGACGAAAGCAGTTTTGACTATCATGGCAAGGGATAAAGTTTCATTTTCAGAAGCTAAAAAAATATTCAAAAGTTCCAGAATAATTGAGGGTAAGTCGTTTGCGTCGGTCGCGTCTAGTAGCAAGACCTCATTTAGAAATTGCGATGAACTGACTAAAACTGTTAAAGCACTGACTGAGCAAGTAGCTCAGCTGTTATCCGTAATTTCAACTGTTACCACTCCTGCTTCCAGTACATCTGATCAATCTATGTCTATCTCTTCTAAAGAAAATCAGTCGAAAATCTCTAAAAATCAAGCTCCAAAGTCACTTGTGACTAAATCTTCAAAACCTACTCTTCCTGAAGCAGTTCCATCTGCTTCAAAAATGATGGTCCGAACTAAGTCACAAGTGGTAAAACCGACAGTAAAGTCTGTTTCTCCTGGACTTGCTTACTTTTTAAAAATCAAATACATACCCACCAGTAGTTGGGTCTAAGGATGCGGATAAGAAATTAGTTAAAAATACCTCTAAGCAAGTTAAAAACTAAAACTAAAACTGAAGCCGTATCAAAAGCGACTTCTGCCAAAACAAATGTATCTACAGAGTCCGACATGAATCACAGTAGTGATTCGATGTCGGTAGACTCTGATAAATCAAAAGTTGTACATGACAAAACGAACAGAACACGCTGCTATATTAATTTATTTTACTTCAATGTCTGCATTTCCAATTAATAACAATGTGGTACAGTGGAATATTAATGGGATAAGAAGCCATATGGAAGATCTCAAAGTTCTTGTCTGAGATTCATCGCCTTTAATACTTTGTCTCCAAGAGACGCACTTGCATGAATCCCACACCTTCAATTTTAGGGGTTATTCTATTTTCAGAGCAGATTTCGTCACTGAGGAAAGAGCCAGAGGTGGTGTAGCCATATTGGTTCACAACTCTGTCCAGTCCATATCTGTCAATATAATAACTCCTTTACAAGCTGTTGCCGTTCAGATTACCGTTCCATTCAAAGTTACCGTCTGTTGCCTTTACTTGCCGCCTAGTTACAATTTCCAACATCATGAAGTATATGATTTAATATCTCAGTTGCCACAACCGATTTTATTGACAGGTGATTTTAACGCTCACCATACTTCATGGGGTTCCTTATCCTGTAACTCAAGGGATTACGAATCGAAGGAATACGGTCAAACTTAGATTTGTGTCTCCTAAATGACGGTTCCCCGACTCACTTATCAGCATCTACTGGCGGATGGACAGTTGTCGATTTGTCATTTTGTAGTCCAGTTTTGGCAACAAAGTTTGAATGGTCGGTGTTACCAGATCTGTATGGCAGTGACCATAATCCCATTAATATTTCATTTTGTACTTTACCTCATGTGCAACGACGCCTGCCGCGTTGGATCCTTAAAAGGCAAATTGGGAAGAATTTACAAAAAGATTTGTACCTCCAGACATTGAAGTGAACTGCATTAACACAGTGGTCAAGAAAATCACCAGTACGATTTTAAATGTAGCCAAGGATGTTATCCTAAAACATCCATAGAACCCACCTCGTCCATCTGTTCCTTGGTGGAACGAGGACTGTAAGGAGGCTTTGCGTCTACGCCTAAAAGCACTACGGATATTCAACAAAAGCCCGACAGATGAAAATCTTGAGCGATACAAAATTCTTAGAGCTAAAGCTCGAAGAATTTTTAGACAAAGTAGAAAGGAATCTTGGTCGCAATATATCGGAACAATATGCAGAACAACGCCAACATCTGTCGCCTGGAAGAAACTGCGCTCTATATCTGGGCGTGTTCCATCAACGGAGTTGATGGGTCTTAAACGGCCGAATGGAGAGTTAGTTTCTCAGTGTTCGATATTGTAAATTTATTAGGATCATCTTTTGCTAGCTATTCCTGTTCTACGGCGTATAACGCTGCCTTTCGTAAATACAAAAGTGCAGTGGAACCATTGCCGTTCACCATCGGTATTTCTGACTCACTCTCCTCTTAATAGGCTGTTTACTCTGCATGAGCTGGAATCTGCACTGTCTTCAACGAAGGACACAGCTCCCGGTCCTGACAACCTCGTATATTCCATGATCAAAAACCTTCCAGCGTCAGGTGGGCTTGCCCTCTCGAGATATACAATCGTATATTCGATGAACATACTTTCCTGACGCTTGGTTGGAAGCAATAGTAATTCCTATTCTTAAGCCAGGTAAAGATAAAACTGATGCAAGTAGCTATCGTCCGATTTCTCTTACCAGCGTTCTTTGCAAGCTGGTAGAAAAAATGGTAAATCGTCGCCTTGTTTGGTATTTGAAACCAACAATTTACTTTGCAAAGACCAGTGCGGCTTTAGGCAAGGACGATGTTCTGTGGATCAATTAGTGTCTTTGGAAGCTGCAATACAAAATGCGTTTCTCTTGCGTCAAACACTAGTAGCTGTTTTTTTCGACCTAGAGAAGGCATACGACATGGCTTGGAGAAGGGAATTTTGAACACTTTAAAATCATGGGGTATACAAGGCAGGATTCTGTATTTTATCCAAAACTTCCTTAGTAATAGGTATTTTAGGGTGCGTCTTGGTAATACGCTATCAGATCGCTTCTACTTAGAGAATGGTGTTCCACAGGGAGTGTACTTAGTGTTACTCTGTTTGCTATTGCAATCAATAGCATAACGTCTAACGTCACGGTCCCCTGTCAGATGTTCTCTCTTTGTAGACGATTTTGCTATTTACGTAAGCACCAGAAACATGGCAACAGCTGAAAGATCCCTTCAGCTGGTAATAAATAGGTTGCAGAACTGGACGAGAACTACTGGCTTTAAATTCTCCGCTGCTAAAACTCAGTGTATTGCTTTCAGTCGCCGTCGACAGATCCAGGCTCCGTCGTTATATCTTGATGGTATACAGCTTCGGACTTCTCCATCCGTTCGATTCTTGGGTCTAATACTCACTTAAAGGCTCTCGTGGAGCCCTCACGTGCGTGATTTAAAATTAAGATGTAATAAAATCCTGGATATGTTGAGGGTTCTTAGTGGGTCTCGATGGGGTGCTGATAGGACCTGTATGCTGATGTTTTACCGTGTCGTAATTGTTCGCGAATTGATTATGGCAGCATTGTTTATTCATCTGCTAGACCATCGATTTTAAAGCAACTAGATCCCGTCCATAACTCTGCAATCCGCCTTGTTTCTGGTGCTTTCCGTTCAAGTCCCGTCGTGAGTATTCTCGCCGATGCTGGGGAACCTTCACTCTCTCGACGGAGACAGAAACTACAGTTAACTTATTTAAGCAATTTATCATCTAAACCATGGCACCCTGCTTTTAATACAGTTTTCAAAAATCAATTGGTGCGACAGTATGAAACTCGACCGAATGCTACTGCTCCTCTTGGTATTAGAACTTCCCGTATTTTTGATGACTTACGTATTGAACTACCCCAATGTTTGAAAGGTCCTTTTGTCTTGTCCCTCCGTGGAAAATCAATATGCCGACCTTTGATTTCTCCTTGTGTGCATACCAGAAAGACAACACTCCTAACATTGTGTATCAACGTGAGTTTTTCGACTGACTAGTTCATATCCATCTGCTAAATTTATTTTCACAGATGGCTCTAAGATGAATAACAAAGTTGGGTGCGCATTTTACTCACTGGACGAAACGTATAAGTATGGATTACCCTCAACTTGTAGTGTCTTTACAGCCGAACTCTTTGCCATCTTAAAGGCTCTGAACACTATTGAATTCGATAGTTTGCATTTTCGTAGTTTGTTCTGATTTTATTGTTATTTAGTTCTTAGTGTAATATAATTACTTAGTTTGTTGTTGTTGTTTTATTCTTACGTGTGTGTGTGTGTATGAAGTTTATTGATAATATTATGGCCTACTATTATTTTTCAGTTATTAGAAGACTTAGTTCAGCAACAGAACAAATTAGAAGGAGAAGTGGAACGTTTCCAGAACCAGAAAGAAGCAGAAAGAAATAGGCTGATTAACCATCTGCTCGAAGGTAAACAAATAAAAAAACATTGAAATGCATCTCTTTACTCTTATTATAAATTACCATGAGACAAGAATGTTATTTGCCTGTTTAGTACTTTTTTTTGGCAGAATGAAAAAATGTATAAGTGTGGCAGATTTGCTAAATGTCTTGTCTAACTAGTATAGTTAGTCTAACTAAGAAATAAACCATTGTGGGTGGCTTCATCAGGACATTAAGGTTTTACACAATATTGACTGGAGTGCGTTTGACTCTGTGAAGTATCGAACCGTTCCGAGCCTAGATAATGAATGATTCTTAGCAAGATCCAGCCAACTATCCAATCCAATTTAAGTGTCTTCTTCTTCTTCCAGTGGCTCCTTTTGGTTCACACCATTTTGGATCTTGCCTCCTAATACAATCCAGGAAAGTCACTGTTTCACTCTATCCAGGCCCTCGCAGATCAGTAAGTGATCCTTTCCAAACCTTGCACTTGTCAGAGGTTATTAGTCTCATCCTATGGAGATGCTTGGTAAGACAAAGTGGAAATTTGCTACAGCTACTTTGAGTGGAAGCATCTTATTGTCCTTAAAAAGGTTAAAAGGATCATAAGCTTTGTCTTGTAGGTTTTTCTTCATTTCACTAACAAATTTTTGCTGTGAGTCTGTTTTTAGTTTTCTTATAACTGCTTGTAATGACAGGGAGCCTGCTGGCTTTTGAATAATTTTTGTTCCTCTCTTCGCCAAATTATCTGCAGCTTCATTTCCCATCAATCCCACGTGTGCAGGGACCCACTGCATTGCGATATTGCCAACATTATTTCTTACAATCTTGTAATTCTGTCTGATATTTTGTATTACTTTGCTTTTTGGATTATCATTATTGGCTATTGCCTGCAGAAATGATTTGGAGTCAACTAAGACCTGTTTGTGTTCAGCCATGGTCTCATAATCAGGTGTTCGAGAGCCTCATTTACAGCTATCAATTCCGCCTCAAACACTGTAGAGTTTCTGCTTAGAGCAATGTAGTGCGAGAAGTGGTCACAATATATTCCAGCTCCTTTTTCTCCTTCCATTCTAGAGCCATCATCCTAGAGTTCATCCTAGAGCCATCATCCATTCTAGAGTTCATGGATCCAAGAGTCTGACGGGTATCGCACTTCCAAGGTTTCCAAAGCGATTTGAGATATTTTCACTGGAGTATCAGAGTTCTTCAAGCAGATCCAAGAGAATGTTAAAATCCATGAATTCCAATGGGTTCATGTGTTGAGGAGGTCGTTCCACATTTACTTTGTTATCTTATTAGAGATGATAAATTGTTTAAAGCTGGTCTGAGTTTTTAGCGTTTGCTGTGGAGGAGATGGTATTATCCATGGGTTATCAAATTCTTTTTGTATCAACTTTTCATACAAAATATGAGCTCTAATGTTGAAATCTTCTTCTAATGGGATGTTATTGGTATAGGCCTGCTGAACGTGTATTGGAGTTGTCTGAACTGCGCCAGTAATAAGTCGTAGGCAATTATTTTGGCTTATTTCTAGTTTGTTTTTTGCCTTTCTCATGGCAGTTGCCAACATTTCCCCTCCATAAGTTAAACATGGTTTTATATAGGATTTATGTAGGAGATCTAGAGATCCTCCCCATTTAACTCCGGCCAAGCGTTTAAGGATACTTGATTTTTTGAAACTTTTGCAGCAATTTTTTTTTGCAGAAAGTTTTCCAGCATTTGAACATAGCGAGCAGATATTATTGTTAGAGCATGGCTATCTTCATCCTCGAAAAAATATGGGCCAATTATTCCATTCGAAGAGATTACACACCAGACAGTCACTTTGGCTGAATGGAGAGGCCGTTCGTGAAGTTCTTGAGGATTGACAGCAGCCCAATAGCAAAAATTTTGTCTATTAACATATTTTTAACACGCTGAGGTGAAAATGAGCCTCATCGCTCATCCATAAATAATGGGCGACCAGTGGGTCTTCTTTAAACAGGTTTAATATGTGCTCACAAAAGCCAACGCGGATAGGATAATCTCTAAGATTCAAAGCCTGCACTATTTGAATTTTATACGGGTGTAAATGTAAGTCGTCATGTAAAATTCGTCTTACGGTTCGAGTTGAAAGCCCAAGAGCAACGCTGTGGCGCCTGGCAGATCTTCGAGGGCTTCGTATGACCGATAACCGTACTGCCTCCACATTCTCGGGTGTTCGCACTGTTCTTACACTACCACCTCTTCTTTTTGTTGTTTCACCTGTGGTTTTTAAGTTGTCAGTCCGAACAGCAATGACTTTCCTGCTTGGAACAGGAGCACGAGGCGCCAGATGAAAATGTCGGCGGAATTCGCGTTGTGCATGTATGTAACTTCGGCCATTTTATAAATACGCTGTAACAGCGAAACCTCACTGTTCACCAGTCCAATGGTATATGGTTACTAATTTCCAAATGTGTAGAACGGTTGGGTCACCGCCTACTTCCCTCACTCTACTTCCCCCTCCACTCTACCAGCTTTGTTGATCTTGTGCTTTGACTGCCCCACCGAGTATTTGCTATAAAAAAAAATATTCATTATATTGAATTCTTTATCAATGCTTTTTTTTGTGTTTTAAATTTTAATTGCTGAGGCATTTCAATTTACTGTATTATCCAAAGGCACTAAAAATATTAGTAACAGCGGTAAATAGGCAAAGAAATCATTCTTAATTCTGAGTTCAAATCTAGTATAAAGTTCTGCATTTGTTTTGGTTTATTTTAAATTCAGATTTTGTTGTTGGTCCCTTCGGTTTTGAATTATCCAGTGTCGACTGTCAAAGTGTTTTATTTAATGTTTCCAGTTGAAAACAACGCAGGGCAGATGATTAATGAACTTGTCGCATCAAATAATAAGTTCAGAGCATCAAACCAATGGTTAAAAGAGGAGGAGGAGTTGCAGCAAGCGTTACTGGGCAGTCAGCAGTCGTCACAAGCATTGCAACGTAAATACATTCTGAGTGAGTTCAAAGTGTGGACGTACAAGTTCGCTAACTGTAAAAAGACTGTGGTTTGAAAATAAACATCTTGGAAATCTTTAAATTTGCTAGAATAACTGTTATTTATTTAGAATAACTAGATTTATCTATAAGTTATTACTGTACAATATTGGTAAAGAGATATTATAATACTGAGATATTACAATCTCTTTATATTAATACAAAGAGATGTACAATACTGTCATAAAGATATTTATTTATTTATTACCATTGTTTCTATGCCACATAAAGGTAGAAATTAAAAGCTTGGTTGTGAGCTTAGCAATCATCTGCTTGACGGACAATTTCTTGATTAAAAAAAAAAAATGTAAAATGCAACTTTTGTTGTTAAATAAACATAAAAAGTAGTTTTAAAAAAAATATGGAAATATAACATAATACTCATGTTTTAATGTATATTTACCTAACTTTGAGCCTACACTTATTCAATAGGGTTGTGTACATACAATAAATGTAGGCACATGCCTAGAATATTGTTTGTTTTGAAACCAGATTCAGACATGTCTACCAACTCATTCCCCTTACAATGTAAGTTCATTGCCTTCTCTCAATTCCAGATGTTGAAAGATTACTCTGCGTAGTGTTCAAATTAGTCACAAGTCTCTGTCTTACAATGAATCAGCTTTTTAGTGTTGCAGATGTGTATTGGATGATACACAACAGTTCAGATTCATTTTGTCTGTCAAAACAAAATTAAGTAAAATGAATTGATAAAGAAGAATCTTGAGTGCTAAGTTGTTTCTCTTGAATTAGCGTTGTAACACTTTGAAAGCTTATTCAAAATACGCCAATAGGAAGATGGTGGACTAGTGAACCAGCTCGTTTTGTATAAACTTAGATCACAGTAAAGAACAATGTGTCATGTACAAACAAACACTAAAAAAAATATTGTATTTTTTACAAACAAATGATCTTTTTCGGTAGAAAAAGTACTGCAAAACCATGTATTCAATTTACAATATTGTATGGTAGTAATTTATACAATTTACAACAAGTGTTGTGTGTAATTATTATATGTCTTTTTGTCTTTGTTTAAGTACTTAAATTAAATAAGATGTAGCATACAAGATAGAGTGTCCATACGAAGTCAGAAAATGTACTATTTATAGTTACGCATTTATAATTCTATTAAATTGCCGTCTCGGTGGCCTAGTTGATAGCGTACTGGACTTTCACCCTGAGGACCTGGGTTTGATTCCCGGCCAGGGCTTGGCATTTTCATACGCTATAAATCATCCCATCGTCTGCCTTAGCCCAAGTGTGCACAATAGTCGGACGTTAAACAAAAAATATCTGAGGACCAGTTAGACATCAAAATCTAACAATAAAAGAATAGAAAAAAATGACACAACTTTTAAATTGGTCAATTTGAATTGACTTTATAGCCAACATAATGTTTTGAATATGTCTAGTCTAATGGTCAGGATCATAGATAAATCAATGTAGGAATTCATCAAAAAGGTATAAGTGTCTATTTGGAGGTAATAGGCTATAGTACTTTACCAAGGTTTTTTTTAAGGTCTGCATGATTTTTACCCTTAGCATTTTTGTATTAATCTGTTTTAAAGATGTTATACTACACAAATTATTAATATAGTATATGGATGGTTTTTAAAACAAGTTTGTTTCTGCATTATACTTAATATGAACCAATTATCTGGCACCTAAGCCACTCAATTTCATGGATAATCGATAGTTGACTCTAGTCAAGATGCACAAGTGTGTAGGTTGTCACAAAATAGGCAATTCCCTTGCCAAAAATGGAAAGAAAAAAAAATTTTGTAATTGTTAATCATTACGGTTTAAATTTTCTTAGGTTATAAGGACTCGTGTGTGTGTGTGTGTGTGTGTGTGTGTGTGTGTGTGTGTGTGTGTGTGTGTGTGTGTGTGTGTGTGTGTGTGTGTGTGTGTGTGTGTGTGTGTGTGTGTGTGCGCACATGCATGTGTGTGTGTATGTGTGTGTACATGCGTGTGTGTGTGTGCATGCGCATATCCGTGCTTGCACGCGTGTGTGTGTGTGCACGCGTGTATGTGCGTGTGTGTGTGTGTGTGTGTGTGTGCATGTGCATATATATGTGTGCACATCCGTGCGTATGTGTGTAGTCTATATCACATTGTTTTATCCTAACTGTGCCTTCATTAGTCTATCTGGTTTAATGTAAAGGAGGGGAAGAATAAAGACAAAAAATGTGAACTGGTATGATTGATTGCTTTTGTAGATGAAATGGAATCTCTCCTTGCTGAGGAATGTTTAAAACTTCAAGAATATGAACGTATTAAATCTGAAGTAGTGAAGAACTCGCTTGACAGGTAAAGTCAATTTAAAATTAACTTCTGTTAATCTTATCTATAATCTTATTAATATAGGGTCCGGCAGAGAGTTATGATGTTTTTAAAATGGTTGTTACGTGGCTGTTCATATTTTTCCGGAATGATTAATATCTACTTGCCAGCAGTTGCTATTTCAGTAACAATGGAGCCTTGATCAGCAGCACATCATATATTTTTTTACGGGACATTCTGTGGTACTCTCACAGCGACAATTTTAAAACCGTTTTAATATTGATCGTCATTGTTCAAGAAATAAAGAGAGTACTCTATGTTTGAGACATTAATAAATATGTCTAGATAATTGTCCAAACACTGCTGTTATATCTAGTTATGCCATTGTATAACTACCATTTTTCATGCTTTGTACTGGTAAAACTATATAATTGGTATGTCTAAAAAAGTACAGTGATTCTTCTCAAACAATGGCTTTAGAATTTGAACTGTGCTATGAAATTTGACCCATATATATATATATATATATATATATATATATATATGTAATTTAATAATAATATCTAGTTATTTGATATTTACTATTTTAAACTGAAGTTTCTTTTAATTATGTAAATTCAAAATTTGCAAGCTCATATTTAGTTAATTGAAGGATCCTGATTGGTTTGTAGTTGAAATATCTCGGGTTTAATATGTATCACATTTCTGCCCAGACAGTTATTGCCACTGCACTTATTGTATCTCCCGTTCAAGTTCGTATCTCTGGACGTCTTATTTGTTTTCATTATTGTATCACCGGACCACATATTCAAATGATTAGGATTATGACCTATTCTTCCCGTCAGTGGTCTATCCACTCACCTCATAAAGGCTACCGCGGTTTCGAAACTATCGTTTCATCTTCAGGCCGTTATACAAAATGTTAAATCCCTCTGTAGAGGTCATCACAAAGTCAAACAAAACATTAAAACATACATAACAAACAATGAGCACAATTACACGTTTTAAAATGTTCATCATGAAATTCGGCTCGGCCAAGCTACTTGGCTTGGCAGTCCGAAATGTAACAACGTACGAGTCGCATGTGTAGCTTGACCAAGCTGCATTTCATGATGAATATTTTAAACGTGTAATTGTGCTCAGTGTTTGTAATGTGTGTTTTAATATTTTGTTTGACTTTGTGACGACCTCAACAGAGGGATTTAACATTTTGTGCAATGGCCTGGAGATGAAACTATAGAGTTTTGAAACCCCAGTAAGTTGATAGACCACTGACGGGAAGAATATGTCATAATCCTAATCTTATTTGTTGTTATTTCAAGCAGAAAGAGTGTCTCATCAACCCTCTGCCAACCTAGCAAACACCCGGACTTCCACTATTTTTTACCCATACTACAACAAAATTAAAAGAGACAATATTTATCTTTGTATTTTTAAAATGTCATACCTGGATAGAACATACATTCTGGTTGGACACCCAGTGTGGACCTTACCGATCACTGACGTTCCCGAGCTACACCACCCTTAAACATTACATTATACGTAACCAGTATACCAGAAAAGAAACCTAACTACAATGTAAAATATGAGATTCATATGAAAAGACATAAATTCTTGATATGACTGAATAAGGTCCTTATACTTTTATAACAAAAATCTTATCACCCCATTGTAATTGATGTTAGTCGTCTCGGTGGCCTAGTTGATAGCGTACTGGGCTTTCACCCCAAGGACCCGGGTTCGATTCCCTGCCAGGGCTTGACATTTTCATACACTATAAATCATCCCATCGTCTGCATTAGCCCAAGTGTGCACAATAGTCGGACGTTAAACACCAAAAAAAATATGTAATTGATGTTAAAATATACAGAAATTAGTGTTTCGGTTTTTGAAAATCATCGAAATAGAAATTAATTTTCATTTTGAAACAGTTAAATAGATTTTTATGGTAGCAAATTCGTTTGAACTAGTACTAAAATTGATTTTGTCTTGTTTGAATCAAATTGGACCCTGAAGGTTGAGATCACACATCATGGTCCCTTGATCTAAGCATTACCATGAAGGTTATTTAGTAAAAATTGGCTTGAAAACAAAAAATAAAATATGCTCTTGAAACTCTGTATCAGGAAGCTATAAATGCATTTACACTGACAGACAGAGAACCTCCCCAGAATCTGAATGTATGCTTGTGCACTGGTGTGCACCTGAGGTACTTACATCACACACTTCACACTCTTCCATGATTGATAATTTCTTGGGGGTGACTTCTAAAGCCACGAATTTACAACCAAGGTTGTGAGCCCTGGAGGTTATTCTCAGCCGCCCCTAACCTGGAGAACAGATGCTGACCAAAGGCCGCCCAATCTGGGAACAAACGAATTTGGATTTAAAATTGTGTGTTGGTGGTGAAACCATCAGGCTCTTCCGCTCCATCCACCGTTGGGAATCCGAGATTCCTCTTCCGCTGTCAGGACCGTTGACCAAGTTTTACCTTGTAACCCAAGGCAGGGGCCCTTACAGGGTGCTACCATCCGGAGCCAGATGGACCCCGGTTTTTTAGCGAGGTGTTACTCCTCCCCTCCTCCTTCTTCATCCCTTGCGAGATGAAGCCCCGGGCTTGGGACCGGCAATGGCGGAGTTATATTTTCCTGAATATATTTTCAAATATTTTCATGATTTACAAAGATATAAATAAATAACACAATCCTGATCCATTTATTGACCTAATGGCATTCACACTTATGCCACTACAAAATAATGTACTGTAGAATTTGTTGTTTATAACATTAACTCTGTACTTTTTACAGAGAAGTAGAATGGGACCAGCAGGTGTGTGCAAGAGTGTTTGAAAGGGAAGCTCACCAGAACAAAGTAGTCGCTGCTGTTGCTGCAGATGAAGTTGCACAGAAAGCTGCTGTTGGTGTATTGTTGGAGAGAAGCGACTTGTATACGAAACAGCTGGTCGCACAAGTATCGCTGGTTGAACAACAGTTGGCTGTTCTGACATCACTGGAAGTACAACGGAAGAAACTGAATTCCAAACAACAGCTAGTATGTAGTTTATACTACATAACAGTTTATAGCTAAGCCAAATAGACTTTATTAATATAGTAATAATGAATTTATTTTCACAAATATAATAATTTTGTGACTTCTGGAACATAATTGACTTCTGGAACATAATTTGTTACTTAAGAAATTAAATTGTAATAAGAGTCTGTTTGTAATTGTCTATTATTTAGTAGTCACAAGCAAATTTTTCCTAATTGATTTATGGTTTTTTTTACTTACAGATTGACCTTATTAAAAATTGAATACAAGAAAGAATGAAAAAAGTACTTTATTTCCACGCGTATCATGTTAGGTTAGGTTAGCAAGATTTCCTAACTTAACTAATATAAAATAAATTTGTCATCTTTACTTGTTTTCCTGCTTTTTAAACATGATAATCTTTTGTTAGTAAGTAAAAAGGTATGGTAAATTCTGGTACAAAACGATGTTTCTGGTTTCCCTACCACATACTTTCAGTATTTGAATATAAGATCCTTATATCTCTTTTTCATTGTTGTTGATCCAATTCTTTAAACACATCAGTCTGTTGCTGGCAAGCAAAAGTAACATATATCTCAGCGTGGAAAAGTTGCTGTTTGTTGTTTGTTTTCCAATGGCTTCCGCTGGCTCACGCCATCTTTGATCTTGCTTCCCAGTAGAGGCCAGGGAGGTCTCTTCTTTTCTGCTTGTCTTCATCTAATTTTCTGCAGACCAGGAGATGGTCCTTGTTCATGATGGTGTCTGGTCATTCACACAATGTGCAGTTGTCATAGTTTAATATCTTAATTTTCTTCAGGTGTTCATTCAGACAGTCGTGTCCAGTTGTCAGCCGAAAGACTGCGACAGATGTTCTTCTCTGGAGGTCCTTGACCTTTCCATACAAGTCGAATACATTCTCATAAGGCTTGTTCTTTATGTCTTCCTTGACTTTGTTTGTAAATTCAAGATAAGATGTTCGCTTCAATGCATTAATCCTAGCCTCCAGTATGAGCATTCTTTTTGGTTTCTGCACTATAAGGGTTCCTTGTTTGGCCAGCTTGTCTGCCTGCTCATTCCCTTGTATGCCTACATGTGACGGGATCCACTGCAGTACCAATTCTGTGATAATGTGTTTAACTATTTTGTATTTCTTCTGGATTTTGTATTTCTTTTGTATCATAGAGCCTGCAGATGTTTTGTCAGCAATTGCTTGTAATGCCGATTTAGAGTCAACTAATATCACTATGTTATTATTCAACCATAGCCTCGTTATTATTTATAAAGTTGGAAAAGTTGCTTATGACTGCTAAATAATAAACAGTTGCCATTATATTTGAACACAGTAAAAAAGTTTAAAACTAAATAACTTTACACAATTATTTAGAAAGTTGTAGAGGTTAAAAATCACTAGATTCAAGAAGGAAATTTTTCGCTTTTTCGAAAAGTTTCTTATATTTTGAATTGTGTGTTTTTTCCACTGAAAAATTAAAATATTAAGCCAAGGTAAAGAAAACATTTAAATTAAAAGACCTTGCTAATGTATGGTCTCTAATAAGTTAAGTTGTTTGAATCTGTAGTAAAATTTCCTTGTCCATTAATTGCTCGGATGTAGTAGATTGCCATAATTACTATTAATGGTTAAATGTATGGAATCAAAACCTAATGAATTGGTCACTGTGTACTAAAATCTAGTAGAAACTTGGCAGTAATTTTTTAATAGCAGTTTATCATTGTTTTGGTTTTTCTTATTAATGTTTTAAAACCAGGTTTTTAGAGGAAATAGCAACGTGTGAAATAATTTTTCACATGTCTAACATAATGTGAACATAATTTCACACAGTTTTAGCATAATTAATTTTAAATTTAATTTGATTCAGAATGAACTGGCTGAGAAAAGGATAACTCTGTCCAATCTTTTAGTCGACCTTCTTGATCAGCAAGAAGAACGGAGACTACAACTACTCACAACATTGAAGAAAATGGAGCAGTGCAATGTAAAACATTTTTTTGCATATTTTAAACTTTTTGTGTGTGTGTGTGTGTGTGTGTAAGTATATATGTTTTATCAGCAAAAAAACTCGGAAAAATCACTTAATTTTTTGAAACGGATTCATGAAATTGTAGTAGTTTATGAAAATATAAATAACTATAGTTATATACCAAATTTGTTGTTGTGGCGGTATCAAACAACTTTTATGCACCGATATAATCGGCCCGTGACTGTGTTCAGTCAGACCAACAGAGCCTGAATTACATCGGCCCATGGCAGTATTCACACAACTTTTGCGCTGATGTAATCGGTCCATGGCGGTATTCACACAACTTTTGCGCGCCGATGTAATAGGCCTGTGGCAGTATTCACACAAATTTTGTATGCCAGTATAGTCGGCCTATGGCGATATTTACAAAACTTTTGCGCGCCAATATAATCGGTCCTTGGCGGTATTCAGTTAGACCAATGGAGCCTGTATTACATCGGTTCATGGTGGTATTCAGTCAGACCAACTGAACCCATATTACATAGGCCCGTGGCGATATTCACACAACTTTTTCACGCCGATATAATTGGCCCGTAGCGGTATTCACACTACTTTTGCATGCCGATATAATCGGTCCATGGTGGTATTCACAAAACTTTTGTGCGCCGAAGTAATCGACTAGTGGCGGTCAAAGGAATAAATATGAAATGAAGAAAATTTTAATTCAATTTTTTTTAATTCAGGCCTAGCTAAAAACCCGAGCGCTGAAAAAAAACCCGACCTGAACTCTAAAAACTCGGCCCGCAGATCCCTACTTTGGTCATAATATGATTTTTTGAAATAAGAGTAACAAGTTTGAATTAAAACAAATTTATACAATAGGTTCCTTTTTTAAGTTGCTTTTACATAGTAAATTAAAGAAGAGAATAATGTATACAAAACACTTTTTAAATGTTGGAAGATTTGTGCGTTGTTTATGCACTGTTTCTTTTGGTTGCATTTAAAAAAAAAGACTAACTTAGAGGGAGTTAGTATTAACTTCAGTTAAGTCCTCATAAAACAAAAATTAGAGTGTTTTAGCTCTACTAATGTAAATTGTTTTACCAGTTTAATGTACTTTTTCACGTTACAAAAGTTAAGTGTTGACAGATTTTTACTTTTATATTCTGATAATACATAAATTATTTAATGCTGTTAACAGGATAATACTGATGGAAATAAGAGTGCAGATTTTTGGTTGAGGCAGTACCAGAAGCTATTAAACATGCGCCCCAATGCAATCATTTCAGCTCAAAAAGATCTGGATCCAGCTTTGGTTCATCAGTTGGTTCTAAAGGGAGTTGCACACTGTTTACCATTTGTGGCCCAATGTGATCTCAGAAATTTGAATCCTTCTCAACTGATTAAGGTAAAGTGAACAAAATAATTCTTTGATTCTATAAGGAAAATATTTCGTTATACCGTTCACGTAAAATTAATTGTGCAATATGTACCATTGAAAAAGGTGACAGTATTTATTGAAGTTAATTTTTGTGCCAATTTTTATTTAATGTTTGATTTTTGTGTATCAAAATGTTTGTTTATTATATGATGTTATACAATTTGTTAATTTTTGGGAACTAACAAATATAATATTTCAGGGAGGCAGTTACTTCAATTATTTTAGATACGTATTGTGATTGTATGACAATATTTTATTTCAGGTTGGTTTAACTTCAGAAGAAGAACAAAAGGCTGTGTTAAATGCTGTTTCAATATACCACTTACAAAAAACTGCACACACAGCAGATCCTTCAGCACCTCCTTTACCTGAAGAAGAGATTCGTAATGAGTGTGTTGTCTGCATGGAGAATGAAGTAAGTGAAATTTATTTAAACATTCTTTGTTATAATAATTCTAATCAGGGTTTTCCTTGATAGCATTCTTTAGGTAATGGGGAAATTAAACAGTTGGGGCTTGTCAAAATAGCAAGTTGTAAATGTATAGACTGGCTTGTCAAATTTATTTCTTATAAAAGTTTATGAAATTCCATATCTCTTCGTAACATTTTTATTTAAGTAAACATTTTTTTTAATGTTTACTTTAGTATTGAAACATTAAAGCTCTTCTCCTTCTGCTGAACACTTCGCATAAACACCAAAACTGTGTAATACTGACAGATTCCAAGGCAGCAGTGCAGGCCCTATCATCATCAGCTTGCAACAATGTTAAAGAAATACATCAAATGTTACGAATGCTTCAAAAATTAAGCAGAAATATAGTGTTCCAGTGGTTCCCTTCTCATGTAGGTGTGCCAGGAAATGAGGCTGCAGATGAGCTGGCAAAGAAAGGTTCAATACTACCCCAACACAAACATTTTCCCAATCCAAATAATGCAAAAGCCATGCCCAAAAGTACAATGAAGAAACAGCAGATGGAAAAAATGAAGAGCATAGCAAAAGGCAAACACTGGGAAAATATAGACGAGGAATGGGATGGACTGAAGGAAAAACCAAGGAGACAGTCAGTGGCACAGTTCTGTCTTGACATGGGTCACGATTGCCTCGCCGCCCACTTGAAGCACATTGGAGTCTACTCCTCTGAAATGTGCCCTCTGTGCCAAGAGACGAACTCAAATATGAACAAGGAACACCTGCTGACATGCCCTGGATTGAATGCTGATTCGAGACGACAGAAGAGCTTCACTCGACTGTATTGGGAGGCAAGGATGCTGATGGACTGGAGTCCGGGCTAGCTATAGGAAATAACAACAACAACATTTTTTTTAATATACATTAAATTTGTATTTGTAATAATGGATTTATAATTTATTCATTTAGTAAATGACTTAATTTCTTGAAGTACTGCTGCTCAAACAAACA
Source organism: Callitettix versicolor (assembly GCA_022606455.1). Classification (NCBI taxonomy): domain Eukaryota; kingdom Metazoa; phylum Arthropoda; class Insecta; order Hemiptera; family Cercopidae; genus Callitettix; species Callitettix versicolor. Next base: position 43,964,266 of record CM040188.1, read on the forward strand.
TCAGGATTGATGAGGAGTGCTAATTTCTTTTTACTTTACAAAGTATAATAGAGATTTAGGCTGTAAGAAAAACGTATCTTAAGATTTTTATGAAGTATATCAGTTTACAGACCCTCCAAGTAAAAAATTGGGTTTTTTTCTGCAATCTATGTGCATATCACTGGACACTGATTGACTGATTTTGATGAAATTTAACAAATAATGTGTTATTTTTCACATCCTGGGACTATTTTTAATTTTTCCAAAAAAAATTGTTTTTCTATCACTTCTAATAAAAAAATTGTAGAAATTAACAAGAATCTGATTTTTTTCAAAATCAATTTACATCATTTTTGTACAATTTTATTCAAATATTAAATACCTAAACAAAATATATGGCCTTGGATAAGGTATAGGAGGGGAGGAGGGTTGAACTGAACATCACAGATGGCTACAGTAAAAGTGGAAACTTCATTCCACTCCGTGCTAATGACCTTTCTCAACACAGCAGTGCAGTACAAGATGGTTCAGATGAAGGTGTTTTTGCTGTTTTTGGTTTTAAGTGAAAATCCCTGTTTAAAAATATGCTCTTGGAAAAATGGGAAAATACCAGTGGGGCATTCACCTATAAACAAGAAAAGGCAAACATTAAAAAAATCTTAAGTTAGTGAAGGAGGGACCAGGCGAGGTTTTTTAGTACACTAGGTTCTTGAGCTGGTCATTCCAAAGTGTTTTTTGTCACTGTACTTCACTTACCAGTATATTACTGAGGCCGACAGTATCTTTTTGAAATTTTTGGACTTTGAACCGTAATGAAAAGTGAGCGAATGTCATTCAAAAAGATTTTGATCGGGCTATACAGTTGCTAGGTAACTAGACAAACTAGAAAATAGAGCAGCATCGCTCATGCCATCCACTGCCTCTGCAGTGGACAGTATAAACTGTACTTAAAGCCTAAAGGTTTACTCTCAAGAAAATCCAGTGAAAGAATTATCAACAAAACAGAAAACATTGGCCTAGATTATCAAAGGTTCATCAGCAATTTGATCATGTATAAAGATTTATAACTAATGTTAACATGCGTGACAAATTTTAAGTAAAAATAAAATTATGGATCAATAGTACATTGACAAAAATGTATCCTTAATCCATCAGGTTTGTTTTGTTTTTCGAATTGCTCTCAAATTATAAATTTCTTTTATTCAAATTTTGAATCTTCATGTATGGTCAAATTTGGGCAAAATCTTATAAATCAGTTTTAAAAAATTAAGCCGATTTTTTGTTGATTGCTTTTGAATCAATCACATTTTGTTGATCGCTTTTGAACCAGTTTTTTTAATTAATTGAATAGGAGGGCATTTATGTATTGTCTCAATTTGTTGAGTTTGTTGTTTTAAATTTTAATTTGCTTTAATCATTATATTGCTTTATCTTTTTTTAACGGAAAATGCTGAAGGTCTCTTTCAAAAGACACTTGTTTTCCTTTGAAATATGTTCACTCTAAAGACATGGTTTTACTCTTACGCTTAATCTTCTTAATTAAAAATGTTGTGCAGGTTTTACAAAAAATTAGTCTGGGTATTTAGAATTTTGTATTCATTACTTACTTTATAAAAAAAACATTAGGCTGATCCTTTGTTCAGTACTAGAAATGAATACACTTTTCCAGCACCTTTTGAAGACAACAGTGTTAAGTTTCAATTTTTTCAGTAAAGTATTATATTATGGCTTTCATTTGTTTATTGTTTCAAACAATTATATTTGTAAAGTAGAAAGTTGTTGTTTAATAAGAACAAAAAACTTTTAAATCAGCAATGGGACTAAATTTCTTAAAATCAGATTGACGTATTTCACTAAAATATTAATGATACATAAACAATAATTCCAATTTGAAATAAAACAATTTATATATGATTTGTAAAAAAATAGATTTTTTTAAGTGGTATGTTTTATTTGTGTGTTTTAATCAGAGTCATGGTTTTTTTTTATAATAAAATATGAGCAAGATTTGTGTAGTTAGTCTTGAAAAATTGTATTTTTTACTAAACTAGTCAATATTGCCATTCAAAAAAAAAGTAAGGATTTTTAAGAATTTAGTGACACGTACCAAATATCCCACACGGTTATAAATATGTGAAAAAGTGTAATTTGCTGTATTGTTTATTACATTTGTTGTTATTATATTGTTTTTCAGTGCCAAGGAGTGTTTGTACCTTGTGGTCACCTGTGTACCTGTATGGTCTGTGCAGTACGGCTCTTGGAATGCCCCTTGTGTCGTTCAGAGATCCAGAGAATTATACGTGTCATTCACCCATGAGTAATATACTCATTATTATACTTTGTTTTTATCTGGTATTGTAATGTACAAATTTGATTACAATTTCTATATTTTCTGAATATATCACAGTAATTTTATGAATATTAATTAAGGTTGTGCAAGCTGGGTTTCAACTTTGATCCAAGTAAATTACTTTTCTTTTTCAGCTAAAGTAGTTTTTAAATTATACTTAACAGCTTACATTGTATAATTTTTTTTTACTGCTGTCTATAGTATAATCATCAATTTTTTACATACTTATCACATTCACACATTGACTATATAAAAATTTATTTTTTAAAATTAGTCATTCCTTCAATAAACCTAGTTATTTCATTACAGGCTTTCATTAGATTGGCATATAAATCTCCTGTTATCATGGTATCATTTGTTTAAAATTTAAACTTAGTTTTGAAAGGAGCTTACACATGAGTACTGTACCAAAACGTGTAATGTGATTGTCAGTAACAGGAACAAACTTTTACTGACTTCTTTTTTAAACTGAACCCAAGTACTCGTTATTTATGTTAATTTTTTAAACCTGCTTTTTGTATTGGTTGTGTATGTCAAAGTCCAAATAATTGTAAATATAACCAGTTTGATATTTTGTACTAAATTTTATGTAGACTAAATTGATTACTGTCATTGTACTAAACAAAATGATTCATTTATGACATTTACAGAGACAGTTGGTAAATCATATACAAAAATACCGAGGAGTACTTTCCTAAAAGTGTTTAGTGGAAATGGCATTGTTAGCACATAGAGAGGCTAGGTATTGTTCCATTTAAATCAAAAACTTATTTTCATTAAATTTGGAATGTCAAAGGTAAAAAGAACGAAAACCTTGTTTATTTAAAGTTGATGGAACCTGAATCTTGTCAGATGATAAAAAGTTTTGATCAACCAAAAAAAACAGTCTTTTACTCTAATTATATGGTAATATAACAGGGTATTTTATTACCTACTAATGTAATAAAATCGTTTAACTCAGCAGTGCAGTCCAATCTGCCATTTTATTTTTATGTACAACGGTCTCCACTAACAATACTGTATTTTTTTTCAAATTGTTTTTAAAAAGGTTCAACGTTTTTAGTTCACTGTATGTATTGTATAGTAGAGTGTCCAAGTTATATTAAATGCATAAGTTTCTTTTAGTCATTTAATTTTTGATAAGCAGAAACTTAATTTAACATACACTCCACAAAACTTGAAATATATTTTTACGTACCGTTTAAAATTCATTGTGACCTATATTCCTGACCATCCAATTTCTAGTTGGTCATTTTGTTTAAACATTAAATATTTTATTTAATGTTTTATTTTGTTTAAAAATATTAAACAAAGTGAAAAATTATAATTACAGAGTTTTTTAAGTACAGGAGATTTATGTCAAGGTATTGTGCTCATTTAAGGGAAAATGAATTTTAACACTCATTTTAAGAACTTAATTTAGTATTACAGTAAAAACTTATACTTAAAAATCTAAAGAAACAAGTAGTAGTTTCAGTTTGAAAACTTAATATTTTCATATTTAGAAATTGTTTTTACTGAAAGTTTGCGTTGATGTCACTATCTGCAAGTGTTGAACGGTGTCAATCAGGGAAGCGGATAATTCCAGTCAATACTACAAATTAATACAAGAAGGTAATATGCCCCTATAAATAAAAGAAAGCCGCCTCGGTGGCCTAGTTGATAGCATACTAGGCTTTCACTCCGAGGACCCGGGTTCGATTCCCGGCGAGGGCTTGGCATTTTCATACGCTATAAATCATCTTGTCGTCTGCCTTAGCCCAAGTGTGCACAATAGTCCGACATTAAAAAAAAAAAAAAAAATATATATATATATATATAAAAGAAAATGTATTTGATTAATATAATCAGAAAAAAGGTGATTCCGTTCAGTACTAGAAATTAATACACTTTTCCAGCACCTTTTGAAGACAGTAGTGTTAAGTTTCAATTTTTTCAGTAAAGTATTATATTATGTTTTTCATTTGTTTATTGTTTCAAACAATTATATTTGTAAAATAGAAAGTTATTGCTTAATAAGAACAATTCATTTTCATACACATCTTAAATGAATCATACTGTATTTTATAATACTAGTCCTTTAATTAGGAATTATATCGCAAACCTATTTTATTATTATTTACAAGAATAGTTTAGGTTATTGCCTTCGGAGAGTTTTATTTTATTACTTATATTAAATAACATATTTTTTAAGTAAGGAAAATGTTTTAGGGTTTATTGTTTTAATTATTTTATACACAGACAATAAAGCTAGGTAGTGGGTAGTAAATATTTGACCCCCCCCCCCACTGCCTTTTTATTTTTTATAGTTGCTATCAGACATATGCACAAAGAATTTTATTGAAAGCTCAGTGTTTGAATTAACTGTACGCATTTTCTACGATATATAAATGCTTTATAAAACTTAAAGTTTTATTGTTGTAAAAGTTAGTTTTATTTCAAATAATTTTTTTATTACTGAAATTATTTATAAACCATTAGTGACCTTGTATTATTTATTCTTACTAAAATGTATTCTTACTGATTTGGAAAAATATCCGTGGTGATGGTGGACTAAGATGATGGTCTAATTCTTAGTAAAACGTTCTTCAGAACAAAACATTAGCAATAAATTTGTAACCAATTAAAATTGAATCCTTGGTTTGTTTTGTAAAATGAACAAAATTTATATTTAACATTTACCAAGAAATATTTGAGAATGGATCATAATATCGCTGTTCCACCAGTTTGAAAATCACACTCAAGTAGTGTTATTCATACATAACCAGTATGTCTTCCATAATTATTTTTAGATTATTGTAGAAAATAAGGTATTTAAAATAATTCAAAGGTTTATTTTAATCCGACCGACCATTAACAAGAAAAACTTTCATAGTCAAGAAAGTTTTTCGTATTTCAAAATTGTGATCTTTAAAACTTATTAAAAAGTTTCAAAAACAAATATCCCTATCTAATCATATGTAATCGTAATATGATGAGCCGCCTCATTGGTCTAGTTGATAGCGTACTAGGCTTTCACCCCGAGGACCCAGGTTCGATTCCCGGCGAGGGCTTGGCATTTTCATACACTATAAATCATCCCATCGTCTGCATTAGCCCAAGTGTGCACAATAGTCGGACGTTAAAAAAAAAAAAAACCTAATATGATGATAGACTAGACTATGCTGGATATTAGAGGGTGCCATTTAAAATACTTTGTATTGGGAATGTGTAGGTACAGGTAAATTAATGCACTAAGTTATGGATTGTTTCTGTAAAAAATATTTATACTGTACAGTGATCGGGTGTGATTTACCTGAACAAAACATAACGCGACAAAACAGTCACTACTGAAAGATGCATTGCCTTTTACTTGCTTGTAGAAAAGAATGATTGTCGACAAGAACTTAATATTTTGCAACCACAATCCTAACTCAAATAATCTTTTTAATTTACTTTACAAGAATATCAATAAAAAAGTAAGCAGATAAAACAAAAGTTCTCAAATCCAGGAAGTTTATTCATCCTTCCCTATTTAGTACTGTAATTAGATTCAATCCCGTACCAGTTACCGTGAGGGAATATTCGACTGACTTTTCATTAATATTTTTTCAATATTGTTTTCTCAAAATATTTTTATATTATGAAAAATATAAATGAATGGTGTATTGTGTGCACATCCTCACAACTGAACAAATGAATGGTGTATTGTGTGCACAACCTCACAACTGAACAAATGAATGGTGTATTGTGTGTGCACAACTGAACACATTCCGTGCTCACACTACGCACCTTAATTGTCCACTCTGAAAACATATTTCATTACACTATAGCTTAAAATTGTTGCCGTATCGGTGGCCTACTTGATAGCATACTGTGCTTTCACCCCGAGGATCCGGGTTCGATTCCCAGCCAGGGCTTGGCATTTTCATACGCTATAAATCATACCATTGTCTGCATTAGCCCAAATGTGCACAATAATCGGACATTAAAAAAAAAAAAAAAAAATGTTAATCCGAAATTTTGTTTTGTAACTAGATCAGAAATGAAAGGACTTTATTAAATTTTATCTAACATTGGTATATTAAATTTAAACAGTCTAAAACTTGTTAACCTCCAAAATCAATATTATAAGTGAATTTCGTACAATTCGACTGATTTAGCTGAACTTTTGAATTATTTGAGCGAAAGTTTCAGTTTTAATGTTTTTAGTTTGCTACTATTAGAGTGAGTCACTCAGTATGTCGAGTAGTGTACCAAGTTTTAAGTTTGTAGTAGACCTGTTGAACAGCTAAGTGAACAAAATAATTGTGAATGAATCAGTGACCATACGTAGTTTTGTAATATTTAGGAAAAGTGTAGTAATTGTTAATCGAGATTTACCATTGCGTTGTAATGCTAATTAAAGATAAACAAAAAATTTTGTGTTTATTACAACTGCATTTTAGGTCAGGGTGAGAGAAAAGCAAATTTTTTTCAGCTTGGCTATTAACGGCAAGTCGAAAGCAATAACCACCTGTGTCTTCCCCATAATATTATTTAAACTTTTAAGCAAATCTTATTTTTGTGACTTCTATTGTGCTTTAAAGCAATACAGCTGATAAAATTAATAAATAACGAACAAAATATATAAAATAAAACGACAGAAAAATGAATACATACAGAAAGCTCACCAAGGTACAACAAAATTCATTAATTGACAACTAGTTTAGATTTATTAACGAAGATTGTGTTAGGGCATCTAAAATGCAGTTAGTTTATAGCGGTGTTACCATAGATGTGCATTTGCCTTTCCATTCTCCTCGCTATCCCCTCACCCATTAAAGTGTTCATCTGTGTTAATTAGTAATGCCAGGTCAAGTACTTTGGCTCTGATTGAAATTGAGTTAACTAAAAAAATGACTTTTAAATTTAAATTAGACACAAAACTTGTTGGGAATTTTTGCAAAGAAATTTGGTTTAATTTCATTTCTCTTAGACGTTATTCACATAACATTTTTAATGATAAAATCCTCTATATTTTTGTTTGGAATTCGAATACACATATAATTCAAATAAATTTTGTACAAAACTTAAAATTCTGAAACATTTAATGTGTTTTTTGTTTTTGATATTTTAAGGCGAAAAGCACATTGAGGCTATTATTGCCTCCCTAAATTAACTTAAGTGTAGTGTAAGTGTGTGTTAGACTCGGGTACCACGAGGGGCGTATAAATCCTCTCAATAGGTGCAGCTAGTCTGCACCACCCCCCTGCGAGGCATTTAATGTGAAAAGAATATTAAACATAAGTATAGCTTTCAAAAATTTATTCAACATTAACATTAAATTAAATTATTCTTAAATAACAAAAATCGATTGGCAAACATAATTGATATGTTGTACTTCAATATTTCACTCCAAACGTAATAGAAAATGTACACAGCTCATTTTAAAATGCTACCTTCAAAAAGCAGTATCTCTTTTGAGGATTGGTCAGTGTATCCGCCCTAGCCGCCTCGGTGGCCTAGTTGATAGTGTACTGGGCTTTCACTCTGAGAACCCAGGTTTGATTCCCGGCCAGGGCTTGGCATTTTCATACGCTATAAATCATCCCGTCGTCTGAATTAGCCAAAGTGTGCACAATAGTCGGACGTTAAACACCAAAAAAAAATCAGTGTATCCCCATATTATTTCTACATAGCAACAGTTTTTACACATATGTTATAAAAAATTAAAGGGTTTCTTTATTCCTCCTTTTTTTTACCCTAATTGTTTTTTTACGTTGTGTCATTTCTATAAAATTACTAAGTAAAGTGACTAGATTTTCAATTCCATTGTCAATGATCGTACACTACTGTTTATTTTTTAAAAAATGGTGAGGCGTAAGACCAGTTGGGGTTGTAAATTTTTAAGCCTGCTTTCAATTTTTTTAAAAACCGTAATGAAAATATTTTAACACAAATTATCTTACTTAAAAAGCAATTAGTTTTTGTTATATTTATGTAAGAATAAATCCCAATTCAAACATTTTGGGATGAATAAAATGAGTGAAAAATGAATGAAATATATTCAAATGAATATAAAATGTATATCTTGGGGAAATCACAGTACAAATATTATTTTTTTTAAATTTATCCTAAGTTGGAAAAAATAGTTAATTTGTATTCAAGAATTATTGAAAAGAATTCAGACAGTTCAAATGTATTCTTACGAATAATATTCAAAACATGTTTTTACTTTGAAAGCAATACTTAATATTACATTAAATTTCAAACTGAACTAGTTAACATATGATGTCCCAACTACTTTACAACTATATATTGTAGTAAAATTATTACAATAGAAAATATCAAAAATATTTTGGTTAGAAAAAAATAGGTAATGTGGTGTTATACAAAAACCATAATACTCATATCGTACTAAATAACTGTAAGCAATGTCAAAAATTAGCAGTTAGAAGTTGCATCTATTAATTTTAGCTAATCATTTAAAGTAGCGTTAGAAGAAGCAACTGCTGAATAGATACTTACGTTATGGAAGAGAGAGATGGAGGTAGGAGATGACGTAATTACTTGATATGCGCTACAGTCGTTCAAATGTCAACCTTCGCCAAACTGATTAACACCATTTACTGCTACGATTATTGTCGCTATGTTCAGTATAATGATTTGCCTTCCCTAGCTTCATCAATTCTACTTTCGTTGACGTTTTTGTATTTTTTCCCCTGTTTTTGCACTCTGTCTTCGTTATAAACTCTTTGGTTTTCCATATGTAATCTTCATTATTTATCAACACTATCGCATTACCCTTGTCCGCCTTTGTAACGATAACATCATTATCCCCTAATGCACGTCAACGAAGGCAGATCATTATACTGAACATAGTGACCATTTACTAAGATTGTGAGCCTTCTGTATTGTATTCATTGTTCTGTAATAAAACTGAACAAAAATATATGATTCATACTATATGATCTCTTCTTTAAATTTTCTTGTTATGTGTGAACAAATTCCAGCAGTTTGAACAAATGTAATTTTTAAGCAACATTTTTATCAAAATGTTTTTATTGTTTACATTCATTTTTGTAAATTTATGTTAGCAATTATAATTATTACTGGCAAAAAACATCATTTACTTCAGGCGTAACATGAATTCTTCAAAATATTCAAGCCTTTGCTGAGAAATTGTTACCTTTTCACGTAATGTTTTAGTGAAATACTATGCTGTCATTGTAACAGAACAAGTCCTTTCAAAGTGGTAATTGAACCATACTGAAATAATACTAAACGACTGTGGATGTTTGGCTGGAAACAATCCGATCCCAGCTCTACGTTCAGTTTTAGAGCCATTAAATATTAAGACTTGTATGATTACAAGATGGAATATTATGTTTATTTTGTCAAACATCTTTCGTATATTGAAATGAGGCATAGAGTGATATTGTACAAATAAATATGCAGTAATAAAAATATAAGCAACTTCATTTATAAGTAAACTAGATTGTATGGACCGCTATTATTATATTCATGCTAAGTTACCAATAGTATATTAATATTGTAAAAAATACTATTATAAGAGTCACTAGTCCTTACTGTAAAACTATTACCTGTTAGAACTGGTGTTCTGTATTTTAATTCTTAGAAGTTTATAGTTTTAATGTACAGTTTGTTTATATAACAACATTTACGTAGTGTTGCCGTTTTAGCAACTAATTATTATGAAAATATGTGCATTATTATAGAAATAACTGTAGTTATTAAAAATCTGCAAAAAATGTAAAATTTCCTAATTGATGCTTTTATTTTCTTTGAAATGAACTGTGATATATAATTCTATTAACAATTGAAGACAACATAATTATCTTGCATTTCAAAATATTGCAATTTTTTATTAGAGTCAAGGTTTTTAAGCAATATCCATTTTATCTAATTCACATTTTGTATTTTATATATATAATAATTTCACAACATTAAGATCATAAAATGTAAAATATAATCCAACATAAAACATAATAAATTTTAATAGAACGTTTACAATAAATGCACATGTCATATTTGCAATTTCATAACATATAGTATAGTAAGAATTTTTATGTTTACTCCTGTATTTTAGGTCTCAGCTTACTCCCAAACTCCTTGAATGCCACAAAAGTTGGTATTTCTGCATGCATATTCAATGGTATCGTTAAAAAAATTAGTTTCAATAGTTCAAAGAACAGCAGACCTCGCAGTATATTCTTAATCACTTGCTTGGTTACAGCGCTCTAAAGCGCTCATAATCTTGTCTGCCAATTTTTGTTTGGAAATATTATGCTCTTCCTCGATGAAGCAGTCAAAATTATGATAGGTCTTGTTGTTGAGGAAACAGTCATCAACTACACTTGTTATTGCTAAAGCAGAGGCTGCTATCTTGAAATGGAAGTGAAACATCGTATACATACATCATTTGGGTTTTATAAGAAGTACTTTTGTACCAAATGTAAAAACAATTGGTCAGTGCATTTTGCCAAAACTGTGTATACTAGTGTTCATTAAATCAGAGGACACCATCTTGAAATGGGAAAAAATTATACATATGTCATTCAGGCTTCATACAAAGTACTTTTGTACCAAAACATACCAAGTTCAAGGGTGAAGCTACTGTAGAACATATAGGCTATCAACAAAATATTAAAAAACACCTCCTTTTTTGCCGGTGTCGGGTAATTTTAAGTGCACTCTACGCTACGAAACATATTTTTTATTCTAAACATGTTTAACTTACTTATAAAATATAATTATCTACCTGATTTAATAATTATCGTACCTACCTAATTCAAGGTCAAAAACAAATAAAGATTTATACTTAATATGTTTATCAGTGAGTTACGTTTAGTTAAAAAAGTGTTTGGCTAATAATGTTTGCACTATATTCATTCATAAGCAATATTTTAATGAACATAATTAATCTTCATGTATTTACTTCTGAACTTTAAAAAAACACAATTGTACCATTTGTTTTTATTTGTCAGTGGAAATGTGTGTGCATACACGGATCATTAAGACATATTTATACATTTGGATTTATTTTAAGACTAAAAACATACCAAAGTTTTAATTTTTTGTACATGTATAAAGTATAATATATTTAATAAAGCTTTCGTGTAGTTATATATATATATATATATATATATATATATATATATATATATATATATATATATTATGTTACTCTTTTACTATTTATTAAAATATACCCAAATATATTACTATTTTATAACATAATTGCCTTTTTCAGATCTTTTACTGTATTGAATATTTTATTGCTAAACAGTTTTTATATAAAATTTTAAAATATGTTGTGACCTTTATTTTGTTAATTCCTACATCATCTTGATTATTGCAAACTGTATGTAATCAGATATCTATTATGTATGTTAGTATCTATTTTAACTTTATATATATATATATATATATATACAGACCTCGATATACAAGTGCCCTAATATACGAGTGTTTTGAGATACGAGCTGCTGAGCGAGCGATATTTTGCATTGAGATCAGAGCAAGATTTGAGATACGAGGAATCGCACACTACACTGCTGCACACGACCCCAACATGCGGGGTGCATGTTGGTGTCGTGTGCAGCGTCTAACAGTTTCTCCCACCTCAGATTAGATCTCAGTCTGTGTGCGCATGTTCTGGAAGGACCACTTTAACATCTTGATATGCCTAATAATTATTGATCAGGCCTGGCTGGGTGTTACAACGAGAACTTTAACCTCTGCATGGAAGAAGCTGTGGCCTGAGGCTGTAGCTGAAAGGGCCTTCGAAGGATTGGAACCCGAAGTATCTGTGGTAGAGGAGATTGTTTCTCTAGGAAAATCCATGGGTCTGGAGGTGGATAAGAGAGATGTGAACGAACTCGTCGAGGAACAGTCTCAGGAGCTGACAACCGAGGAGTTACACGATCTACATACTCAGCAGCATACGGTGGTTCAACGAAAAATTAGTTTTGAAGAGGAGCCAGAGATGGAGGAGGTTATCTCTACAAGAGATATAAAGGAGATCTTGGGAATGTGGGAGAAAGTTGTAGAGTTCGTGGATAAAAATCACCCCGAAAAAGTTGCATCGGTCGTGCATCGGAGTTGTTCAACAAAACTTGCCTAACTCATTTTCGCAATATCCTAAAAGAGAGAAAGAAACAAACCTCCTTGGACAGTTTTTTTAAACGATCTGCAGGTGAAAATGAGTAAAGCGTGACGATAAAAGCGAAGACCAGTGACGAAAATTAAGCGCTTCCGTAAGCACTTCACTTTTTCTTTTATTATGTTTTTATAGAATATGTATTTGTTATTTATAAATAAATGTTTCTTATTGTAAATACGTTAAATAAACAGTTGTTTTTTTCCAACTGTTTTAAAAAGCAGCTTTTTTCCTCAACAAACAGTTTGTTGACATTTTGTAAAAATAGCAGAAACGCCCACCTCTAGTTCTAAAAGCAGACCAATATACTTAAGAGATCAATGCCAAGGACATTTGGGATCGAGGATGAAGGAGGAAACTAGGCCACCAACATCAGACCAGGGCAAAATGAAACAAATCTCCACGTTTCTGTATAACTGTCCTACAACAATTATGCCAATGGTTCAGTTAAAAGTCAGAGATAGAAGGCAATTTTTAAATGTTGGTTAATCATAATTCATTGCTTCATTAATAATTAATTGTTTTGAAATCATAATTGCTGGATAGTAACTGCTGGCTCTGGTGAGTACATTATTCCTTCTTTGTTATATATTTATTTATTTATTTATTTTTTTTTGTGTGGTTAACGTCCGACTATTGTGCACGGGCTAATGCAGATGATGGGATGATTTATACCGTATGAAAATGCCAAGCCCTCGACAGGAATCGAACCCGGGTCCTCGGGGTGAAAGCCTAGTACGCTATCCACTAGACCACCAAGGCGGCTCTTCTTTGTTATATGTATGTTGTAATGAAATAGTAGGCAACTGAATGGCAAGATTAAAGTATTGAAGTGAAGCAATAATACAAACAGTTTCAATATCAATTAAATGTACTATCACTATAGTTAGATATAAATGACACCAAAAGACGAAGACAGCTCGCAATTTCTGATTACAAATATATATGGAATCAGTATAACGTGGTAATGAAATTGTTATTGAAATTTGACAGACATATCTACTTTCAGGTTATCAGATTAAAAATAAATGGTGTACCATGTGTAAAACTTTCTTTTAATTAATTTCACAAAAATTCATTTCTGAAACCATCGTATGATCACAAAAAATCCAGCCTAATTGTTCAAAATTGATTATTAGATTTTGTTCATCTCAAAGGAGCTAACATTGTATTAAACCCTTATAATCGATTTATGTTATGATCACTGCAGTGCATCTTCTTTCGCTCAATTTTTTTCCATAGGTTTTAATTCTATTAGCTTTTTTTATTATTAGAGTCAACTGCAGATAAATAATTAAATACTTATCATTTTCTCTATCTACCCATCATATATAATTTAAATAATATAGGTCATCAGGTTTTTTTTGAAAAATTAAAAAATTCTGTTTATATGATGGGGTTATAGGTGCGCTTGTTTGCCTGTTCCTAAATCCAGATCAGAACACTATTTCTGTCTCTACCTGTTAGCTAGAGATAGCTTTTTTATTTTTTCAAAATCAAAACGTTTGGAGGTTTCTAAGGAACCCAACATTTATAGCTTGCTCCCAATATTTCAAAACTTAGAACCCTTCTTTTGGTTTTCCTTAGGTTTTGTTAATGGGGGGGGGGATTTCGGTAACTAATGAACTGGATTTTTTGGGGGAAATACCTATCCACACATTTTAGGGTAGCCTATGCCTATATTCCTATGTATGGTAAAGTTTTACATATGTTAAATGTAGGTGTATGTGCATAACACATAAACCAACTGTTTTATGTGCCGACTTCACATCCTGTTTAGACATATGAATGCTGAAAACCTTGTGGAACCACTTATTATTAATCTGATGTGGTTAATATGTTTTATAATCGGTTGTTTATTACTAGAAAACGAACGATGAATTGATTTGTTACTGCACATGCGCAGTAGGTAACGTGTACGATCCATTCAATCCAGTGGCGTAGCATAGCGTCAAAATATTCAATGTCAGAATTTAATCGGTAGATAAGCAGGTAGAGTGCCTTCAGTCGGTCACTACACTTCATAATGGAAGTACAGGGTGTGCTCAGAGAGCCTAAGCAGGTGTGTCGACTCATGGAGCGTGTGTTTGAGCTGCTGAAACAAGAAAATGTTTTTGGGTCTGACATCAATTTGCCGATCGTCCGATTCAAACACCCAACAGCTTTGCAGGTAATACGATAATTTTAGGAATATTTGCACAATATTAGATAAAAAACTATCATAGTTGAGCTTGATATAAATCGATTAAGCCGATAATGTTTTGAAATTAAAAAAAAAAACGTTGACGCAGCTGATTAAAACAAGCTGTTTATGAATTTGGCATGACGTTAAATTGTTGCTGCAGTTATAGTGTTGCAATTGTAATTTTATTTTGTGATAAATATAAATAGACTAGGCCGATAATTAATTACACAATATGGCGTTCTCCTACTGTAAACACTTTCTGGCATAATGCAGTTTATATTTTTACTTCAGCAATTCAATTAAAGCAACCAAAAGACTTGATCGTCACCTTTCCAAAAATTGACGGCCTAGAGCTATTGATAAAAAACCCAAAGCAATATTTGACGGGGAGGGCGTCAGTCATAGGTTGTTAAATAATATTAGATTATATGAACAAAATATAATAAGCCGATTTTTAGAATTAGACTATTTTTTCAGTTACTTGTCGATAGTCCCGGAAGAGATTTTTAGAAAGATACCTCCCCGTAATACTTCTTTATGCTTGAGGGATACATTGGTTTGAAATCGTTAAAGCACTTTTTTACAAAATACAATAGACGAATTGGCCCATTGAGTGAAATGTGGCATGTAGGCTATATGTAGTTAAACATGGATTTCTTTTTTCCATTTTTTAACTTAATAACAAACTTATTTTTTATCAAAAAAGTTTGTTTTTTGTAAATTGTATCCAACAATTTCGGTAATAGTTAATTAAGTTCAAATACAGTACCGTCAAGTACCCAGACATAGGCCTACATTGTACTTATTAATACAATACTGAATCTCCACAAAAATCTTGTATTGTGCAAAAACAAATTCTCACATTTAATTATTAAAATAAAAATCGTTTTGGAAGAACTACTAACAAAACAACTGGAATCTTGATGTTTTTGTCATATATTCGAACAGTCAAATCAGCGGGTCTACCAATTTTTAATAAAAAAAATATGGTTTGTGAATAAAAATACAGAAAATTTATTTACTTCAAAATCATAAATTCTACATTTTAAATTTGCTACACTGATTTATGTAGCTTTTTTGTACATAAACAAAATTTGATGAACCTATTTTGAGAAAGTAGGTTATTTTTCAGGGTTATGTTAATAACTTCCAAATCGACTTTTTGTTTGTGTACTGATCATACGAGTAAAATTTTATCAAAATCGATATCGCCAATTTTAAGAGAATCCATTTATTAAGTTTTTTTAACTAAAAATATAAAAAATTCCTGTTATTGAGCCAAAAATAAAAATTATGTACCACGTTTACTCTTCCTTTTTATTTTAATTATGATAATTTGTTCGAAAACAACCTAAACTTATTATAGCCTATCAGCTGATCGTTACGCATAAATATAAAACAACTACCAATATAAAAGTTAAATTAATTATTCATTTCATATTTTACATCGTCAAACTTCTTCATAGTTCCCGTAGTGTAGTGGTTATCACGTGCTTCTCAAGCGCAAGGTCCCCGGTTCGATCCCGGGCGGAAACAGGAAATTTTAATTATATAATTAATTTAATATAAGACTTTCGACGCGCAAAATATATTATTATATGTCAATATAAATTTGTGCACTCGCATTACGCAAAATCCAACATCACAACAAGCCCTTAAGATATGATACTTGTTAAAATTCTTTTCAGAAAAAATTTGTTTAATGGTCCCGAGAAACGAACAAACCTGTATGCCAAATGTTAATATTGGTTAATTAGTATCCAGCGATGTAGGCCCACACAGTCATACACACAGACGGTTCATAAATATCTTGATTCATTTTTTCATGAAAACTGAATTTTTTTAAACCTATACTTCATAAGCTAGAGTAAAAAATGTTTAAATGGTCTCGAGATACGAACAAACCTGTATGTCAAATATTAATATTGGTTAATTAATATCCAGCGAGCCGGCGGAGGCAGCTGAAGTGAGCAGCTGATGGGCTTAGCGACCCCACCATACCTCTAGCTCATTCTATTCTCACTCATTTACTCCACATACACACAACACACACACTCTCTTTCACACACACAAACACATACATACCCGCAGGGGGTGCAGACTAGCTGCACCTAATGAGAGGACCTAGACGAACCTCGCATCACCCGAATGTAACACACACTTACACTTACAGCACTACACTTACGATTTAAACACCTTACACTCACACGTACATTTTAGGGATTTGCTGTTCTTGTTCCGTTATGTCTGGGAGTGGCGATACTGCTTGGTTTCCTTTGGCGGGGTCAAGTATGTGGAACCTGATGTGTGCCTAGCACTGCCGAGGACCTCTGATGGGACAGGGTCTGGGACCGAACAGCCTATAGGCGCTTGGCAAGCACATGAATGTTGAGTTATGGGTGTCGGAGTCCATAGCTGAGTCTATCGAAACAAATGGTTGCATTCTGTGAGTTCATAGAGGGCGGCTGCCAGTGGTACTTGGGTTTGGGGAACCGTAACTTTGTACCGGAACCCATTCCTAAAATATTCTGGAGTGCTGACAGACATGTATTTCGGCTCCAGGATATTTGGAGGTCTCCCCCCCCCCAATTTATTGGGGATTCTCGCTTTAGTTCGAGTATCCTGGGCTGCTGGTGGTCGTTTGGGTGCACCTTGTGCCAGTTGTTCGAAAAATCTTCATTCATGAATCGCTCGGTAAATAACACTATGGATACCAAAAACCAAAACGCCAAACTGAGTCTAAAGAGGATGCCTCTAGACCGTCAAACGAGGATGCCTCTAAAGAGTCGTATCACCGTGTCAAACGAGTCTGTTTGTAGTGAGGATGTTGGAGATTTACCCAGTAATCTGAAAGTAGAAGAAGGAGGTAGCTTTATGTTACCTTCTATAAGATATCTAGTTTTTAAAAATTCTTCCGAAGGAGCTGATCTTGGAAAAGTCTCTCCTTTTATAATCAATAAGGTAATCGTTGGAAAAGCGGGTCCCGTAGTTTCAATCAAGAAACTACAAAACGGGACCTTACTAGTTCAAACCCACAGCGACAAACAGACGCAGTCGCTGCTTAAAATGACATCCTTCTTTGAGAATGTCAGGGTATCTGTGGAACCCCACAGAACCTTGAATTTTGCAAGGGGTGTCATAACATGCAGAGATCTTGTTTACTTTGATACCCAAGAAATAAAGACGGAGCTGGCTTCGGAAGGAGTAATCAATGTAAATCGAATAATGCGAGTAGATAAGGGACAAAAAATTCC
The DNA here is from genome assembly GCA_022606455.1 of Callitettix versicolor. NCBI lineage: Eukaryota > Metazoa > Arthropoda > Insecta > Hemiptera > Cercopidae > Callitettix > Callitettix versicolor. The sequence continues at coordinate 43,982,178 of CM040188.1, forward strand.
CACAGCCTCCTTAATTCTTACATTTGGAAAACCCACTGTACCCGAGTATATCTATGCCGGATACCAAAGGCTGTCGGTCAGACCTTATGTTCCGAACCCAAGGCGTTGTTTTAGATGTCAAGGTTTCGGCCATATGAGTTCCTCGTGTTCGAAGCCCGAGGTTTGCGGCAATTGCGGTACTGCGGGTCATAGTGGTGAAGGTTGTCAGGCTAGCCCACATTGTGTGAACTGTGGAGGTGGTCATCCTGCCCGATCTCCAAACTGCCCCAAGTTTCAAGAAGAAAAGTCAATTTTATCGATAATGGCCAAAGATAAGATTTACTTCTCCGAAGCCAAGAGAGTTCACAAAAGCTCTATGTCTGTTCTGAATGGAAAATCTTTTGCAGCTGTCACATCTAATCCAAAAATATCATCTTGTGTAAATTATGATGAGCTAACCAAAACTGTCAAAGTTTTGACGGATCAAGTAGCTCAATTGTTAAGTCTATTATCCTCCAATGTCACACCTATTTCGGTTCCGGTTGCTAAGAAAGGTCCTTCATTGCTTTCTCCTACTAAAGTTACTTCTGGGTCTAGTTCATGTAAAGAGTTTAAATCTCCAGTGACGAAGCCTCTAATGACAACGTCGGAAGTACTAAGAAACCTTCCATCGCCCGTTGATAAGAAAACCACTCCGGGTCTAGATTATTTCTTAAAAAAAAAAATCAAAGACTTGTCCACCGACAGTTGGACCTAAAAATAAAAATTCTGCCACACTAAACAAACCTGTAAAGAAAACTGAAAAAACTTCTAAAGGAGGTTCTACTACCAAACCTCTTGCAAACAAAACCAAAATATCATCAGAGTCTGACATTAGTCACAGTTGTGACTCTGTGTCTGTTGATTCTGATCAATCTATAGTATGCTCTATTGACAATATGAATCCTATCATAAACTAAATTATTAATTTTCAATGTCAACGCCTTCACACAATGTCATTGAGAGAGAGAGAGAGAGGGGGGGAGGGGGGAGGGAGAGATTGAGAGAGGGAGGGTGGGAGGGAAGGAGAGAGATTGAGGGGAGGGAGAGAGATTGAGAGAGAGGAGGGAGGGGAGCCAATGAGGGGAGGGTGGGAGAGAGATTGAGAAAGAGAGGGAGGGAGGGGAGAGATAGAGATTGAGAAAGGGAGGGAGGGAGAGAGAGAGATATTCCACGTCACCCTTTTGACCGTCAGTTTTTATATACTAACCGTCAAGTTAATTCTGTTATCTGACATGTTTAAACAGTTTTCATAATAAATAATACTAGACAAAACAAAACAAAACACTGTTACTGGACACGACTTATTTATAGCATTGGCGGGCAGCTGACACTAATTGCTACCCTAAGCAAGTAATGATAATAGGAAAATAAACGATCCTATCCTATCATCTAGTGGAATGAGATAGAAAAACTTCAAATCGTATCAAAAAATTCAGAAAGAGTGCATGCATGTATCTAATGAAAGATAAACACTCACACTACGATAAAACCACTCCACGTATGTTCGATCACGTAGTCGCGTCAGTACTTATCAAAAGGTTAGATTTAAACAGAAAATTAAGTAGTAAGAGTTTTAATACATTTACCAAAATAATAATAATAATAATGTAATGTCAGGCCATGTTATCCGTCAACCCAATGGTACCGAGAATGAAGGTTAATCGAGACTCAATATATATTCAAAGAAAGGTGTTAAATTTTATTAAACCGCAAAAATTTCATCTTTATAAACTATTATAGTGATGTTTAGTAAGATAATAGAGTAGAGTAATGAGGTGGTTAATGTGGCCAATGACTTGACTAAAGGCCACAGGGCTACAAGATTGTTAAGGCTTCATATACAAGGTGTGTTCAGAAAGTAACGAGAATTTTTAAATTTCGCGGGCTTGGAGAGTCCGATTGTCAAACATTTTTTTTATTATGTTGGTGCACATGCCCTTGAAGTATGATAAAACATTCAGCTGTTTTCATTGTTGACTTTGTCTGTGACAGCCACTAAGGCAAGACGTGTTTTTATGAGCTCTGAGATTTACGTTTGTTAAAAGAAATGGATCAAAGAATTTGTATCAAATTTTGCGTAGAAAAAGGAATAAAGTGTAACAAAGTGTGTGAAATGTTAACAAAGGCATATGGTGAGTCTGCTATGAGTATGAGTCTTTCTTCGCCAGAGATTTGGATCGTTCGCTTGGATTTGACTTGGAACCGTTGCTTCTTGTCCTTGGTTATTGTTTTGGCTGTTCTGTCCATGAGCATAGTGTCAGTGATTTGTAGTTCTGTTATGTCTTTCTCTGTTTCTCTAAACCAAAGTGGTTTGGCTCTTCTACTGCGAAAGTAGTCAAATATTTTTTTGGTTAGTCTATTTTCGTCCATTCGGAGGATGTGCCTATAAAAATCAATTCTCCTTTTTCTTATTGTGTCTGATAGTGTTTCAGTTTTTTGGTAAAGAGTTTCATTACTGATGTAGAATAATTGGTTGTTACGGAATTTGGGGCCTAAGATTTTTCGTAATATCTTTCTTTCTTTGTTTATTTTATTAATGTCCTTTTATTATTTTCCTTTAAAAACTGAAGAAACATAAAATAAATGGCTTGCGAATGAAATTCACCATTTTTAGTGAAGGTTTTCTGGTATTATTATGTAATGTTTTACTACATTAAAATCTCCTTCCTTCTCTTCCCAGGCACAGCATCGAGCTTAGCTCCCTGGCGAGGTTCAACAAACCCTGCGACACGATATTATTGTGATCCTTTGATCCATGGTCACGGTTCCGTGTTTGTAAGCCGGATTAGGCTGTGGGAACAAACTCCGCGTCCACCGGAGCTTCAAGTAGCTTTATCTTCGGGTTGGTGTAGTGCTAATACTTATATTGCAAATTGGACTCTACGGATAGCTATAACTTTTTGTTTTTGTCTTCTCGTATTTAAACATAAATTAATAAGTTTATGTTTAGACTCGGTGGCCTAGTTGATAGCGTACTGTGCTTTCACCCCGAGGACCCGGGTTCGATTCCCGGCCAGGGCTTGGCATTTTCATACGCTATAAATCATCCCATCGTCTGCATTAGCCCAAGTGTGCACAATAGTCGGACGTTATACAAAAAAAATCTCTAAAACGGGTTATCAGATTTTGGTAAAATGTAACGATTCGTGGGCCTAACTCCTGCCTAACTGGATGTCTAAAATTATAGTTTGAATATCCTACATATTTTAATTTTTTTTAGTAGTTGAATATTGAATATTCAAAGTAGGCTACTCATATGTAGTCTATCCTATAAGCCTAGAAATAATAACGTAAAAAAATTGAAGTTTTTGAAGTGAATACTTCTTATGGCGGGGTATGGATGTATGTTTTGCACGGGAAAAAATTCAGTTTGCCGTCACGCATCACGCTCTTATAGCCTATATATAGCATATACTTATATACTACTTCTTATGGCGGGGTATGGATGTATATTTTGCACGGGAAAAAATTCAGTTTTAACGTCACGCATCACGCTCTTATAGCCTATATATATCATATACTTATACACTACTTCTTATGGCGGGGTATGGATGTACATTTTGCACGGGAAAAAATTCAGTTTTAACGTCACGCATCACGCTCTTATAGCCTATATATATCATATACTTATACACTACTTCTTATGGCGGGGTATGGATGTATATTTTGCACGGGAAAAAATTCAGTTTTAACGTCACGCATCACGCTCTTATAGCCTATATATATCATATACTTATACACTACTTCTTATGGCGGGGTATGGATGTATGTTTTGCACGGGAAAAAATTCAGTTTACCGTCACGCATCACGCTCTTATAGCCTATATATATATATATCATATACTTATACACTACTTCTTATGGCGGGGTATGGATGTATGTTTTGCACGGGAAAAAATTCAGTTTACCGTCACGCATCACGCTCTTATATATATAGCATATACATATAAGCTTTTCTTGGCATTTTCTAAGCTATAAATCATCCCATCGTCTGCCTTAGCCCAAGTGTGCACAACAGTCGGACGTTAAACAAAAGAAATAATTAGATAAACAGTTATGGTCTCTCATTTCTCTACATTTTTTTAGATATTGCTTCTTAACCAAAACCGACCATTGTTATTCAATGAAATAATTAGTGAATCTCAATATAAAAAATGAGCTATTGAAGCGCCGTTATGGTTGCACACGCATCATGAAATGTGCATCGACCTTGGCCTTTAGAACAAATTTGGGAGAGGGAACGTTCAATTTACGTAAAACTAAACAATTATGATAATGTGTGTGTTGGCGTGTGTAACATTTCTGTGTTATATTCGAAGTTTCCCAGCAAATCTGTTCAACCGTTTTAAAATCTCTAAAAAAAGAACTTTTTGTGTTACACTTAAAAAATCTGTTTTTACCATCGTAATTAGCGTTAAAACAAAAAACCATCGTAAATTTAATGTTAAAATTTTATTGAAAATACGGTAATGAATTTTTAAATAAAATAATTCATTTGTGTAGATTTTTAACACTGATTACGACGGTGAAATTCGATTTTCAAAACTTAAAAGTTACGAATTTTCCTGACATCAAGATACATTTTCGTATTGTTTTATTGTAAAATAGATATATGTTTTGCTTGTCGAAATAATCGTTTACATACGGAATGTGTTCAGAAAGTAACGAGAATTTTTAAATTTCGCGGGCTTGGAGAGTCTGATTGTCAAATTTTTTTTTTATTATGTTGGTATACATGCCCTTGAAGTATGATAAAACTTTCAGCTGTTTTCATTGTTGACTTTGTGACAGCCACTAAGGTTAGACGTGTTTTTATGAGCTCTGAGATTTTCGTTTGTTAAAAGAAATGGATCAAAGAATTTGTATCAAATTTTGAGTAAAAAAAGAAATAAAGTGTAAGAAAGTGTGTGAAATGTTAACAAAGGCCTATGGTGAGTCTACTATGAGTAAAGCAAGAGTTTACGAGTGGTATAAGCGTTTCCAAGAAGGCCGTGAAGACGTTGAAGATGACGAACGCCCTGGACGCCCCAGCACATCAACAACCGATGAAAACGTGGAAAAAGTGAAAGAAATGGTTATGAACAATCGCCGAATCACAATTAGAGAGGTCACTGACGATGTTGGCATATCGATTGGATCATGCCATGACATTGTTTCCAATGTTTTGTGTATGAAACGCGTGGCAGCAAAATTCGTTCAAAAATTGTTGAATTTTGGACAAAAACAGCGGCGAATGGAAGTTGCTCAGGAGTCACTAAATGAAGTCAACGACGATGCAGAATTACTGAAACGTATTATAACAAGTTTACGGATATGACGTCGAAACTAAGGTTCAATCATCCCAGTGGAGGCATTCTGGCTCGCTAAGACCGAAAAAGGCTCGACAAGTGCGGTCGAACGTGAAGATTATGCTCACTGTGTTCTTCGATATTAATGGCATAGTGCATCATGAATTCCTGCCACCAGGTGAAACGGTCAATAAGGAGTACTACCTACAAGTTCAACGCCGTTTGTGTGAAGCAATCCGAAAAAAACGTCCGGATCTGTGGAAAAACAATTCATGGCTTTTGCACCACGATAATGCACCAGCTCACACTTCATTGCTTGTTCGTGAATTTTTTGCCAAAAACAGTACTGTAATGATGCCTCCATATTCGCCAGACATGGCTCCGTGTGACTTTTTCCTATTTCTAAAAACAAAGAGAACCTTAAAGGGCCGTCGTTTTACAGCCGTAGATGACATTAAAAGCGCATCGCTGAAAGAACTAAAGGCCATCTCAAAGATCGAGTTTGAGAAGTGTTTCGAGGATTGGAAGAAGCGCTGGCACAAGTGCATAATCTCCAATGGGGACTATTTTGAAGGCGACAACATCAATGTAGAAGAATAAATAAATATTTTGTTCAAAAAATTAAAATTCTCGTTATTTTCTGAACACACCTCGTAATGTTGTCAGTTTTTGTATTCGCTTCCATCAAGTCAGCGACTGTTGAATTTAGCGATTCTATTAAAGCTATCACTTGACACGAATGCCTTTGCCGCAATACTGTAATACATCTCCAGCATCTCATTCTAATAAACAAGAAAACTTGTAATAACAATTTTTGAACTACGAAATCCGAAGATAGGCTCACGACCGGCGTATTACTTTTTCCTACGACGATCTAAGCTAAGTTTAAGTACATATCGACCCAAGTACCGCGATCGATACCATGATGTCGGCCAGTGTTAAATTACAATGTGAACAGTGACATTGATAATACGGATTAAGTTTTTTTGCTGTACACTGCCACTACGAGGTCAATGTAGGTTCACTCGATAACCAAGAAACGAGCACGTTTGGCAAACATCGTCATTTGATGAACAGTTTTAATTGTGTATCCTAATCAACAAACTCGTAGCTTTAAAAAGCTCTTGCCTCTGACATCCTGTACTTCACAAGGGGATGTGTAATAGCTTAGAGATTTATTAACTTAAGATAATCGGTTTTCCTTCGACAGTATCGTGTTATAAGTTAGAGAACCACCTGTGTAATAAGATAGAGGTTCCGTACTGCGTATTAACATAGAGACTACAGTTCCGTCAAGTGTGTTGCACCGTGTATATGTTGCCGACACAGCTGCTTGCAGGCGCTTCAGTACCTTTACAGTTTACACTTGAATATATTGTCAATACTATGGTCAACAACATATCTAAATGTTTATTTTTGACAATTATCTGTATAGAAAAATAGAAATATTGGTGTTTTATCGAGAAAAAACAACGCAAGTTTATATGAATTCATTAATTCATAATTAATTTAGGGCTGTTTTCTTAATTCAATTCGGATATGGTTTGAATAAAACAGCCTTCAAAAAATATTTTTATATTATTATTTCTATTACTATTACTGTTACATATGTAAATTAGTATACATTTACAGCTTTGCACATAAGCCTTTAAGAACAAAACCTATCCAAATGAACTTTATATTTCAATAATATATCTTTCTTTAACTAAGCGAATTCTACTTGTTAGATAAAAGCTACTGAAGCGCCTGCAAGCAGCGCCTCTAAGTTAATACACGTTACGGAACCTCTATCTTATTACACAGGTCGATCTCTAACTTATAACACGATACTGTCGAAAGAAAAACGAATCTCTAAGATAATAAATCTCTAAGCTATTACACCTTCCCCTTCACAAGCATACCAAACTGAACTTAGTTTCACTCGATTCAACTCCACTCTGCTAACGTTGGCCACTAGGCTAGGCTTATGGTTTGCTGATCAAATTTTATTACTTATAAAAGTGGCGAGACTGCTGTGTTCCCTTCACGCAACCTGATGTGTGCTTAACACTGTCGAGGACCAGTATGTATATATATATATATATATATATATATATATATATATATATTTTTTTTTTTTTAAAGTCAAAATATTGTGAACACTTGGGCTAATGCAGACAATGGTATGATATTTATTGCGTATGAAAATGCCAAGCCCTGGCCGGGTATCGAACCGGATCCTCGGGGTGAAGCCCAGTACGCTATGAACTAGGCCACCGAGGCGGCGAGGACCAGTCTGGACGCGAGCAGCCTTTAGGCTCCACATATGTAAGTGGTTACAGGCTTACGAGAAAGGGGTGAAACATTTACGTAATTTTTTTTCTAACAAGACCTTGTAAACAAGTATTTGCTGAAATCATTAACGTTATTTTTTTTATGAAACGTTGTCTGTAAAAACGGTAAATACAGAATGTTTTAAAATAAACTTTTGCATTTAAAAATAGTTTTTATTAAAAATTCCGTGACGTCATATGTGTGACCACAATCTGATCAAGAGTGGGATATAATAAATTTAACTTCCTGTTTCTTTATTTCTTAATTTGTTAAACATGTTTTGAGGCAAAATCTTACTATCAATTGTTGAGGTGTTGTATTACTATCAATTGTTAATTAATTTTAACATTTGTAACAGATATGATTAAAATGAGTTTAACTATTTTCAATTATGTTATAAGAAGCATATCGACAGAATAATTTCCGAAAATATTTATTTAATTAACAACTCTTACTTTATAATTTCTTAAAAATATGAGTATTGTAGATATTCCCAAAACAGCTGTTTTAAAGCTACGTACACTCAATTAACGAATCCCCACTGGGGTCGTTCGCACGTAAGGCGGTACCGTACACAAACATTTGGAACGCACGTGTTTAATTCAGTTTGGTTTTAGTGGTAGCGTACCCCTGGCACAAGCATTGTTCTGAAATAACAGTGTTTTTGAGTGAATTCCAAATCGTTATTTCCTTGTAAATGTCTAGACTATTTTTTTTTTCTTTTAACGTCCGACTTCTGTGCATACTTGGGCTAATGCAGACAATGGGATAATTTATAGCGTATGAAAATGCCAACCCTAGCCGGGAATCGAACCCGGATCCTCGGGGTGAAAGCCCAGTATGCTATCAACTAGGCCACCGAGGCGGCTCTGAACTAATTCTTTCGCGTTATAACTCATCAATAATTAATGTCAGTGCATGCTTACAGTCCTGTTAGTGATGGTTATACAAATTTAAGAAAAAAATTAGACGCCTAAATAGACTTCATTCTGTAGAAATATTCAAGAAGACATATTTTACTTCTTGTCAGACGTATCCGCAAACATTTAGCCGCCTCTGTGGCCTAGTTGATAGCATACTGGGCTTTCACCCCGAGGATCCGGGTTCGATTACCGGCCAGGGCTTTGCATTTTCATACGCTATAAATCATACCATCGTCTGCATTAGCCAAGTGTGCACAATAGTCGGACGTTAAACACAAAAAAAAAACGCAAACATTTAGAAATAATTGAGGAAGGCTATGCAAGCATTCCTCCATGGCCACCTAACAACTTTTTATCTTACAACGAAAGACATTTGACTGAATTCGTCTGCCTTTGTTCGTTTACGCAGTTTAACTTGTAAGTTATTTCCCTCACTAAAATTACTGAATGAAAATTTATCTCAAACGGATATTGAAACAAGAGTGGATTGATATTACAGGCCTAAAGTAGTAAGCTCATTGCTGTCAGTAGACCTGCAAGAATGTAGGCAAAGAAAGTTTAGTGATAAGGCTAAATGACTTCACAACTGAAAAACAACAAATTTTTGAACGTGCGTTTTCCTGGTAACCTTAACCTAAAAGTGACATCGTTAATGACTGAAGATTAAATTAACCAATTTGTATCCATCCTTGGAAAAAATGTAAAGAATTTTAATGTTTTAAATATGACTTGTTCAATACGAGTATTGGAATTGTTTCGCCTTGTCTGCCGTTAAGGTGTGTGTTCTTTGTCACTGACTTTACTAAATGTAGTTTCAGTGGGCCTTTTTAGAGGAACCATTTAAAGAGGTCTGGAAAATCTTGATAAACTAGGTGATGAGGTCAGGTTCTTCTAAGAAAATAATTTTAAGTATGAGTTTTTATAGAATTTTAGTGTTTACATTAAAATTTCTATACAGTGAAAAGTGAGTTTTTTTTCTTTTTTGTGCAACATGTCATAACAGAGCCTTTAAATTGATTAGGAGTCTGCCTTATCTTCTCCTAATCAAATATAGACCTAAATATTATTAAATAAAAGTGTGTATTACTTCTGAGCCTTGTGGAGTCTGTGGCTTCCTTTCTGATGTTGGTCGCCTCGGTAGCCTAGTTGATAGCGTACTTTCACCCGGGTTTGATTCCTAGCATACTAGGCTTTCACCCGGGTTTGATTCCCAGTCAGGGCTTGGCATTTTCATACGCTATAAATCATCCCATCGTCTGTATTAGCCCAAGTGTGCACAATAGTCGGACGTTAAACACAAAAAAAAAAAAAAAAAACAAAAAACTCTCTGATGTTGCTTTTGGTTAGCTGTTAGCTATGGTATTTTCTTACTTCCAGGGGACTCAGTGGTCGAAGTGGTTAAAGAACGGTCAGTCTGCTGCGTCTCTGAACTGTACACCTAAAAGGTTCTTAGTTCTAGCCACACTTTCTTCCATTGTTTTTCTCTTACCATTAAAGCTGATCCGTCATCCTCATTAGTCTAACTGGCATAAAGTATACATATCAAGCAAAAAAAGTGTTATTTTCTAATTACGTAATGTAAAAAAAAACAACTTACTTATTTTATTTATATCAGTCTAGTTGTCTAGTACGACATGATAAAAATAAATTTTGATTTTCCAGGCTGAACTGGAACTAGATGTTGGAAATTCAATTGATGATGGTAAGCTCCTTGAACTTCTTAAAGAAGTCATCCACTACAGCCTGAACACTCAGCATCCATTATTCCTGAACCAGTTGTATGGAGCACTTGACCCTTACGGTCTTGCAGGTTCATGGATATCAGAAGCTCTCAATACCAACCAGTAAGTATGATACTAACTTCCTTTTTATGTGAAGGATTGATTTTATTGTCATTTCTAGATTCAGCTAACATGCTTTAATTTCATCGAATTAACCATTAGTAGTGTCTGGTTTACAGAATTATTAAAGCTTCATTAACAAAATCCTTTAATATATAATTTGTCCATTGTTTAAATTGTCCGTCTCACCAAAGCTGCTCTGATTTCTAAATTATTCTTCATAGAAACTTGAAATAATTATTGACCACTGCACCAGGAAATGTATACATTACACGAGCACTGAGGAGAAATACATTCTTGCACAATTGCTCAGATTATCTTAAGTTCGCATACTAAGGAGCTTCAGGACCTTGTGTAAGATGCTTACCACAATATCATTTCCAGCTGTAATCCATTGAAAGGTTGTCTCACGTGGTTTTTCCCTTTTCCTTCTTACCCCAGTTTTTTCATCCAGTGCTACTTCTGTTATTAAATTATCCATTTTGTTATTTTTTCAGGCACACATTTGAAGTGGCTCCGGTCTTTACCCTGGTGGAAATAGTTGTGATTGAAAAAGTCTTACAACTGTTTGGATTTGAAGGCGGAGATGGAATCTTTACACCAGGTAAATGTGTACAGACTGCACCAGGTAAATACACCAAACTGTATTGAATACGATCATGTTACAGGCGCTGGCATCTAACAAGCAAAAAATGGCATTTATTTGTGCTACTAATAATACTTTGTATTTAATATATTAGTGTTTTTTGTCGGAATTTTCTTTGATCTGAGAAGCTGTATTCAAAATCAGTTTCAGAAATGTACAGGCCCCGTATAAACATCTGTAACAATTCAAAGTACATAAAGTCTGGATAAGAAAACATTTTTATACACTATGCTTTTTGATAATGGATGCGTACACAAACAATTTTTAACACTATTCATTTATATTGGAATGCTGCCGAGCAGTCACAAACTGCATTTTGTTGATAGTATAAGTAAAATACTTCGCAAGAGAAAAAGTTGTAGCAGTAAAATATTTAGTGGATTATGCATCAAGATAATTTTAGATATAAAGATTATCACCATGCCCTACGGTGAGTATAATGACATGAAAAATGACGAAAAGTAAATTCTTTTTCAAGATACTTAAAGGTGAAGTATAAGGCAAGCCACAAACCAACAAGGACTTAAAGGCAGTTGAATGTGTAATCCGTCACTGATTATATGATTAATGGCATAGCCGCCTCGGTGGCCTAGTGGATAGCATACTAGGCTTTCACCCCGAGGACCCGGGTTCGAATCCCGGCCAGGGCTTGGCATTTTCATACGCTATAAATCATCCCATCGTCTGCATTAGCCCAAGTGTGCACAATAGTCGGACGTTAAACAGCAAAAAAAAAAAAAAAAAGATTAATGGCATGATTAAAGAATTATCCAATTTTGTCAAAGTTTTTTAAAATGTTTTTATAACTTTTTGATTGAGAGATAAATAAAATATTTTTTTCAAAAATTGTAATAAAAGCACATTTTTAAGTTAAAATACTTCAAAAACGTTTGATATAATACAATATAGGTATAAGTAAATTTATTTAATTCATTTGTTATTTTTAAAAATGTTAATTTTTTCAGTTTTTCAATTTTTTGTATCACAACAACATATAACTTTAAACATCGATTTTATACGCAATGAATGTTTTTGGTTTGTTAAAATTTAAATGAGATGTCTTGGTTTCCATCTGTTGAGCATTCTAGGACATTGTTCCCATGTAAAAATTATAATCAATTATTATTAACGAATTAAGTTTATTAATTGAAAATGTATTAAATAATATCGAATTGTGCCAAAGATTAAAACATGTGTGTAAAGTTTTAGGAAAATCTATTACCAGAAAGATAGAAAAGTTGATTTTAAAATTTTACCTAAACAAATTCACATTACTCCCAACATCTTTATCCACTCATAATTTGGAAATAAGCTTTGGGAAAATTGAAATTTAATTATAGTTCACAAAAAAAACTTCTGAACCAAAAGGTTCCTAAACCGATGTATTTTGGTAATGAAAGTATCCAAGTTTTTGATTTTTACGAGCAAAAATATACTTAATATTTTTTTAATGATATGTGCAAACTAAACTTTTTTATATTCTATTAAAATAAAAGGAAATATTTATGAATATTTGTTACAGGAGGGAGCATGGCAAACACATTTGCCATGACTCTAGCAAGGTACAGAATTGACCCAGAGATAAAAAGAAGAGGCCTCTCACAGCTGCCTCCACTTGTAGCCTTTATTTCTATTGATGTGAGTTTATTCAGTTTAGCCTACTGCTTTCACTTTGCTTTTCTTCAGTCGCTTCATAATTCAGCTTATATAAAACTGAGCATTATTTCAAGATATTTCATTTTATTTTTTTAATCATTTTTAACTATGAAGAATGCATTAAAATACATACATACATACATTAGTGGTGGGGAGTAAAACACCAAACTGTTAAAAAAAACTGCTTTTCTATAAACAACAAACAAACTGCTTTTTCAAACGGAAACAAGCAGTTTGATTCGGACTGGTTTAATATTTGTTAAACAAGGAACGGAATGTTCTATTTGAACGTTGCCGCAAGCGCTAAAACTGTTTGCCTGCTAACTGCTTTTCTTCTATCTGCTTTTATGCTTTTTCCCTTTATTTCAAAGTTGCTTGTTGCTTGTAGTGAAATAAGAACTGTTTGGTCAACGTTTATCTCTATTTTGTTGCGAGTTGTAGTAACAACCTCTCACATTTTGTAGATACAGAACCTAATTTTATTTAAACGTATTTTTATATTTATTATCAATCATCAATATTTTTTAATCAACTAAAAATATTCTATATCGTTTGCATTTTGGTAATTATGCAAAGGGCTATTTAATTTTTAAGTAAAAAAAAGAATGCTTCTATTAGAAATTCATTGCATTTTGTAAATATAAAATGGCATACATAATTATTACGTTTTGAGAATGTAATTTAATTATTACTACACTTATAAGGATTATTTTTATCCTTTCTAAATGCTTTATACCCAAAAACAAGTTATGGACATGGTGGCAGTGGGAATGAAAAAGTAGTCTTAGAAAACTGAACATATGTGCTTTATGTTTTAGCTGCTAATACAACTTTGAGTTTCAGTTTTCTAAACCTGTTTTTTTCCAACTGTTTCAAAAAGCAGCTTTTTTCCTCAACAAACAGTTTGTTGATGTTTTGTAAAAATAGCAGAAATACTCACCTCTAACACACACACACGCACACACACACACACTCACGCATGCACACACACACATGCACACACACAGGCATACTTTTTGTCTTATTTGACAGTTTTTTTGGGGGTAAAATATGAACTGAACCTAACCACAAAACTGTAACCCTATAAACTAAATTATAGTTATTAAGTAACAAACTAACTTGACTTGAAATTGTTTTCTATGACATATTTTGTTTAAAAAATGATACCAACTGAAAAAACATTTTTGACAAAATTAATATTTTATGTACTTTTTACATGGCTTTACTCTTTAATTTCAAGTTATCTTTGGTTCAGCTTTTTTGCCTAAAAAAGGAATGCGCAGAAAAATGAACTGCATTCCAAATTCTACTTTTATTGGTGAGAGGAAGTTAAAAAAAAACTATGTATACAATAAACTAGAAGTTCCCTACAACAGATATTGAGTAGACGTAACTATAGATAGAAAATAAAACCGTTCGAGCTTCTGATTACAGGTGATAGGTAATTTGATGAGTCAATTTGAATGAATCAGCAGCTCGAGATACAAAATCAATTAACTTCTTGGTTTAGAATAAATTCTATCCCCACAGCTGACTATGACAAAGTTGATTAAATACAACCAACAACTAAAATTAATGATAGTTATCAACACCAAAGTTTAAATCTTAAGATTTTATAATTTCAAATTTCATAATATTTATCATGGATTCATGAGTTGCTTTTAATTAATTTAGTCATTTTTGAGAAATTTTTTTCTTTTTGTTTTGTTGTTTAACGTTTGACTATTGTGCACACTTGTGCTAATGCAGATGATGGGATGATTTATAGCGTATGAAAATACCAAGCCCTGGCCGGGAATCGAACCCGGGTCCTCGGGGTGAAAGCCTAGTATGCTATCAACTAGGCCACCGAGGCAGCCAATTGTTGAGAAAAACATTATTGTTAAAACTTATGTGTAATCAGGATTGGACTGGCAGAGGACGGTGTGAAAATAGCACCTTTGGTAGTATGGAGTACTGGCAAGTATGAGGGTCTTCTTCTCCCCAACGAAATTTGATAGTTGTAAAACCAATACCCCTAAATACAAAATATATAATAAGAATTATGTATTAGTCTAGCATTCAGTTAAAAAAATTTGTATGTTGGACAGTTAAATAATTTTTTTCTGAAAAAATATTTCACGCTAAACTCCCAGTATCACAGATGGCCAGTCTGAGGTTGTGCGATTGGATTTTTTTTTATGGTGTTTAACGTTTGACTATTGTGCACACTTGGGCTAATACAGACGAGGGGATGATTTATAACATATGAAAATGCTAAGCCCTGACCGAAAATCGAACCCGGGTTTTCGGGGTGAAAGCCCAGTATGCTATCAACTAGGCCACCGAGGCGGCTAAAGTGTGTGGGATTGGAGCAAAACTGAGCAGAACTGAAAATGGGTTCAGTCAGTTTAAAGAACATATCTCTTAAACCAAAATATTTAGGCCTACAATAATGGATTCTAGGATAATGGCCTACGGATAATGGAAACTATTATGTTTAAAAACAATACCTAAACAACAGTAACCATGGTAACAAGAAATTTCTACAGGGAGTGAAGACTAGATGCTCCTTGAGAGGATTTAGACATCCCTCGCTGTACCGGAGTAACACACACTTACAGTTACAACACTACACTTATGACTTTAACATTTCACTCTCACACTTACATTTAGGGAGGCGATAATAGCTTCAATGTGCTTTTCACCTTAAAGTAAAAAAAAAAAGTTAACAAGAAATAATAAGTTTGGAGGTGTGATCAGACTCAGCTTCAAAACCAAACCTAGATAGAAATTTTAATCTACACAAAGTGGAGCCCAGCAACACTGCTTGACTCTGCTCTGCCCAGCGCAACTACACTCTGCATTTGGTAGGTAACAGGCCTTAAAAGGAATATTCGTGAATAATAGATTCATTACATAAGCTATTACTTTGTTATTTAACTCGTAAGGGGTTTTTAAATTAATGTTTAATTAATTGTCTATTTACAATTTATACCTGGGCAATTTCATTCGTTTTAGATTGCATAATTTCCCATCCCCCAAAATTAATAAATTAAAAAAAAAAAACAATATAATTCTTTTTTTTGTGGAAGTAGTATTTAATGTCCATTGTCCATTAATAACAAATTGAATATGTTCCCTTGAACCACTGTATTAACTACACAGTAATTCAAGTATCTTGTTTGAGCTGATTCAAACGAATTGACTAATTTAAAGGTCGTTTTGAACATGACTATTTATTACTGACTTCTGTAAGAACCTTACGTTACTGTTATTCTCTTTTCAGACACATTATTCATTTCGCAAAGCTGCACATTTACTGGGAATAGGAACAGACAATGTGGTCAGTATCGACACCGACTCCAAAGGTAGGATGATTCCATCAGAACTCAGGTTACAAATCAGCCAAGCACTTGCTTCTGGTAAAAAACCTTTCTTTGTCGCTGCAACTGCCGGGACCACTGTCTTAGGAGCATTCGATCCTTTTGATGAGATTGCTGACATCTGTCAGGAGCATCAGTTATGGCTTCACGTCGATGTGAGGACTTTCCCAGGTCAACAACTGGGATGGATATTAAATTAAATTTTTATTACATTTTTTAACATATATTGTTGAACGTAAATAACATATATAAATCAGACTAATAGAATTATTAGATAACACCTCTTTAAATATCTATAAAGTGGTACCTCGACATACGAGTTTAATTTGTTACATAATCTTGTTCGTATGTCAAATTGCTCATATCTCAAAGCAATATTTTCCATTGAAATTAAGGGGACAACATCAATGTATAACAATAAATAAATATTTTGTTCCATAAATTAAAATTCTCATTACTTTCTGAACACACCTCGTATATGCTTGATAAGCACTAATTAAGATTTTGATATGTAATACTTAAGAGACCAATTTAAGATAATCAGATTATAAATAAACTTGTACTACCACTGTATGGTACCTGTTAAGGTTTATAAAAGTGAAGGCACCTTAGAAGCTAGTGGCCTTTTTGAAAAGCTTCTCTAACCTTTAGTGTTTTACAGCTTAAGGTGAAACATGTTTACTAATATTAATTACTTTTGAGTCTATAATACATGCAACTCCCACTTAGTGTTAAAATCAGGATGACAGAATGAAGGGTAAAATCCATGTAGTACCAAAACTCAACATCAGAGGACTCTGAACTTGTTTTTCTACTACCTGTCAATCCTGTGACGTGAATTTATCTTACACTAAATTAAGATTCTAATTAATATCATTAGGGATTAATGAAAAACTGAACTGTAGTCTTAAAAACTAAACTAAAAGTACATGGTTCATTTCCCTTCTGATAGATAGCGTTGTCCATTTGCAGTCACACATTTTCCCATGCAGTGAGACCTCTACTATTATAGACTCCAGGCTATTACCATGTGTTTACAGATAAAGAAAGAATATACCTGATAAGCACTGACTCTACACATTTAGACACCTCAACTTTAACTATGTGAACTTACACATAATTTTAACTTCAATTTGCAATATGCAAACCTTAAAAATTAAGATAAAAACTAAACAAACCATTTGAATCAGTGCTGAACCGTCCATAAAAGAAATTCTTACTTTTTTTTTAATTTGTAAGGAATGTGTGTAGTAGATTATGACATCTCACAAAAACACTGTCTGTCTTTAATTCTGGTGAGCTTGTTGTTAGTAACACAAAATTTACTTCCAGAAATAAAAATAAAAATGTCTTGTACTTTTGAAATTACAAATGTTTATTTTCACAGGCATGTTGGGGTGGAAGTTTGATGTTTTCTAACAAGTATTCTTGTGCATTGAAAGGAAGTGAAAGGTAATTAAAATAAATAGTTTTTTTTAGTTTTTATTAACACTAAAAATAATTAAGTACAACCTTATTTTGGGTTTATCTATAACACTACATGGTAAAAGTCTTTAAGTATTAATTGACATGTTTACCGAGTTCTTCTAATCTATAACAAATAAAATCATAAGATATAATATGAAATAGGAAAGTTATCACAGAAGGGGGAAGTAATGTCCACTTAACAGCTGATTTTTCGATCGATTATTTCAATTAAATGACAGTTGAGGGTTCTCTGTTGCTATTGTTTTCAATAAAATATAAATTATAACAAATAAATCGTTACTAACAAATTGTATTTTAATTGCTAATACTTATGTGTTTGACTACAAGGACCCTTTCACCCCGAGGACCCGGGTTCGATTCCCGGCCAGGGCTTGGCATTTCCATACGCTATAAATCATCCCATCGTCTGCATTAGCCCAAGTGTGCACAATAGTCAGACGTTAAAAAAAAAATATATATATTTAAATTATATAAGCTTAGACTGTGTTATGAATTAATGATTCAGACTAAACATTTCAAATTTAATTAAAATGATTACAGATGGAAACTGTTCGTGGCTGTAGGCCAACCTTTTGCAGCCTATGGCACAGGCTCTAGTTTTTAATAGAATACAACTGAAATTAATTAATAATGCAAAACATACATTTGATATTTTTATAAACCTTTGTGAATTAATAAAGAGCCAAGCTCTTAAATTGATATGGATTAAAGGTTGCGCAGAAAAACATTTTTATGTTTGAAAAATTTGACCTAATTTGGTATTGTTTTGGTGAATGAGTGTATAACTTACAGTGTTGCCATATTGAAAGTCGTATGCCACACACATTATGTTTACTGAGTCATACTAAAATAGTTTGAAATTAGTTGTTAATCGAATATCTTGTAATGTTAACCCTGAACATTTTTCTTTTCATACTTTGGATTTATAAAATTCCATAATTAGTTACACCCAGTATTAAGGATTTAAGGACATCTTCAAAGGAATATTTATATCAGTGAACTGGCCAAGTAAAGAATAACAATTGATCGTCTATGATCAGTACAATGAATTTAAAAAAAATCTTATCCCATGCAATTACAATTTAAAATTATTTTTCAAAAATTTGAAATTCTAAATGTCTTTAAAATGATCAAAAAACATTTCTTGCTTTATATATAATTTACGGTTGTTTCCAATTTTTCGTTCATCTAGTGAATATTTGAATTTGCTTATAATTTTTCAGTGATTTTTCAGTTGATGCTATATGGAATATTTATAAAATGGATTATTTATCAACACATAAATAAACAAAAAATAAGGCTGTTATAGAAGCATAATTTGTCTTGTTTTTCCCGCAAACACTAATAATTAGGACAAGATTTTCTCTGCAAATGTGGGGGGAAATTGTGTGCTGACTTTAAATAGGCTCTTTGTGGTGTCTTACCAAACAAATATTTGTTCTAGAGCAGATTCATTGTCATGGAACCCTCATAAGATGCTCGGTGCTCCTCTACAGTGTTCTATCTTTATTCTCAAAGAGAAGGTAAAAGAATTACAGTAAATGTATAATTCACAAATTATAATTAATTAAGAAGTAAATCTACGATATTTTAATTGAGTTTTTGTTTGTTAAGGATCTTCTCCATAAATGTAATTCTGCATCTGCAACTTACCTTTTCCAAAAAGACAAATTTTATGATACAAGTTTTGATACAGGAGACAAAACAATACAATGCGGAAGGAAAACGGATTCTTTTAAGTTGTGGTTGATGTGGAAAGCACGAGGGGACGCTGGCTTTTCAGAGTTAGTTGACAACGCTATGAAGATGGCAAGGTGAGTAAATGTATTCAATGACTGCAGATACATTACATTGCAGAAAAATTAACAAGCTAACCCACCAATGCGGTTGTTTTGACTTCTTCCAATTTACTTGGAAACTTTATTGCGTTTCATGTACAAGTAAAATCATACATAACCAAAAATTAAGCAAAACATGTAAGTTTAAAGATGATTTCATAAAGTTAAATCAATTGGACATCATTAAATCGAGGCGATAAAATCATGATAATTAGAAATTCTCATCAAATTATATTTTGTACGTACCAAATTTTGTATGTTATTTTTAATAATTTTTTTACTCATAGTTTCATAAATTTCTCATAAAAATAAACATTCAGAATTAAAAAATTAAGAAATGAATTAAAAATATTAATAAATCAAAATTCAAAAGGTAACCTATTAATATTTAATTTAGATGTTTTATAGATTAAAATATTTGGTTTAGAAAATCTGAAAATGATCTACTCTTTTGTACTTATTTTGACTTTTCTTGTTCCAATTCCTCTTCCATTTAATTATCAACAGTTTTGTTTTGCAAAATTAATTCGCTTCACTTTTGACATTTTGATTTTCATTATAATATTTGATTATCCCAAAATTTCGGTTCTGGAGCAATAATTTTGGCAATGAAGAAAATGAAAAAACCAGACTTTTCAAAAATGACCAAACATTTTTTTAAAAGGATCCATTGAAGCCTTTTAGTCAGTGTACCAAATTTCAAACTAAAAAAATGGATTGACGATGTTTCCAGTTACTTTGTATGTAAAATTTTGGTTACTTCAAATTTGACGTAAACCACATTGTGTCATTGACCTTCACATTTATTGTTCTCTTTGAAAAGTAAAATTTACTTTTAAAACAATTAGCTTTTGAAACGTTTCCCTTTTTATTTGTTTCACCCAACTTTGGGGTACACTAAATCAATCACTTTTTAATTTTCTGTGCCTTCCTCGTAACCCAGTATTGCTTCATTCGTTGTGATCTTGCTTTTCTTTCTTCGTCAGAGATTTGGATCGTTCGCTTGGATTTGACTTTGCCTTGGAACCGTTGCTTCTTGTCCTTGGTTATTGTTTTGGCTGTTCTGTCCATGAGCATAGTGTTAGTGATTTGTAGTTCTGTTATGTCTTTCTCTGTTTCTCTAAACCAAAGTGGTTTGGCTCTTCTATTGCGAAAGTAGTCAAATACTTTTTTGGTTAGTCTATTTTTGTCCATTCGGAGGGTGTGCCCATAAAAATCAATTCTCCTTTTTCTTATTTGAAAGGTTTCCATTATGCTAATTTTTATTTATTTTATGGTACTATACGTGTTATAACATAGGTTTTCTTTGATGCTTTAGGTATTTTAAAAAACAGATTTCAAACAGGCCAGGTTTCCGGTTGGTTCTTGAAGACTTTCAATGTACAAACATATGTTTCTGGTTTATCCCAGAGAGCCTTCGAGATCAACCAGAGACTGACGAGTGGAATGACATTTTAAATACTGTAAGTAAAAATTTATTATGAAAAAAATATTTCATTTATAAAATGCTCAAATAATAATCATGTTGTCATAGATGTAAATATATGATGCTAATAAATATTTCTTGTATATAAAAACATGAAGACTGTGTAACATTGAATTTTTGCTGTCATTATGCTGCTGCCAGATAGCGCTCTATACAGCCGTTAAAAGCTTTATCCAGGATTCAACTTTATGGAAAGGGCATTTTTGGCTGAGTCATAATTGGGTTCATTGACTAAATCAATATTTCAATCTAAGGATTTGGGATGCCCAATTTCTAAAGATTCTTAATGCTTCTAATTCTTATCCCGCCATATATTATCTGCTTCCTGCCAGTGTATGTCTTTGTGCGATGGTTTGCTGTAGACTGACCAATGTTCTCGAGCGGAATTGGCCAGTGACTGCCAATGTTTTCGAGCATAGAGTCAACAAGATTCTTGAGTGTGGTCGATGAGAGACTCCAAAGGTGTCAAGTGTAGTCTATGAGAGACTGATCCATTTACAGCGACCTGCTTTTATACTATTGAGCACCGTGCATGTGCAGTACTCAGTCAGATCCCGAAGCTCGGAGGGAGCATTTTTTTTTACTAATGATAGAAATTTCAAACAGATCTTTGTACTGTTTACTGTCTCGCCTTAGGCTACAATCACCAACTGATCTGTGTACTGTTTACTGTCTCGCCTTAGGCTACAATCACCAAATGACCTTTGTACTGTTTACTGACTCGCCTTAGGCTACAATCACCAACTGACCTTTGTATTGTTTACTGTCTCGCCTTAGGCTACAATCACCAACTGATCTTTGTGCTGTTTACTGTCTCGCCTTAGGCTACAATTACCAACTGATCTTTGTGCTGTTTACTGTCTCGCCTTAGGCTACAATTACCAACTGATCTTTGTGCTGTTTACTGTCTCGCCTTAGGCTACAATCACCAACTGATCTTTGTGCTGTTTACTGTCTCGCCTTAGGCTACAATCACCAACTGATCTTTGTGCTGTTTACTATCTCAACTTAGGCTACAATCACCAACTGACCTTTGTATTGTTTACTGTCTCGCCTTAGGCTACAACCACCAACTGATCTTTGTGCTGTTTACTGTTTCGCCTTAGGCTACAATCACCAAATGACCTTTGTACTGTTTACTGACTCGCCTTAGGCTACAATCACCAACTGACCTTTGTATTGTTTACTGTCTCGCCTTAGGCTACAACCACCAACTGATCTTTGTGCTGTTTACTGTCTCGCCTTAGGCTACAATTACCATTACCAACTGATCTTTGTGCTGTTTACTGTCTCGCCTTAGGCTACAATCACCAACTGATCTTTGTGCTGTTTACTGTCTCGCCTTAGGCTACAATCACCAACTGATCTTTGTGCTGTTTACTGTCTCGACTTAGGCTACAATCACCAACTGACCTTTGTACTGTTTATTGCCTGCGCTCAGGCTACATAATAGGATTAGTTGTGCATTTTATTAACATGATTAACTTTTTACTTGTTTCATCTGTGACAAATGATATTTTTTAATGCTTTTATATGACTAATCTATCAGCTACTATGGCTACTGAACCAATATGTTTTTGTCACTTTTGCAAATTGTTACCGTCTTAAAATAAATTTATTTCACCTAAAATTTTCAAATCTCTTAACCGACTGTTGGTGCAAAAACAATTTATCTGTACTGTAGTAAATATATAGTACCAATTCCACAGAGTAAATCTGCTAAATATCTTGGAATGCATCTTGATGAATACCTTACGTGGAAGCATCATGTATGTAAGAAAGCAGAGTAAATCAAACAAAAACTACGTGATTTGTATTGGCTGATGGGACGAAAATCTCAGTTGGCCTTGTTCCGCAAGAGATTATTGTACATATCAGTAATTAGGCCTATTTGGACATATGATGCTGAACTTTGGGGGTGTACAAAACCCGCAAATCAACAGATTATCCAGCGAGTACAAAATCTTATTATTCGTGCAATGACAAATGCAAGATGGTACCAGAGGAATGATGACCTTCATGCAGACCTAGATTTGAAGTATGTAAAGGAGATAATACAAGATTGTGCCTCTCGGCACAAGAAGAGTCTACATCAATGTTGATGTACCATATGAACGTCGAAACCATCCCAACTCTTAGATGTGGAATTGGACAACAGACGACTTAAACGTCATAAGCCGCATGATTTAGTTCGCTAAGTCCAATACATGTTAAATCAATGATATGTATTACTCATTTAATATATAAGATTAAGATTGTAGTAATAAATAAATAAATGAAAAAAAATATACTAGTAAATTTTTATTGAAAAATGAGATCTGGTGTTGTTAAAATCTAACTTGAAATTTTAAAAATTTAAATTACATTGCTGGTGATAAAGGTGGTGAAATAATATTTCAAAAAAAGGTTTCAAAGGAGAAAGCAAAGTATGGTAATTATTTTCGTATATCATTTGGTCTTCATGTTGACCTTTTAAGTTATATTTAAAACTGTTTTCTTAATCATTCTCAGTTGTGAAAGTTTTTGTTTTAGGTTGCGCCAAGGATTAAGGAAAAAATGGTCCTCTCAGGAAAACTTATGATTGGCTATCAGCCGTTACATCACAAAAACTTGTGCAACTTTTTCAGATTGGTTACAAGGTGTCATCCACCATTGACTGAACAAGATATGGATATTTTAATAACTGAGATTGAAGCAAAAGCAAAGGGTTTATAAATGAATTATAATCGTATCAGAAGGTATATATCACTGTTATATTTTTTACAAAGAAAAATACTCATTGAATATAGAAACCATATTTATTTTTATAATTGTTAAATACATCGAAGATGTTTTTTTATAAAATAGATTTTACAATAATTTTGACTCAGTAAATACAGTTTCCATTTCAGTGTTTATATTTATAAATCAAAAATAGTAACAATTGTTTGAGTTGTTGCAAAATTATAAAGATTTAAATGATTTTCTAAAATACTGAAATAAATTATTAAACAATAGGCTTCAAAAAAGTCAAAATTACAATATTGTTTCCTTTACATAATGTTTTGCAATAGTTAAACTTAGTATTAAATTCCCTTCTGTAATTTAAATGTTCAGTAAATATCACTAGAGCTTTCTGTTCTACCTATTTATAAATAACTATTGGTCATTATTGCAACAGGATTTTGTTAATCAGTTATAATTTCTGTTTATTTATACTTTTGTCAAAACAAATCTAGCATATGCAATGACAAACGACCGACCTATGTCCAGTATTTTGTTTCAAATCAAGGAAAATAATATAAAAAATGTGCATAACAACAATAAAATACCTTGCAAGAATTAACTGTAGTTTTATTGTTACCAGAACAATCAGTCAATGTTTTAAGGTTAAGATTGTAGGGAGTAAGTATTCAAATACATTAAGCTAAAGCACTCTGTTTTTTTAACTTGGTAACATGAAAGTTTTGATAAAACTGGGGTACAATTTTATTATTTTTACTTCAGTAAGATGATATCATGAAAAACTGATGTTATATTTTTGATTAATCTGTCCATTTTAAGTAATTTGTGTCAGAAAAAAATGGTTCTCAGTGGGATGTTTGTCAGCCTTAATGTCTGTGCATATGTTTGTACACAGACCTCTAGACTAAACAACTTGTCCATTTTTTATGAAATTTGTCAAAAATGTCATTTTTTTTAGCTTTTCAATACCAAAAACCAGTATAAATAATTTCCTCAGTGATTTAAATTGTGCACAAATGCAATTTGTAAGTACCACACGCAAACAAAATGTATAGATAACTATCGTATCCCTGTAAAATCTAATTTAGAAGCTGTAATTATCACAGAAAACAAAGTGTCAGTTTTTCTTTAATGAGTTATATGATTAAAAAAAACACAGTTGGCCTTATTTTGTCTATAAACAGATAATATATATATATATATATATATATATATATATATATATATATATATATATATATATAGTCATTTTCTCACACTAAGATCCTTATTCTATATTATCATAGTGAAAAATCAAAATAAATTTTATTGTGTTCTACAAATATTCTAATCTGTACAAATATTTAAAATCTGCATTATGTTACATACCGGAAATTATTTTGACTTTATTTTTACAAACACCTATTCCTGAATTGTTTGCCAATGGATCTGGTTTTGGAATTTCACAGTGATTTCTAATACAATTCATACTTTAATACCATATTTACTCTGTTGTACCCTTTACTCATAAGTTACCTGTAAAATGTATTAACTTATAAACTAGTATTCCATAAAGATAACTTATGCTATCTTTAAGTCACATGTCATGTTATAAATAAGTTACTTAAAATCATTAACTTCTTAATAGCCTTATTTAGAAAAGTCACTGTTATTCAGGTAGTAAACATACTAATTTCAGAATTAATCGGTTCATTCTAAACCTAATGATAATAATGCATAAAGTGGAAATAATACATTTTAATAATAAATATTTATAACTACATTATTTTTCATCATTACTTGTTTCTGCTCCGTCTAAAACTACACAACATGATGTAACTTCTTCTTTAGTATTGTTGGAAGAAGTGTCATATTGTGTAGACTTATCTAAAACACATGTAGATTTTGGTTTTGTTTCCAGTGATTCGTCAACTATATTATGGGAATGATTTGACTCTATAGAGTTAATGATGTCCGGCTCCCTTTCCATATCAGAGGCAGAAGAACTAGAGCTAGGATGGTTGTACAATATATTCCGATAAAGTAAAGTTTCATGTTCAGTTGCATTTTCTACAGGTATAGACTGGCTTCTACAGGCTTCGTCAGCAATTTTAGCAGGAGTGTTTTGCTCTTCTATCACTACTTTTGTAATAACGCACGAATGCCACCATAACCTCCATTCTTGTACGTTTGATTTTACTAAATTCATGACTTCTCTGAAATACCAACACAAAACGATCAGAAGTATTAAACCGACAGTTACTTTTGGCCAAATTTCATTGCGGTTTTTCTCAGATACCAAAAGAAAATAACAAAAAAAAGTAATGACAGATGTAATAATGGTTAGCAGAAATAAAAATATACAGTCTGTCTTTAAACGATTTCGCACTGTCGGCAGAAACAACCAAACGCACAAACTCTGGCGGCATTTGTAACGTCTTGCCTGGACCACTTTAAACTGGAAGCAACAAAGTTCACAGGATGTTTTGTTCGTAGTATTAATCCATTCTTGCAAACAATTTATGTGAACGTATCGTAAAGATCCTGGAAAAATAAGACAAATGTATTACACAATTTGAAGTAATTTATATATTTCATAATTTTATTTTATTCTTTTTATATTCTTCTTCTTTTCTGCTAGGATTATTATCACTGTGTTCAGTATAATGATCTGCCTTCCCTAGCTTCATCAATTCTACTTTCGTTGATATAGTTTTTGAAGATGGAGGTTCTCCGAAACAAGTCAACGAAAGTAGAATTGACGAGGCTAGGGAAGGCAGATCACTATATTGAACACAGTAATTTTATTTTATAATAACATGAATAAATGAAGGCAAGGGTGGTGGATCTTGTGAAGAAGGGACTTGACATTCTACCTTCAATTTTTAGGCAATAAATTACTTGCTTAGATATATTAATTCAGGGATAATAATGTTCAGAACCAAACATTATTTTTAAATAACGGTGTAAGCATTATGCAATTTATTTATTACCTCCTCTCCTTTCATTTAAAACACAAAATACTTATTACACAATGCTACACATCAATAGTTAGAAAGAACATTAGGTTATATGGAAACCAAAACACAGTAATTCATTTGTTGTATTTATTTTCTTTGGATCTGTAAATATTGTGATAGTTATTATGCTTTACTCAGTCAATAAGAAATCAATTTTTTAATTCAATGGTTCATTCGTATTGTTACCTTCAGATTTTTTGTTGCCCTAGGTTAGTTACTCCCACAATACTATAATATTTTAGAAATGGCCTACTTTAGAAATTGAATAGCCTGCTGGGGGCATGTACCCCTACAGCTCACTTTTAATTCACTCCATAGGTAAATTTTACAACATCGATAAAATACTAACAACATCTTATTATACTAACAAATAAGACACTATTTTTAAAGTTTTGGAATAATTATACCCTATTTAATTTATAAGGTATTTATTTTAACAAAATATATATTTTCTGCCAACTAAGAACTAATGTTGGGCCAACAGCAGAGGTTTTCATGAATGTAACAGTTGGCCTAGCAAACAAACAGCTCGTTGGCCCATTGAAGATAATTCGTTGGCATATTAACTAACCATTGCCCAACTTTGCTGACAAAATCCCAACATTGGGCCAACAATGTGTGCTACTGGGGTACAGGGGGGTGCAGACTAACTGCATCTTTTGAGAGGATTTAGACGTGCCTTGCTGTATGAGTCTAACAAACACTTACACTTACAACACTACACTTATGACTTTAACACTTAACACTCACACTTACATTTAAGGAGGAGGCAATAGCCCCAATGTGCTTTTCGCTTTAAAATAAAATAAAATAAAATAAAAACACAAAGATTCATAAATTGTGCTTTTTTTGCTGGCCACTGGTTGATACTATTGATATCTGTTTCTAAAATACAGAATTAATTCTGATATAATTTCTAGAAAAGTTTAAATTTGTTAGAAATTAATGTTGTTCATTAGAAATAAATAAATTAATTTATAAGAAATTAAAAGTTACTAAATAGTTCCAACGTTTTTTCTCAATGATATTGATGTGACTATATGACCTACTTTGTTGCTGAACATGATTTTTCAACAAACTTGATGCCTTTGTCACCAGAATCTTAATGATCAAGCAAACAGGTGCTTAGTTGACAAGGAAACTCAATTTGTACCATAAACATCAGCCGAAAATAACGATTTAAATAAATCACTTATTCTATTTTTAAAAAACTGTTAACAACTGTAAACAAGTGACAATTGACTTGAGAGTAGAAAGCCAAAATATTGTCTGTAAATCTTTTTTAAATTTGTAAAATGTTTTCCTGGATTTCTTAAAAAACTGAATATATTTAAAGAGTATATAGGGCATATAAGTAAGATGGAAAACAAAGCACAGACTAGGGGTGGGCGTTTCTGCTATTTTTACAAAACGTCAACAAACTGTTTGTTGAGGAAAAAAGCTGCTTTTTAAAACAGTTGGAAAAAAACAGGTTTAGAAAACTGAAACTCAAAGTTGCATTAGCAGCTAAAACATAAAGCACATAAAAATTCAGTTTTCTAAGACTACTTTTCATTCCCACTGCCACCATGTCCTTAACTGTTTTTGGGTATAAAGCATTTAGAAAGGATAAAAATAATCCTTATAAGTGTAGTAATAATTAAATTACATTCTCTAAACGTAATAATTATGTATGCCCTTTTATATTTACAAAATGCAATGAGTTTCTAATAGAAGCATTCTTTTTTTTACTTAAAAATTAAATAGTCCTTTGCATATTTACCAAAATGCAAACAATTTAGAATATTTTAGTTGATTAAAAAATATTGATGATTGATAATAAATATAAAAAATATGTTTAAATAAAATTAGGCTCTGTATCTACAAAATGTGAGAGGTTGGTACTATAACTCGCAATAAAATAGAGATAAACGTTGACATTGACCAAACAGTTCTTATTTCACTACAAGCAACAAGCAACTTTGAAATAAAGGGAAAAAGCAGTTAGCAGGCAAACAGCAGGAAAACAGTTTTAGCACTTGTGGCAACATTAAGTGCGGAAAGCCGTTCCTTGTTTAACAAATCATAAACCAGTCCAAATCCAACTGCTTGTTTTCGTTTGAAAAAGCAGTTTGTTTGTCGTCTATAGAAAAGCAGTTTTTTTTTCTACCCCACCACTAATGTTTACTAGTGACAGTATGATAAGAGTGAAGAAAGTATGGTAACACACATTCGATGGAAGAGTTTCTTGAACTGGAGGCTTGTAAACCAGGAATATTTTTGTTACCAATTGTCCAGTGCTGCATTCTGCAAAACTGTACTCTGTGTCTCTCCTCTCTCCTCCTCTCCCCTCCTCTCTTCCCTCTCCCCTCCTCTCTCCCTCCCAATTTCTCTCTCTATGTGTTGTATAAATTATTTTAAAATAAAAATATTTCTATACTTCTACAACGCAAACATTAATTTCCAAATTTTAAATTACAAGCCCTGCTTATTATGAAAACTTTGTTATTGTATTTTAGATTAACTTTTTGCATTTAGTTTTGCTTAAAAGATAAATAGAAAAAATTGTAATTTTTAACCTCTGCAGTTGCATGGTGAAACTAATGCCTCTCTGGAAATAGTTTGGCAAATCCTACAACTTGCTGAATCCACAACACTTACTTCTTTTTTCACGTTCTTATACTTCTTTACCATTCTGTACCATTAAACACAGACAGCTGTAACAGACAAATGATTAAACTCTGATTGACTGTTCGTAAAAAATTACATAAGTGTAGGTGGTAATTAGTTTAAATGTAACCTAGTACTAATTTAATAATATTAAATTAATTAATTTAATTGGCTGCCGCCTCGGTAGCCTAGTTGATAGCGTACTAGGCTTTCACCCCGAGGACCCGGGTTCGATTCCCGGCCAGGGCTTGGCATTTTCATAAATAAATCATCCCATTGTCTGCATTAGCCCAAGTGTGCACAATAGTCGAATGTTAAACAAAAAAAAAAAAAAAAAAAAAAAAAAAAAAAAAAAAAAAAAAAAAATTAGTAGTAGGTACTATTAAACTGCTAAATGAAAAAAAAATCAATTGGTAGGCTACACTAACATTGTGAGTGAACATTACAGTGTACTACCACTGAGTCCTACATGTATTAAGTCTGAACTGTAAAGAGTTAAATAAAACTAATCAATAAGGCATTACAGTAATAATTTTGTACTGAAGAGGTCTGAAATATTTTATATTCGGTACAAGATATTCTTAAATTTAATTTAGAATCATGTTTGGTTTTTAGTATCTAAAACCTTATAAATTACATAGGTTTTAGACTATGTTCATGTAATTTAATAAAGTGTTTATTAAAGAATTAAATGAACACTAGCAGCTGACTAGAAGAATAGCATAACCTAAAATTGTTTAAAGATCACTTTTTTTAAATATACTTGTAAAACTCCCTTTTGTACATTTAACACTTCCATTGTCAATCTTAAGTCAGTATGAATATTTAGCCTATAATGTTCCTACCTATAAGTTGTGCAAAAAAGGGTTAATTAAAGCTTTTTTGGCCAGTTGTTGTTGGACACTTTGGACAGCTAACCAATATTCAATTAGTTTTTTATCTTTAAACATATTTCTCATTGTTCTCTTATGTACCTAAAATATTCTTGTTGGATTTTACCTAAAATATTTGCTGTTAGTTCAACAACGTTTTGATAGAGACTGCACTAGTGACATAAATATCTAGTGCATTTAGGTCTGTATACCATTTCAAGTATTTTCATGTTTACCTTCTGATCATGTGATTTGTAAACCTTAATATCAAACCCCTTAAAGGTCTGCAGACCGTTTTTAATTATAGTTAGCCTAAAGTAAGGTTATGAATGTATATACTATATTCAGTGTGAATAAATATTCTGATCATCTGGTACAATATTAATTGAAATGATAAATCTGACAATACAATAAATATAAAAATATTTTGAGGTTTTAACAATATATTGTTTAAAAAAATTAACAATATTTTTTAGACACGCATCAAAATCATATTTATATTTTATTTCGAATTAATACAAATACTTACCAGGTACTAGTGAAAAACTAACCTCTTCATTTCTTGTAATAACTAAAAAGTAAAATCAAATTTTTTTTATTGTTAAAGATATGGATAGGTTATTAAAACCTTTAATATTACAAAGTTATTTTAGTTCTTAACCAAGTATGTATTCTGACCACTAGGCTTATTTAAAATGTTAAACAGTTGTACTTTTTAACAAATAATAATAATGTGTGTGTCATGTGCCAATATTTTAAATGTAAATTCTTCAGACAGCTGATAGCAGCTGTAAATAAATAATTCATTAGTACCATATTTAAGGCAGAAAGCTGAATCTCAAATCCAAAAAATTTAACTTACAGCTGTTAAACTTGCCTAGGCTACATAGAATCTGGCCCTAAAATATATATAATGTTCCCAAAAAATGTTTCCAAAATAAAGGAGATGGTTTTTCAGATAAGACTAAAAAAAGTTAAATAAACACATGTCTGAAAATACTTCATTTGCCGCTATTTTGTGTTTTATATAAAATATTTTGTCGCTGGAATGGTTTGACCAATAAAATTCAAACTTTGCATGCTTGTTTATCCAATGGAAGCCTAATTGGAAAAAAATAACGAACTTCATACATTGAACAATTTAAAATAGTAAATTTTTAAAAATTTTAGACCAAAATAAATAAATAATGGTAAATTTTAGTGACAAATGTAAAAATATATTTTGTAACTCAATTGATTTCATAACAAATGGCGTAACTTTCGAAGTTACAGAGCAAGTAAAACGGCAAAACTGCTCAATTTAGTATCATTTTTGTTTGATTCCAGTAGTATGCTAATCATATGATATACTATAAGTATATCACACACCCTGACAGACTAATTTGCAGTTTTGCAGGAAAATAAAAGGGCTACAAGAAAGATTAGGTCTGATCTGGGGAACCACCTCCTTGATTCTTTTTTTACTTTTTTTTTGGAAACATGCTGTATATTAGTCATATTATGTTACTACACACACACACACACACACACACACACACACACACACACACACACACACACACACACACACACACACACACACACACACACACACACACACACACACACACACACACACACACACACACACACACACACACACACACACACACACACACACACACACACACACACACACACACACACACACACACACACACACACACACACACACACACACACACACACACACACACACACACACACACACACACACACACACACACACACACACACACACACACACACACACACACACACACACACACACACACAAATTTTGTTCTCTGCCTTGAGTTATGAATCTTGGTATGAACCTACGCAGTATAATTAGATTCAAACTAAATGTGACCAGGAAATTTCGGAGAAAAAAATATAATCATCTGTGTTGACAGCTCTCGAAGAACTTGACAAAAAATTTATCAAGATCGTTTAGACAATTTTGAAAAAAATACAAAAATGTGTTAAACACTAAAATGTTTGGAAAATTAAAGCAAGTTTTTCGATATATGGCTAAAACATGTCAAATTTAATTGAAATCAATAAATTTTATTCAAATTATATTGAAAAATTAACGTTCACAGATAAAAATTAAATCAGCAGAACAAACTGTTAGTACGATATAACGCACATAGGTAGCGCAGGCTGCAACTTCGCTGGACTTGAGAAGGAAGTGGAGGGGAACACGGGAATTATTGGCGATTTTTTTAAAATAAAAATAGACGATGTATTAATTTGCAAAATTATTCTTGGATTATTATTAACGTACATTACTAGTACAGCGTATAAAATTAAGTGTAAGCTTATGTTCAGTCGTATTTAGAATATTGTCGTTCATTAATAAAACAGACCTAAAGACATGTAACTGTGGGCATAGCATACAGAACAAAATATTTATTTAGATAAGTTTATCTATGGTTCAGAAACAGGCCAAGTACCTCATGGAAATAAATCAGCTACCATGGAATTTCATGGTGAATATTTTAAACGTATAATTGTGCACAGTGTTTATGATGTGTGTTTTAATGTTTTTTTTGACTTTGTGACGACCTCGACTGAGGTATTTAACATTTTGTATGGCCTGAAGATGAGAAACGATAGAGTTTCGAAACCGCGGTAGCCTTTACGAGGTGAATGGATAGACCACTGACGGGAAGAATAGGTCATAATCGTAATCACCATCATACATTCATTAAGATGGTGGTAGTCCTTCCTTTTACAGGAGTTAAACTCATTCGACAATAGTCACATGCCTCCTTATAATCCTCAGGAAAATAGCCCAGTAGAAATGTATAGTGGAATAACATGAAATACTATTTCTCTCGCATTAGAATCCCAAGTTGGATATTTTTAGTTTGATGCCATTCCATGGTTATGGCCACTCCAAAAGTAAATTCTCTAGAAAATTCGAAAAAAATTGTTACTATCCATTTGTTTGTAGCAAGCTTATAAACACTATTGTTCGTCCCCATATAAACGAAATTTGATGCCATTAAGCCCCTACAAATTTAACTAAGTCTTGTAGAAAAAACAAGTTTGTATTTATAACCAAAATGTAACCTGGTTCTAAAAGAAAGTTTACTCAACCAGCCGTATTTGCGTAGTTATAATGCTAAGTGATATTTTGTAACTCATCCCTACGCTTGCAGCTGAAATTGTACGATTTTCTAACAACGAACACAATCGTAACGTCATAGCACAATGAAGTAACAAGCTGCTACTTCGAATTGACGCTTAGATTGAATATAAACGGACTTGAAGTACAGCCACCATTAAAAAAACGTGCTCGATATTAGCGGCTTAAGTTGAAGTAATTGTATTATCTGCCGCTACGAACTCTGCTAAATGCAATTACAATTGGTGGTGATGTTTTAGAAAATATACTATTTTTTGTTGTTATTTTAAGGAGAAAAGCACATTGAGGCTATTATCGCCTCCCTAAATGTAAGTGTGAACGTAAAGTGTTAAAGCAGTAAGTTTAGTGTTGTAAGTGTACGTGTGTGTTTGACTCGGGTACCGCGAGGGACGTCTAAATCCTCTCAATAGATGCAACTAGTCTGCACTACTCTGCGGGGCTAGAAAATATACAGTACTATTATCTGTATACCTGCAGTTGAACACTGCCGCAAAATTCCAACAGCAGCTAGTGCTCGCATAGCTCTTATAAGGGTTATCATTCTGTTACGTTTCTGGTTAAAGTTAGCGGTCAGTAAAAGCGAGATTGCAGAGGCTGTGTATTGGCCTCCACAAATATGAGGTGTGACTGACGAGCCAGTCAGTTATTGTGCGCAATAATTGATCTAGCGAAGCGACCCTGTGTGTAATATTTTGTCCTAAATATTATCCCCTACGGTCAAGGGGATAAATGACTGGATAAGGTAGAGTAGGCCTACGTTTAGGTTATACACTGTATTACTGGGTAGTGCATTCAACAAATAAAACATGTTGATTTTAAGAAAAAGTTGTCATCATGTTATTGTAACCAATTAACTATGATAATTAATAGATTAATTGAAATGGTACAAATGCACTAGGCGAGATAGTTTGTAAATATACCGAAGCGTGTGTCACAGATAAATAAGGCGTGGCTCGGCTTGTGTGAATGCGACTTGGCAGAGACAAGACATTTTAATTATTGTTTGTTTAAAGCCTTGCTTAACCAAGATTTCAAGAAATCTAAGTACAATATGGTTTTGTTTTTTTATTCTAGGAATATAAATTTTGTTTTCAAAATCAGAAATAGAAATGGGAACAACTAATGCAAAATAATGACCTCATATGTTAATGTTTCTTAAAAGTACAGGCTTTCTTAGAAAACGTTGTGCGCATTTTTTTTGCGCTCTTAAAAATTGTCGAATAGTTTTTTTTAGAAAAATTGTATAACGTTACCGGATACATAGCCGTATATCTCAAACTACGTTACCGGATACACAGCCGTATATCTCAAACTACGTTACCGGATAACAGTCGTATAACTCAAGCTACGTTACCGGATAACAGTCGTATAACTCAAGCTACGTTACCGGATACATAGCCGTATAACTCAAACTACGTTACCGGATAACAGTCGTATAACTCAAGCTACGTTACCGGATACATAGCCGTATATCTCAAACTACGTTACCGGATACATAGCCGTATATATCAAACTACGTTACCGGATAACAGTCGTATAACTCAAGCTACGTTACCGGATACACAGCCGTATATCTCAAACTACGTTACCGGATACATAGCCGTATAACTCAAACTACGTTACCGGATAACAGTCGTATATCTCAAACTACGTTACCGGATACATAGCCGTATATCTCAAGCTACGTTACCGGATACACAGCCGTATATCTCAAACTACGTTACCGGATACATAGCCGTATATCTCAAACTACGTTACCGGATAACAGTCGTATAACTCAAACTACGTTACCGGATACATAGCCGTATAACTCAAACTACGTTACCGGATATATAGATGTATATCACAAACTACGTTACCGGATACACAGCCGTATAACTCAAACTACGTTACCGGATACATAGCCGTATTACTCAAACTACGTTACCGAATGTATAGATGTATATCTCAAACTACGTTACCGGATGCATAGCTGTATGACTCAAACTACGTTATCGGATACATAGCCGTATAACTCCAACTAGGTTACCGGATACATAGCCGTATTACTCAAACTACGTTATCGGATACACAGCCGTATAACTCAAACTGCGTTACCGGATACATAGCCGTATTACTCAAACTACGTTACCGGATACATAGCCGTATATCTCAAACTACGTTACCGGATACATAGCCGTATATCTCAAACTACGTTACCGGATACATAGCCGTATATCTCAAACTACGTTACCGGATACATAGCCGTATATCTCAAACTACGTTACCGGATACATAGCCGTATATCTCAAACTACGTTACCGGATACATAGCCGTATATCTCAAACTACGTTACCGGATAACAGTCGTATAACTCAAGCTACGTTACCGGATACACAGCCGTATATCTCAAACTACGTTACCGGATACATAGCCGTATAACTCAAACTACGTTACCGGATAACAGTCGTATATCTCAAACTACGTTACCGGATACATAGCCGTATATCTCAAGCTACGTTACCGGATACACAGCCGTATATCTCAAACTACGTTACCGGATACATAGCCGTATATCTCAAACTACGTTACCGGATAACAATCGTATAACTCAAACTACGTTACCGGATACATAGCCGTATAACTCAAACTACGTTACCGGATAACAGTCGTATAACTCAAGCTACGTTACCGGATACATAGCCGTATATCTCAAACTACGTTACCGGATACATAGCCGTATATCTCAAACTACGTTACCGGATAACAGTCGTATAACTCAAGCTACGTTACCGGATACACAGCCGTATATCTCAAACTACGTTACCGGATACATAGCCGTATAACTCAAACTACGTTACCGGATAACAGTCGTATATCTCAAACTACGTTACCGGATACATAGCCGTATATCTCAAGCTACGTTACCGGATACACAGCCGTATATCTCAAACTACGTTACCGGATACATAGCCGTATATCTCAAACTACGTTACCGGATAACAGTCGTATAACTCAAACTACGTTACCGGATACATAGCCGTATAACTCAAACTACGTTACCGGATATATAGATGTATATCACAAACTACGTTACCGGATACACAGCCGTATAACTCAAACTACGTTACCGGATACATAGCCGTATTACTCAAACTACGTTACCGAATGTATAGATGTATATCTCAAACTACGTTACCGGATGCATAGCTGTATGACTCAAACTACGTTATCGGATACATAGCCGTATAACTCCAACTAGGTTACCGGATACATAGCCGTATTACTCAAACTACGTTATCGGATACACAGCCGTATAACTCAAACTGCGTTACCGGATACATAGCCGTATTACTCAAACTACGTTACCGGATACATAGCCGTATATCTCAAACTACGTTACCGGATACATAGCCGTATATCTCAAACTACGTTACCGGATACATAGAAGTATATCTCAAACTACGTTACCGGATACATAGCCGTATATCTCAAACTACGTTACCGGATACATAGCCGTATATCTCAAACTACGTTACCGGATACATAGCCGTATATCTCAAACTACGTTACCGGATAACAGTCGTATAACTCAAGCTACGTTACCGGATACACAGCCGTATATCTCAAACTACGTTACCGGATACATAGCCGTATAACTCAAACTACGTTACCGGATAACA
>CM040188.1:44024123-44051623 GCA_022606455.1 Callitettix versicolor
ATTATTAGTAGAAACCAAAAATGAGAAACAGAGCCGTTCGTTGATGAAAATGACCTCCTTCTTCGAACTGGTCAAGGTATCTGTGGTACCCCACAGGTCTTTGAACTCAGAGAAGGGGGTTATTACATGTAGAGATCTTTTACATGTAAGTCTCAATGAGATAAAAACGGAATTAGCATCGGAGTCCGTGATTGATGTGACACGCATAATGCGCAGCATAAATGGGCAGAAGGTACCAACTCCCTCGTTGATACTAACCTTTGGAAAACCTACACTACCTGAATTCATTCATGCCGGATACCAACGGCTTTCAGTGCGACCATATGTCCCGAACCCTCGACGTTGCTTCAAATGTCAGTGCTTCGGACATATGAGTTCTTCTTGTACAAAGCCGGAGGTATGTGGCTAGTGGAAGTAAAGGCCATAGCAGTGATGGATGCACAAATGACACCAAGTGCTCGAATTGCGGGGGCGATCACCCAGCTAGATCGTTCAACTGCCCTAAATTTAAGGAAGAAAAAGCTATCCTCACAATAATGGCAAAGGATAAACTATTATGAATCCCGACCTCACGCTACAGCCCCTGTTGGCATTAGAACAACCCGTGTTTTTGAAGACTTGCGTATTGAACTACCCCCAATGTTTGAAAGGTCCTTTTGTCTTGTCATTCCATGGATAATCAATATGCCGACCTTTGATTTCTCCTTGTGTACATACCTGAAAGACAACACTCCTAATACTGTGTATCAACGTGAGTTTTCTAGCCTGATTAATTCATATCCATCTGCTAAATTTATTTTCACAGATGGTTCTAAGATGAATGATAATGTTGGGTGCGCGTTTTATTCACTGGACGAAACATATAAGTATGGATTATCCTCAATTTGTAGTGTCTTTACGGCCGAACTCTTTGCCATCTTAAAGGCTCTGAACACTATTGAATTCGATAGTTTGCATTACGTAGTTTGTTCTGATTCAAAAAGTGCCCTCCAGGCAATCCGGGATATGTATTCGGTAAACCCTCTGGTTGAAGATATTCTTTGCTCTGTCCATAGACTTGAACTACGAGGTGCAAGAGTATCATTTACCTGGATTCCTGGTCACTGTGGAATATTTGGAAACGCTGCAGCGGATAATGCGGCAAAGGAAGCAACTTTTCTGCCGCCATGCACTCAACGTGTAATCTTGTCTGACTTTCTTTGTCACGTAAAACATTTAATTCTTCTACAGTGGGAAAATGAATGGGCAGCTACAAGCAGTAACAAATTGAGGGTAATTAAAAATACTGTTCGTCCTTGGGGGTCGTCAATACGTGCAAGTCGTAGAGAAGAGGTGGTGATCACCCGCCTTCGCATTGGTCACTCCATGTTAACTCATGGATTTCTGATGGAACGCGGGGACCCACCTGAATGCGAGTTCTGTAGGGAAACCATCACAATAAAACATATATTGTTCGATTGTGATGGTTTCCAAAATGTGCGTGTTATGTGTGGTCTGAGCAACTGTTTGCAGACGATGTTGGGAGATAGTGCCTCGGCTGTTGACCGGGTTCTAGACTTCCTTCATGGTCTGAATGTTTTAAATAAAATTTAATTTATATATTTGTTATTTCTTGTGTTATTTTATTTATTTATTTTATCTTATAATTTTATTTCTGTTATGTTTATATATACTTTTACGAATTGTTATTAAATTTTATTCATTATTAATTGTTATTTAGTTCTTAAGTATTTATTATTGATATAGTTATACCTGTTATTTAAATTTTGTTTAATTTATTTTTACTATTATAGTTTGTTGTAGTTTTATTTATATATATAAGTAAATTTTGTTAATTCGTTTTTTTTTATACCTTCATTTTGCATGACGGCGATGATAACCTTAACGGTTTTTCGCCAGAAAAAAAAGAAAAAAAAACTATATTGTTTTATAGTTTAGACCTACAGTTGAATATACTGTCAATATTTTATATAGGCTATTTACTTTTGTTTATTATTGCATATAGGTACCATTATTTAATAAACATATAAAACGTCACTGTTATAGAATTAACACTTGAATACTAAATAATAAAGTCGGACTGGGTAAGTAGTGTGATTGCGTTTAACATAATTTAAACATTTATTATTCACACCTATCAATATATAATACACGAATAAAACGTCACTGTTATACAATTAACATTTGAATACTAAATAATTATGTTGGGCTGGGTAAGTAGCATGATGGCGTTCAAAATAATGTAAACATTTATTATTCACACCTACCAATATATAATACACGAATAAAACGTCACTGTTATACAATTAACACTTGAATACTAAATAATTATGTTGGGCTGGGTAAGTAGCATGATGGCGTTCAAAATAATGTAAACATTTATTATTCACATCTACCAATATATAATAAATGTATAAAATGTCACTGTTATACAATTAACACTTGAATACTAAATAATTATGTTGGGCTGGGTAACTAGTATGATGGCGTTCAAAATAATGTAAAAATTTATTATTCACATCTACCAATATATAATAAATGTATAAAATGTCACTGTTATACAATTAACACTTGAATACTAAATAATTATGTTGGGTTGGGTAACTAGTATGATGGCGTTCAAAATAATGTAAACATTTATTATTCACATCTACCAATATACAATAAATGTATAAAATGTCACTGTTATAGAATTAACACTTGAATGCTAAATAATTAAGTTGGACTGGGTAAGTAGTATGATGGTGTTTAAAATAATAATAAAAACATAATAATAATAAAAACAAGGTTCATAAGACCAAAAGTTCATTTGGCCAAAATATTAGTATAGAATTTGGTTGAATGAACTTTTGGTTGTTTGATCTTTTGGTCATATGACCCCATCGTAATGTAAACCCTGACCGCATCGGTCTTTTCCGATTTGAACTGTGTTTTTCTTTTATTAAAATTTTAATTTTAAATTATTATTCTAACTCAGAAGGAATATAACAAGCTTAAGGTATTATATCGAAGCTGCTTATATTTACAATTGTCAAATTGTATTATTCTTTATAAAATGATCAAAATTTAAGCAAAACCTGATGAACCAATTTTGAGCAATAAAACTAATTTTTCGGTTTTCTTTAGCTAACGAATCAGATTTTGGGGGTAAATAACTAATTTTAGAAAGTTTGTAATATGTTTGTTCCTTTCCTTGTGTACTCCTATACTAAATTAATGGTTTTGCGCAAATGACCCAACCATGCACTAAATCCATTGTCCTAAATGAGTACACACTTTGTTTTTGTGCACACTTGGGTTAATGCAGACGATGGGATGATTTATAGCGTATGAAAATGCCAAGCCCTGGCCGGGAATCGAAACACTTTGAGGAGTAGGCCATGTAAAACAAGACTCGCACTTTACGAATTTAGTAAAAATTCCAGAGTACTCGAAATCGGCAATTACAAGTAATATATACAAACAGAAAGGCTAGCCTGTCGGATGCGCGTTGACGAAAGAAGCATTTAAATCGAATCCTAAAGATAAAAAAGGTAAAGTGCTGGAGAACAGAGCCGAGCGGAGCGACCAATCTACATTGGATTCAAATTGAATCTCGTTAGTCCAGAACCCGAATGGGACCAATTAAATCGGTGTTGAAACCGCTTAATGAACTAATAAAACGAGTCGGGCGAGGTCCTGTCGGATAACTTAATAGTTGAAACACGTTCGCTTAGCTACTGGTGTTTGTGCGGCCACCCAATCGGTATGCAGCACCCACGTTAAGTAATGATAAAGTCTTCCGACAAAGTAGGCCAACCGCTAAGACTTACTGTCTATATTTTATAAGATGGCGGAATCTGGATTTCAAAAAGAGTAAGTTGAAGGGAAATACTTTTTGAAATTTGCTTTTGTCACGTCAGCGACACCGCTGCATTGCCATGATTATTTCTTAATTAATTAAAAATATTTAATCTTTTTTTCATAATGGAAAAATATTTTTAAATTTCAACTAATTTTGATCAAAAAGTGATACAGAGTTCAGGATCGGTGCTCGTGTCAAGGTCTCGGGTCCTTACCACGATGGCCGCTCTGATTGCTCATTTGTGGTGGCAAAAACACAGCATCTAGCAATAACACAGTATCATACGGGCGTGCAAACAGTATGATTAAAATGACCAGTACTACCATCTTCTGTAAACTAGTCTCTTCTCTTCGAAATCGACAGCATTTCTTAAAATCCCTGTGTTGTATTTATATCATCAGTAAACAACATAAACCACGGGGAAAATTCTACGAATAATTTAGACATTTTATAAAGCATGAAAACACTTAAAAACCTTTCTAGTTCTTTGTATAAATTACGTATGTAAATCACTGATTACTTGATATTCAAATTAGAAGGAAGGACATGGGACACATATATTATTACCAACTTCCTCTAGTTCAGTTGTAGGCATATAACGTTTTAATTTCTTACAGTCTAATCAAAATAAACATTTGTATGCAGAAGGACCGGTAATTATATTATTTCAGTATTTAGACACAACAATACTGTGTATACCTCGAAATTAGTTTACACTGAAGTAACATTGGTACAGACCTAAGAGGGATACAACTACTCAGGCTTGAAAACATGCTGAAAAAAGCTACGAAATTTTCAAACTGTTTTCGGTTTAAAAAAGAAATTAACAGATTTATATAAGGTTTCTTCATATACGAGGTGTGTTCAGAAAGTAAACTTTTCAAAGACATACACAAATCAAGCCTTAACAACAGTCAAGACTAATTTTAATTTTATAGCCACACTTAATTATTCGATGCACTTGTTTCAGTTATGAATCTTTATGGTCGAAATAAGGATTTAGATTAGATTATTATATTCTAGAGGAAGGGATTTGTTCAACCCCAGGCACTGCGATCAACTGACCTATTGTGCAACATACCTCTTAAAATACCTATTTCAGCAGATTGATGCCCCTAATAAGTTCCGACAACCTACTGACTAGCTCACTCTGCTGAAGATCCCTATGAAACCAAAAACCCCTAGCCTCCTACTAGCAAGAGCGTCACAATCATAAATTATGTGACCTGCAGTCTCCTCCTCCTTCCTGCACAATATACACACGGTTTCTCCGTGGTACACACCTATCCTGTTCATGTGCACCCTCAGACCACAGTGCCCTGTTATGAGCCCCATGATCCTCCTGAGTTGTGCTTTGTCCAGGACATCTGCTAGCCCTTTGATTCCTCCAGAAGGAACTTTGCTTAAGAGATGTTTACTATGGGAATGCCCATGAAGGTTGGCCCATCTTACCTGATGTTGACATGTAATCCACCCATTAATAGCGGACCTGGCCAACGATAGAGAAATCCCTAAAGCCGGTTCAGGTCCGATAAACTCAGATGCAGATCCAAGTCCAGCCAGTCGGTCTGCCTCCTCATTACCCTCAACTCCCCTATGCTCCGGAACCCAGTGAAGAGTTACCCGGTTATCCCGGGACAGAATGTCAAGGTTCTTCCAACACTCCCAGACCAGCTTGGACTGTATTACAGGACCCGCAAGTGCTTTTATTGCCGCCTGACTATCGGTGTGAATATGAATACGTGCCTTCTTGAAGCCCCGATCCAAGTTCTCCCGAACACAGTCATTAATGGCCATCACTTTAGCCTGAAATACTGTTGTATGCTGTCACAGGGTAATTACTTTCTGTAACCCTGATCTCAGACCGTACACCCCAGCACCAGAAAATATTCTGTTAAATATTTTCAACAGAAATAAGGATAAAATCTGTTGAAAAGAATTAGTGAAATAACGTATATTTTTGTTTAAATATTAACTAAATTACAGATAAATTTGATTCACATTTTTACAGAAAATTTTAAGTTTTCGCCAAAACGAGATTTAAAAAAAACGATCCAGACATATAGGACGGAAAACCAATATGTCGAATTTTATAGAAATCTAGCAATTCGTTTAGTCTCCAGCTGAATTCAAATTCTTATATTCATGTATAATCGTAATTTTTGGAT
This sequence comes from Callitettix versicolor, assembly GCA_022606455.1. NCBI lineage: Eukaryota > Metazoa > Arthropoda > Insecta > Hemiptera > Cercopidae > Callitettix > Callitettix versicolor. The sequence goes on from CM040188.1 coordinate 44,030,136, forward strand.
ATATATTTTTTTAAGACGTGAAGCACATTGAGGCTATTATTTTCTCCCTAAATGTAAGTGCGAGTCGTAAGTGTGGTGTTGTACGTGTAAGTGTGTGTTAGACTCGGGTACCGCGAGGGACGTCTAAATCCTCTCAATAGGTGCAACTAGTCTGCACGCCCCTGCGGGGCCTAATTTTTGGAATCAGAGGTCATGTATTGAAAACAATAATTTCGGTTGTAATCAAAAATTGTTTTCCATCGATCCCGGTTATTTTCTACGTAGAAACAGTGTAGAAACCTCAATAACATAACCAGCAAGCTACTGTGTATAAGGAGTGGCCGCACGTGCCTTGAATACCTCAGCTCACACTAAAAGTAGCACAATTAAGTTTAATTACAAATCACGAAGATCAAAATGTTTGATTTTTCCCATCCGTTTTCAGATAACTGAATTTGGTTACTTTTGAAACAATGCCCGTATAAAAACTTTACTGAAAACACTTTTTGTTTAATATTGGTACAAACTTATATTCGTCCACAATACTTTTAGATAATTGAACATTTATAAGTATAAAATTTATAAATAAGCTGAAGAATGCAGGATTCCGAGCTCGACGTTCCACTACAAATCACTTGTTGCTTATAACACAAATAATTGAGATTGCCGTCTCGGTGGCCTAGTTGATAGCCTACTGGGATTTCACCCCGAGGTCCCGGGTTCGATTTCCGGCCAGGGCTTGGCATTTTCATACGCTATAAATCATCCCATCGTCTGCGTTAGCCCAAGTGTGCACAATAGTCGGACGTTAAACACAAAAAAAAAACAAAAAAATTGAGAAGGTTCAGTAAATCGAGAAGTGCCTTTATATAGACTCTGAAAACGTGTACGACAGTGCACCACGCAATAAGTTCTGGATGACGTCAGAGAATGCTAATATAGCAATAACATTAATAAGGACAGACAAAACATTGTACGAGAATATAACAGCAAAAGTAAAAGTATGAAATAAAATGCCTGAAGGTTTCAAAGTCAGTAAAGGACTTAAACAAGGATATGAGAGAATGGGTATGGTCAATAAACGACAACACCTGTAAGTGCGTATAACATAAGTGTAAACCTTTTTGGTTTATGAAAAACCAAAAAGTTTTTGGAAATCCGATATGATCAGACTTAAACATCTACATACATTAGCAATTATTTGAATATTTTATTGAAAATGCGAAATTTAAACTGAAAGTGGTTACTACTACAGTGTAATTGCAGTGTTAAATATGAAATTACATAAGGTACAAGTTATTTATTTTACAGGCCGTAAGGGTTAGTTTTCATTTATTTTAGGTCCATTATAGTTCACGTTTCTAAATGCAATTTTACGTAATATATATATATATATATATATATATATATATATATATATATATATATATATACCAACACACACACACATACACACACACAGACACACTCATACACACACATACACACTCACACACACGAGCACACATACACATAGGCCTACACACACATACACTCACATTTACACAAACATACACACTCACAGACACACACGCACACGCGCACACACACACACACACACACACACACACACATACACACACACACACACACACACACACACACACACACACACACACACACACACACACACACACTCACACACACACACACACACACACACACACACACACACACACACACACACACACACACACACACACACACACACACACAATATTTATTTAAAACTAGACTACGTGCTCGCAGTTGTCAATGTATCCTAATGCTTGGAAACAGAAGCAGGTTTGGACTACGTGTATTGTCTGAACAATATTCCAACATTTTATAATCTGTATTTACACTTAGAGTTCGCTAGGAATAATATCTGCTCATAAGTGCAAAATAAACATAAGTGCATCTAGAAACATAAGTGCAAAACCATAAGGATTTGCAGATGACCAAATAGTTATAGCGCAGGATTATGGGGATCTAAAATATATGAGTAGAAATTTATTATAGTAATATACATTTGGGGACTTGAAGTAGTAGTAAACAAAACTGAGTACGAGGGATCGATGCAGTGGTCGATGTGGTAAAGTACCGGTTAATCAGCCGCGTCTCTGAACTGCGCAACTTAAGTTCTTAATTCTAGCCGTTGTGTTTCCCTTACCGTTAACGTTGATTCCTCGTGCTTATTCGTCATGGAGTATGGGCGTTAAAAAATAATCAAAGCGTGTACAACTTACGGTTTTTTGGAATGTCAGTTACGAGTGATGGACTGTTGAACAGCATCATATGAGATCAACAGATATTGGAAATAAATAAACAAAGAATACAAAATACAATTACAAAAAGTATAATCTCGTTTGGAAGCAAAGTAGCCGCCTCGGTGGCCTAGTGGATAGCGTACTAGGCTTTCACCCCGAGGACCCGGGTTCGATTCCCGGCCAGGGCTTGGCATTTTTATACGCTATAAATCATCCCATCGTCTGCATTAGCCCAAGTGTGCACAATAGTCGGACGTTAAACACAAAAAAAAAATGGAAGCAAAGTATGACCACTGAAACAAAAAAACAGAAAAATGTCTTGAAGCTACAGAAATAGGCTTTTGGAAGATCGGTCGAAACGGGAAAATATAAAAAATTAAGAATCTGTGAAATCGTGTATGCGAAGTGTGCCATTGTTGTAGACGGCAATAAGACAAAACAACTTCGATGTCCAAAGGATGGACGAAAATCGATTTTCCAAACAGATTCTAAAATGATCTACCACATGGTCGTAGAAAAAGAGGAAAACTGACACTTAGTTGGAGAGAAGAAAGTGATAAGGAAGTATGAGAGAGGGGTTTGGAACATGATCCATGGAACGAAAAATGGAAGATAGAAATCGGAAGACGCTGGAGAACGTTTTAAGGGGAAAAGAAGAAAAAAATTTACAAGTAGACATAATAAGAGAATAAATGATATCATTTAAAACTAATAAACTTAAGTGATTGCACAGGTAGCTCCGATTAGGTGATGTTAGGTTTGGTAAAAATCCAAGACGCAAGAATTTTACGTTAAAAAAATTAAACCATCGTTATTAAATGTATATGATGATAAAGCAGTGGTGCTTTGTTAGTTTAGGCCACAGCTGATACAGTATTTCCAAGAAAGGACTCGGCTACAATCCTGCCATTCCACATGTCATAACTGTTTGTTTGGAATCCGAAGCGTCAGCTGTTTGATTGGATTCCGTGCAAAGTTATCCAGGACCCAATGCGTCCACTTCTTTATGAACTGATCGGAAGGTATATCAAACTGTCCGATTTAATGATTAAGGAAAGCACATGTGTAAAAGCTTCTCTCAGGTAGCCTACATTTGTGTTCATTGGTTATAGTCAAAGTTATGCCAAACTGCCTCGTATTTGACTCGAGTAGTTAAGGACACCTTCTTAGGCTATTTCACTTCACCCAGGTAGTCGAAAACTTATAAGTTGTGTTAGTTAATCTTTCTGACTCAGGTATTTAACAAAGTCTTATATATTATTGCGTCCATCTATATGACTCAGACAATCAACAACACCTTAGCAGCGTCAATCTTTCTGACTCAACCAACTTTTTTGAACTCCGATTAATTGAAAACTCAGATTAGACGCATTGAAAAAAAAGTGTGAAACTCGGGGAGTTACTGACAGAAGCGAAGCTTTTGTTAATGATATCTTTGCTGATATCATAATATATATATATATATATATATATATATATATATATATATATATATGTGTGTGTGTGTGTGTGTGTATGTGTGTGTTGCACTCCCGTAAGACCACAGAGAAGATACCGAACCTGGCAGCAGATATCAGAAGAAGGAGGCTTCGGTTCTATGGGCACATCAGTAGACTCCCAACAACGAGACTTGCCAACAGAATCCTTAAGTATATACAAAGAGTCAAATCAACAACGTCGTGGATCGCACAAGTCAGAATAGACCTACATGGCGCAGAAATAGACTCAACGGACATTGAAGACAGGAACGCGTACAAGAGAAAGATTCTCGGTTGGAAGGTCCCAGAGAATGAAATTCCAAAGAGAGCAAGGGTAAAATGGCCGGAGGAGCGGAAGAGGATCCATGGGGACAAGATGAGGGAGGTGTGGAGGATTAGAAGTAGCAAGACATGAGTCGGAGTGCTTTGCGTGATCCAACAGGGTCTATATATTATTATTATTATTATTATTTGCGTGAATTCCACGCAACAATTAATAATTAGTCGTGAATTCCAATACAACAATGAATTCTTTATTTTCTTGTTACAAATCCAACTAAACTATTGAAGTTTATTCTTGGCCCGTTTTTGATTGCGATGCCAATGATCGGCTTTCTATGTATCATTATTCTTTACATTCTTTGTGTTTTGTATTTATATTAACGGTTCTTATTTATTGGTATCACAATTTATAACTTCTATTTAGCTTTTCAAACTAATTTTACCTTTAAAACTTTCAAATCTACTATTATTTTATTCAATATTTACCTCCTTTCCTTTATATAAATCTCAGTTTTAGTAGTTTATCTATGGCCAATATTTAACCCGTCTAATTTTCACTTCAGTTCGATAATCAGCTGTTATCACCATCTTATTTGCTGTCCTGAATTAGTTAAATATATTTTGTACAAATCACGTTGCAAATTCCAAAATTTTAAAATTAATTTCTTAATATATCTTTAATCTTTGGCGCACAAAGCTTTGTTTATCATCTAAATTTTAAGCTACCCTAAGCAAGCTAGGTTATTAAAGTTTTTGTCTTTGCTACTTCATGTTTCAAAATACTTCAAGCCTTTTTTAAAAATCCTGAATTATTATCTTAATCTATATAATCACTATTTTCACTATAAAATAGTAGAATAACAATTTATAACCTTAAAAATCAATCCCTCTAACAGCTGATTCGTCATTGATCAGCTGATCACCATTCATCATGTGATGGATATATGAAAACGACAAAAGTAAATAAAAAACACACTAAATAAATGGAAAAATAAGTGTCTTTACATAGTAGTCCTTATGGTATTAAAAACCACTTACTATAACATAATAGCTCTTTTTTGTTACGAAATTATTGACAAGAACTAAAAGAGGAAGACAGCAGTGGCAGACTGGCAGATCGCTTATTGAATAAATCATGCGACAATGGTAAAACTTAAGTGGTTTTATCTAGAGTTGAATGAAGCGAATCCATTAATTGTAGGCCTATTGAGTTAATGGGTTGTAGGCATGTGTCTAATTGGCGTCTGGGAAAGAGCCAGCTCATTAACACGGACCCTTCCGACCTGATTTACATACGTAGGCGACTGCGACCACCGGACCACCGGACCGCCGGACCACCCACCAGAGCCTCGCGTAGCCGTTCTTACAGATTTCATGAAATAAGTCGTAAAGCAACGAATTTTCAACAGGAAATCATGATCGCAACGATACTGAATTTACGTCGTAAGAGTTTCGTTATTGAAATAACGAGAAAGGTGAAAATGAAAGCGATTTTTAAGGAAGTTATAAAGGGTGTGTTTAGAAAGTAACGAGAATTTTTAAATTTAGCGGGCTTGGAGACTCCGATTGTCAAATATTTTTTTTATTATGTTGGTATACATGCCCTTGAAGTATAATAAAACTTTCAGCTGTTTTCATTGTTGACTTTGTGACAGCCACTAAGGTTAGACGTGTTTTTATGAGCTCGGCGATTTTCGTTTGTTAAAAGAAATGGATCAAAGAATTTGTATCAAATTTTGCGTAAAAAATGGAATAAAGAGTAACAAAGTGTGTGAAATGTTAACAAAGACCTATGGTGAGACTGCTATGAATAAAGCAAGAGTTTACGAGTGGTATAGGCGTTTCCAAGAAGACGTTGAAGATAACGAACGCCCTGGACGCCCCAGCACATCAACAACCGATGAAAACGTGGAAAAGTGAAAGAGATGGTTATAAACAATCGCCGAATCACAATGAGAGAGGTCGCTGATAATGTTGGCATATCGATTGGATCATGTCATGACATTGTTTCCAGTGTTTTGTGTAAGAAACGCGTGGCAGCAAAATTCGTTCCAAAATTGTTGAATTTTGAACAAAAACAGCGGCGAATATAAGTTGCTCAGGAGTCACTAAATGAAGTCAACGACGATGCAAAATTACTGAAACGTATTATAACAGGTGACGAAACATGGGTTTATGGATATGACGTGGAAACTAAGGCTCAATCATCCCAGTGGAGGCATTCTGACTCGCCAAGACCGAAAAAGGCTCGACAAGTGCGGTCGAACGTAAAGGTTATGTTACTGTGTTCTTCGATATTAATGGCATAGAGCATCTTGAATTCCTGCCACCAGGTGAAACGGTCAATAAGGAGTACTACCTACAAGTTCAACACCGATTGCGTGAAACAATCCGAAATAAACGCCAGAATCTGTGGAAAAACAATTCATGGCTTTTGCACCACTATAATGCACCAGCTCACACTTAATCGTTTGTTCGTGAATTTTTGGCCAAAAACAGTACTGTAACGATGCCCCAGCCTCCATATTCGCCAGACATGGCTTCGTGTGACTTTTTCCTATTTCCAAAAATAAAGAGAACCTTAAAGGGCCGTCGTTTTACAGCCGTAGATGACATTAAAAGAGCATCGCTGAAAGAACTAAAGGCTATCTCAAAGATCGGGTTTGAAAAGTGTTTCGAGGATTGGAAGAAGCGCTGGCACAAGTGCATAATCTCCAATGGGGACTATTTTGAAGGCGATAACATCGATGTAGAAGAATAAATAAATATTTTGTTCAAAATATTAAAATTCTCGTTACCTTCTGAACACACTACGTAAACATATTATTAAAACAATTTTTTTAAAGAGTTTCCATTGGGAAATTATCTTTTGCAGCAAATTCAAGATCCACGACCTTGAAATAAGCGCTGATTTTTGGTAATAACAAAATCCATTTAACATTTTTAAAATGGCGGGCCGATGAAATTTCGAAAACGTGCAAAACGGCTGTCAGGGTACGTTTTCATATTTTGAATGTATTTTGAAAGTTTAAAATGTCATGGTAAGTTTTGTTTTTGGATTAAAAAATATACAGTGTAAAGCTGTAGGAGAGCTGTGTATGAATCAATATAACACTCCCACGGCATTATATAGGCATACACGTACATAGCAATCAATGTTTTATAATTTTAATATCAACTTGTAACCGTAGGCCTAAGTGTTTGGTTAGATAATTCCTTTTTGTGTCTTTTATTTTACTGGCCTACTTCGTATTTGGTTTTAGGTGTCGAACTTTTTGTTTGTAGCTTCGAATTAGAGTTATTTGTTTTCAAGCTTTAACAAAAGTTTTTGTATCATTTTAAGGAAACTTTGCTATTTTCAATCAGCAGCAGGGCTACTTCAGGCTACCGTACCGAACATGGCTGAACCGATAGGCTGCCGCCATATTTGGCACAGCTAATTAGGGTTGTTAAGAGAGGGTGGCAGATGTACATCTCCGCCTCTCCCATGTTCCCGACATGCCGACAACCATGATATGCACATAACTCTACAACTAGCGGCCGATTTTAACATATTTATGGGCCCCGGCAGCTGTATTTACAAATTGTCCTTATAAGGTATATTATACAGTATTCTTTATTTTGCCATAATCTGTGTGTATAAAAATATAGCCTATACACATTAATATGTTGGTAAAAGTCAAAATAAACAATAGTAATGATAACATGGATATTCCATCACCAAGTAACAATATTTAGAAAGAAATAGGCAAGGCCTGCACTATACGAGGTGTGTTCAGAAAGTAAAGAGAATTTTAAAATTTCGCGGGTTTGGAGAGTCCGATTGCCAAACATTTTTTTTTATTATGTTATCCTTGAAGTATGATAAAACTTTGAGCTGTTTTCATTGGTCACTTTGTCCGTGACAGCCACTAAGGTTAGACGTGCTTTTATGAGCTCGGCGATTTTCATTTGTTAAAAGAATTCGATCAAAAAATTTGTATCAAATTATGCGTGAAAAATAGAATAAAGGTAACAAAGTGTGTGAAATGTTAACAAAGGCATATGGGTGAGACTGCTATGAGTAAAGCAAGAGTTTACGAGTGCTATAAGCGTTTCCAAGAAGGCCGTGAAGACGTTGTAGATGACGAACGCCCTGGACTCTCCAGCACATCAACAACCGATGAAAACATGGAAAAAGTGAAAGAAATGCTTATGAACAATCGCCGAATCACAATTAGAGAGGTCGCTGATGATGTTGGCATATCGATTGGATCATGTCATGACATTGTTTCCAGTGTTTTGAGTATGAAACGCGTGGCAGCAAAATTCGTTCCAAAATTGTTGAATTTTGAACAAAAACAGCGGCGAATGGAAGTTGCTCAGGAGTCACTAAATGAAGTCAAGACCGAAAAAGGCTCGACAACGTGAAGGTTATGCTCACTGTGTTCTTCGATATTAATGGCATAGTGCATCATGAATTCTGCCACCAGGTGAAACGGTCAATAAGGAGTACTACCTACAAGTTCAACGCCGTTTGCGTGAAGAAATCCGAAAAAAACGTCCGGATCTGTGGAAAAACAATTCATGGCTTTTGCACCACGATAATGCACCAGCTCACACTTCATTGCTTGTTCGTGAATTTTTGGCCATAAACAGTACTGTAACGATGCCCCAGCCTCCATATTCGCCAGACATGGCTCCGTGTGACTTTTTCCTATTTCCAAAAATAAAGAGAACCTTCAATTCTGAAACTTTTCAAACTTAATTTTATTGAAATATAACTGACAAGCAGACTAAACAAAACGTGCCGAAAAATTTTGTTCTAGAGCGATTAACAAAATAAAATAACCGGCAAAATTTTAAATAATAATTTTACTTGAGCGTTACGAGTATAAGAACAGAGTAAAACAACTGAACACATCAGTACTCCTAAACACTTGCAGTTATATTCATGATTTCCTGTTTATTGCTAGCCATATCGGTACAATAATAGCAAGGTGTAGCAGTTTCCGTCTTCTCATCTCACGAGGTAATTGCTAATTACTGTTACTGATTTATCGCCCACATCAAATTCAAATTTACAGCATGCCTCAGAATACCTTCAGAAGCAAAATTGCGGTTCTGTTTGGGGACAACATTTTTAAAGTCTTGAAATTCAAAAATTCCCCAAACGCGACAGTCAGTGGCTATTTTTAAATTACTATATTACTTTTCTTATAATATAAAAATTAAATATTCAGTTATGAGATTAATGATTTTATGATTTATAATAAAGCAACAGTGCAATGTAATAAATTGCTTCATAGAATAAAGCAGTATCTGCAAAAGCAACTAAATTTCCTTTGAATTTCACTTTTTATTCTTAATATTTATTAAAAATAACAGGCCTGCAAGCATGAACCTACAGGGATGCGGGGTGTTAAGATTCAGTGATCATCCATGTCAACAATAAACGGCACAGTTAACTCCTGTATAAACCTGACTTTCTATATTCTTGCGGAGCTCAGTTTCCCCTCTTGATTCTTAATACGGAGTGATCGCTCCGCTTGACCAAATTTTTTGTTGTGCAGTGACCCCTCAATAAGTGGTCCAGTGAGATCAAAATATGTGTTCGTTTCAAAGTTCGACATACCAGACACAATTTGTATTGCACAATGTGTTATATAATATATTACTAACTGTATAACACAATCTAAAACTACATTATTTATATTTTGTCAATTATATTATAAATAAATTTATCTAATTAATTTTATATAAAGATATATAATATTATTATCTGTAATAAATATATCATAAGTATATAGACACTGTATTCTCGTATTCATTTATATACAATTATAAATTGTGTATTGGAAAATCAGGAAGCCCCAAAATCTTATCCTGGAAGTAGTTTTATAAATTTGTCTTAATCTTAAACTCACTTCTTTGTTTAAAGGTGAGACACCATGCGTTAGTAAATACAGAGGATCTGGTTGTTATTAACGTATTGCATGACTTTGTTTATATAACACGAAATTAGCTATATACATACATACATACGTACACACACACACACACACACACACACACACACACACACACACACACACACACACACACACACACACACACACACACACACACACACACACACACACACACACACACACACACACACACACACACAACCACACACACACACACACACACACACACACACACACACACACACACACACACACACACACACACACACACACACACACACACACACACACACACACACACACACACACACACACACACACACACACACACACACACACACACACACACACACACACACACACACACACACACACTCACACACACACACACACACACACACACACACACACACACACACACACACACACACACACACACACAGATACATTCATTGATCTATCTATCTATGTATATATATACATGATACGTACATACATGAAAGTAGCAATGGGAGGGTTGGCTCAACCTGCCCAATCTTCCTACGCAAAGTGGTGTCGACACTCTTTCCACATTTGGACGAGCTGTGGAAGTGATTTCACCTATGTATGAGCTACATCAGGCGTGCAAGAGGATCGGAGACGCCAAAGCACCCAGCCCGGATGGCATATCAAATGCGGCTCTTAAAATTGTTCTTGACACCATTCCTGATGCTTTCATATAAGTATTGGATAGCTGCTTACAAGAAGGAACTTCCCCACTAGATGGAAGGAACAGAGACTGGTTCGGACACCCAAGGTGAAAAAGCCTCCTGAAGAACCATAGTCCTATAGACCAATCCGCCTACTTGATACAGCAGGGAAGGTTGTGTATGGGCGATATGAAATATTTGCTGAAGAAGAGGACGGACTTTAGGAAGACCAATACTGATTTCGGAGAGACAGATCTACTATTGAAAGGTGACTATTGACGGTGTTGTCACTAAAGCAAGGAAAGCTATTCAAGGCAAAAAGTGGAGAAGAGGTGCTAAAACGTATTGCATTTTGTCACATTGGACGTTAAAGTACATTTAACTCATTGCAATGAAGTAATGTTTTGCGGGTCGTACGTAGCATGAGAGTTCCAGTATATCTCCAGAAGCTGATAGGGTGTTGCTTTGAAAATAGAAAAAGGAGAAAAGATTTACAGTGTAACAGCGGGTATACCACAAGGATCAGTGCTTGGATTCCTCGTTTGGAACATCATGTACGATGGGGTCTTACGTGTCAGCGTACCACCAAGCTTAAAAGTTTCGGTTTTGCTGATGACCTTATGGTAGTTGTTGTTGTTGAAGAGAAGTTTTGGAGGAAGTTCAAGTCTGGGCCAATAAGGTAGTCAAGTCGCTGACATCCATGGGTCTGCAGCTAGTCAGTCGTAAGATGCAAGTGTGCTCTTGACCAAAAAGGAAAAAGAGAGAGACAATAACGCTTAAAATTGGAGATATGCAGATAAGTTTTATCTCAGACCTCCGATATCTTGGAGTAAGGGTTGATGCAAGACTCTGCTTCAAGGAACATCTCCAGGAAGTTACTGAAAAGGCTACGTGGGAGGAGCTCACTGCAGACTCTTGCCGAATCTAGGAGGTTGAAGACAGGCACGCCGTCGATTCCTGGCCGAGGTAGTGAATTCCTCGCTCAACGGAGCTAGGTATGACAGTCGTGAGCTATGCGCAAGGTCAGTGAAGTGCATCGATGTACATTGCCGCGTGTCGTAAGTGTTATCAAACAGTTCCTTAAGAGGCTGCATGCAGTTTCTTAGTAGCTGGCGAATCCCCGTGGAGCTGATGACCAATGAAAGAACGAGGCTCTATCATCGCAAGCGAGCTGCTGAGCAGCGGTATAGTCAAGCAGTGGAAATCAAAGAGGAGCGAGATCGAACCCTAACAGCGACGGTGAGACGAATCAGCAAACGATCAATGGTCGCACCAACTCATAATCAACATCCAGAATTGATGCACCAGGGAGGATGGAGAGGTGGACTTCTACTGGACACAGTTGCTTCCGAGCTTATCTGTTCCTTTCCGGCTGAAAACAGACTCGGGGCCTGTCTCTTCTATCTTTGGACTCTTCAATCTAATGCCCTTCAATCTAATGGACGAAGATTGCGAAGCTCGTATTTTTTCGATGTCAGAGATTCGACGAGGACAGGATGAACCTGCAAACATATCTGCGAGGAAGCATTACACCGGAAAATATGGTTGGGACAATGATGACTTCAGAGGCCAATTGCAGTATTCGCCGCAGTGGTCATCAAGAGACTGAGGATTGAATATCACGAAAGGGGAGTCAACGCTATAGATGGATAGATAGGTAGACAGTCAGTCTACCTCCCCCCCCCCCCGAAGTAATGACTGGCGGCATTTCCGTGTGCTAGTTTGCGGAAGAGGAATGCTTTTGTGGTGTTTTTTAGTGAGTTCCAATATCTTGAACTTAAGTCTCATAACCTGGGGAGTGTCGGTAACCTACCCCAGGTACTCTATAAAAGATTTGTTTACCTTTTTTGGCATCACAAAAAACTCACATACATACATACATGTATACATAGGCCTACATACATACTGACAGACAGATAGACAGACAGACGTAATTACATCCAGAAATAGCTCGTAAATTATTATTAGATACATATTTTCAACATTTGTTTGAAGGAGTTAGCTGTTTTTGGTACACACATGTGCTTGGATTGTGATGCACTTTCACGGGGACACCTTATACTGCTGCTGGGATTTTGTTAAAGAGTTTGTTTGTATCGGTTTTAAGTCAGTTTTATTTTATTGCAATGCCTTAAAGTGGAAAGTATGAGACGTGAGAGGTCTCTGGTGTTTTGAGGAACCTGTAGGTAAAACTCACACATACTCTCTCTCTCTCGCACACACACACACACACACGCGCGCGCGCGCGCGCGCGTTTTCCAATGAAAATTCAGTAATAAAATCAAGTTAGTTAACTAATCTGGATATAATATTTGTCGCACATAACCTCAAATATTTTGCAATGGTAACGAAGTCTCGGAATGAACGAATAGCGAACCAGGCCGCAGCTCCGATAATACACATTATTCAGCACACAATTTATTAATACTGTATAATATTCAGAACGCTTGACCACAATAGCTACGAATGTAGTTAATTACGCATAGCCTGTAACATTAATGCTTAATGGCACCAAATAAAAACCGGATCGTTCAATAATTCAAAATTAATTTATTCTTTTTAAGTTTGCTTTTTACAAACGTACAATTGCTCTCTTGTAAATGAATTTCACAAAAAATAACAGCACGAAGATAATTTTTTTTATTTTGAATTTTTAGAAAAATTCGTTTTCAGCATCACAGACTTAAAATATGCCTGAAGAAGTACTTTTAATTTTCAATTGCATTTTTAAATCGTGTATCCTCAAACCTGTTGGAAACATACGAGTGTTGTTTGCGTTGTCAACTAAATTAGTTGTCCTTTCGACTCTCTCGAATTACGGATGTAAAATATTTGACTAAATCTAATGAAGACGAATAAGGGCTGAGCCGCTTTACCGATGGGACAAGTACTCCAACAAAGGAAAGTTTTTTATTACAGCCATAAACAATACAGGCATTAGATTACCTTCTAATTGCTGCGTCATTACATTACAGTATCTGCTCTTCTAGCTGGCTTCTCTCTGTATAACACATTGACTTGTGATCTTTATAGGATAATTAATTGTTAATTGTGGCCGCACTTAGGCCTAAGTAGCACACAACTGCCTCATGCACGTATTTGAAATGAACTACCGAAAAATAACAACTGATATTTTAAAAAATTCCTTTTTTTAATCTAATTCTATCAGATTTAGTTAAAAAATACGAGATTTAAAAAAATCGTAGTATTACGAGTAATTACCACTTTTAATTGTTAATAGAATTTGAAAGCTTTGTTTGCTAAGTGATTACAAAAAAAATATATGTAAAAGTAGATTTTTTAAAGATTTTTAATGGCCGCCAATTTTTCAAAAGGTTGAATGGATTTTGCTTTCTAACGAATATGTCTAAATATGTTCGATTTTTGTATCATTTGAACCAATGCGAACCAAAGTTTCGAACGAAACAATGAAGCACACACACACACACACACACACTCTAACATTAAAAATTTGCTCATAACCCAGTTATGCAATTTATTAATTATATGCAAACGTTTTTCTTACTAGCATAATTTTTCAGAACCTAAGTAGAAAAACAATCAATCTTCAACTAATTGTTTAAGGGTTTAATTTTTGGTTTTCAAATTAACATTACCTTAATTTGTTTTGCCTTTCAATTTTAATACACTGCCTTGAGCTATGAGTCAGAAATGTCGAACCGATATGATATTTTTTCGATTTAAGTATTGTTGTTTTTGAATGATTAAAAAAAAAGTTAATTGTTTTTTTTTGCAGTAGTTTTGAAAAAAAATATAGCAAACCTTATACAGTAAGTCTATTTCGTGTGGACTTATTTCCCACGTATTAATGTTATAATAAGCCTACTACATCTTTTGGTGTTTAACGTCCGACAATTGGGCACACTTGGACTAATGCAGACGATGGGATGATGTATAGCGTATCGAACTACAAAATATGTATAGCGTATAAATAAGACTACAAAATAATTACAAGTTGTATAATATTATGCTAAAGACTTCTCGTTGACAGTGTTTACTAGTGAAATATTTCGGAATTATTTCGTCTTTGATTTTGGCATATTTTAAAAGATATCGTGTAGAATTCGTCGGCATTATTAAATTGCACATATTAAAAGACTACATGTAATGATGTACTCTATTTTGGTGAGGTTATGAGGTTATTTGTATTCCAAATTTTATGTTTGCTAATCTAAATGACCGTTTACGAGATGTTATTCAACGTTGTTAGTTTTTGAAAATTATTTCCATCATCATCAGGATTGCTTAAATAAATATTTTAAAATTAACCAGTTTTAATACGTATGCCATTTTCTTAATGTAGGATGATCTTCGCATACTTTATAAATGAACGTAGATGAGATTGTAGATAAAGCGTTTTAGCAGTGGATAAACGTGTACGTTAGGCCTTATTGTCCTTCCGCGTGTTTAGTAGCCTAGGCCTGCTCTGTTCGGGCCAAGTGGGCACTCCTGCCCGACCAACCTTGTTCTGCAGCCTCCATCTTTCCAGACTGCTATTAGCCAAACAATAAAAACCAGCTGGTAATTTAAATATGCTATTCATTCAAAAAGCGCGTGTGCGTTATCGCTTAATGACCCCCCAATTTAACTAATTAAAAAACAAATAAATTATAACTTTTTTCAAAATCCTTATTGATACAAACAATTGTTGTAATACGTAATTTCAAATCAGTTAATTTAACAGTTAAAGTTGACTTTTGCAAACTAGCCAATCAACTGTGCCAAACACTTTGTTATTAAGCCAAAGAAAGAACACTGATTGAAAGAACCCAAAATCAATCCCGCAAGATGTTCTGCTGTATCCGCTCTGATTTAGCTGCATCTATATACCTATATCCTACCATCCTATACATCTATATGTCCTGACTGACTGACTGATCAACGTACAGCCCAAACTATAAAACCTAAAGACTTGAAATTTTGAGGATACCTTCGTTTTAATATGTAAGCGCGTACTAATAAAGAATTTTGCAAAATTTTGATTTTGACGTCATTAAACTACTTACCCAGTCCAAATTTAATAAACAACGTACAGCCAATACTATTATAGCTAGATACTTGAAATTATCAAGGTACATTCTTACAACAGTGTCAAGGTGAACTAATAAAGGATTTTGTAAAAATTTGATTTTAACACCATTAAAGTACTAACCCAGTCCAAATTTAATAAACAACGTACAGCCAATACTATTATAGCTACATACTTGAAATTTTCAAGGTATTTTCTTACAACAATGTCAAGGTGCACTAATAAAGGATTTTGTAAAAATTTGATTTTGACGTCATTAAACTACTTACCCAGTACAAATTTAATAAACAACGTATAGCCAATACTATTATAGCTAGTGACTTGAAATTTTCAAGGTATTTTCTTACAACAATGTCAAGGTGCATTAAGAAAGGATTTTGCAAAAATTTGATTTTGACGCCATTAAACTACTTACCCAGTTCAAATTTAATAAACAACGTACAGCCAATACTATTATAGCTAGAGACTTGAAATTTTCACGGTATCTTTTCACAACAATGTCAAGGTGCACTAAGAAAGGATTTTGCAAAAATTTGATTTTTACGCCATTAAACTACTTACCCAGTCCAACTTTAATAATCAAAGTATAGCCGAGACTATAATAGCTAAAGATTTGAAATTTTTAGGGTTACCACCACATGTAGCGGTGCACTGAAAACGATTTTTCAGTATTCACCCCCTAAAGAGATAAAAATGACGTACAACAATTTTTATTGGAAAAATATGTTTTTCGTCTGACCTTCTTAAAACGTAACACAGTCACTCTTAAATATAAGTAATGAAATATATTTTTCACCATTTCCCAAAATTCATCCCGTAAAGAGATTGAAGGGTGGTAGAAAATGTAAAAAAAGGTATACAATTTTGCATTGAAAAAATATTTGTTTTGGTTCGTATATTCTAGAAATATGCTATGAAACACAAATAATGAAACACATATTTCAACATTTTTCCGAATTTATCCCCTAAAAGAATAAAAATGTAAAAAAGATGTATAGTTGGAGAAAAATATTTTTTATCAAATTTTCTTAAAAGTAAACAAAATATTTTAAAACACAAATTATGATACACGCAATTCAGTATTTTCCCCTGAATTCATCCCCTAAAAGGACAAAATTATAAAAGAGGTATAAATGTTTGTATTGGAGAAAAATATTTTTATCAGATTTTCTTAAATTCGAATGGAACACGTTTGAAGACAATAAAACAACATATTCAGGTTATAATATTTTTTCATATCCACTGTAAAATAATCACGAGTTTAGATAATCACGCTTTTATTAATATATTTTTTTGTGTTTTATAATTATTACATTACTGAAAAAGTTTAAGTTTCGTGGCCGAATCCGCGGCGGGTAATGCTAGTACATTACATATAACGCAGAGCTCCAAATCTGACCCTGTTCGGCTTTTAATCGTATACATTTTGTTGTTAATTTCAGTGATTACTATCAACTGTTAACATGTGTCATGTTTTGGGACCGGTTGTGATGTTGGATTTTGTGGAACACACGTTGAGAGGAAAATGTTTATATTGATATATAACAGCATATTTTGTGCGTTGCAAGTCTCATATTATATCAATTATAATTAAAAATTACTGTTTTCGCACGGGAGTGAACCGGAGGACCTTGCCCGTGTGAGGCGCACGTGTTAACCACTACACTACGGACATTGCGAAGAGGTTTGTCCGATTTAAGTATATGAAATGAATCGTTAATTTAATTTTGGTAGTTGTATTAAAAGATCGGTTTATATTAATTCGTAACGATCAGCTGATAGGCTATAATAAATTTCAGGTTATGTTGTTAAAAACTGGCTATATTAATTTGTCGTGTTTTCGAACAAATTACCGTAATTAAAATAAAAAAAAGGAAAAGAGAACATTATATATGATTTTTATTTTTGGTTCAATAACAGACATTTCTTTTATAACTCCATTAGCCTATATCCTGTCAAAAGTTCGGAACTTAAAACACTTGAACTGATTTAATCACCGAGCAATGGATTGATATGGAATATTTAAAATGCAAAACAGTTTTGAGTGAAGGCTATAAAGTGGTGAAGTCAGCGTTCGGGCCTCGAGGCGGCTCGTTACGCGCAACACCTAGCCGCCGTGTAATCATTTAATTGCAGGTTAGGTTAGGACAATTTGTTAACTCTTATTATCTAGACATTACTCGATAGAAGTGATGGCAGCGTTAAAAACACATTACAAACGTGTTATGCCGTCCATTATCCGTCCCGGCACCGGTACATTTATACATTTATACATTTATAATGCTGCAATCAAATATGTCTTGAGAGGCGTGCACAATTGGTATGCGGTATTTTATCTGTTTGAGGCTCTTTTTAAATCGTAAGGAAAGTCGCTATAGCCTTATGCAGTGCTATCGTGAAACATATTTCTGTTCTTTGTTGTTTCGGAATATATTTATAAATGTACTAGCATTACCCGTCGCGGCTTCGCCCACCAAACTTAAACTGTTTCAGTAATGTAATAATTTAGAAACATAAAAAATATATTAATAAAAGCGTGATCATCTGAACTCGTGATTATATTACAGTGAATATGAAAAAATAAGTTGTTTTATTGTCTTCAAACGTGTTCCATTCGAATTTAAGAAAATCTGATCAAGAATATTTTTGTCCAATACAAACATTTATACCTATTTTATATTTTGTCCTTTTAGGGGATGCATTCGGGGGAAAATATTGAATTGCGTGTATCATAATTTGTGTTTTAAAATATTTTGTTTGCTTTTAAGAAAATTTGATAAAACATATTTTTCTCCAATGCAAACACTCTTTTTTCTCCCATGATAACTCTTTTTCCATTTTTATTCTTTTAGGGGATGAATTCAGAAAATTTTTTAAATATTTGTTTCATAGCATATTTCTAGAATATAAGATAAAAAAAATATTTTTTTCAATACAAAATTGTACCTCTTTTTTATATTTTATACCTTCTTTCAATCTCTTTAGGGGATGCGTTTTGGGGAAAAGGTGAAAAATATATTTCATTACTTATACTTAAGAGTGACTATGTTACGTTTTAAGAAGGTCAGATGAAAAACATATTTTTTCCAATAAAAATTGTTGTACCTCATGTTTACCTCTTTAGGGGTTGCATACTGGAAAATCGTTTTTTCAGTGCACCCCTTTTTCAGTGCATCTCGACAATGTTGTAAGAAGGTACCTTGAAAATTTCAAGTCTCTAGCTATAATAGTATTGGCTGTACGTTGTTTATTAAATTTGGACTGGGTTAGTAGTTTAATGGAGTTAAAATGAATTTTTACAAAATCCTTTCTTAGTACGCGCTTACATATTAAAACGAAGGTATCCTCAAAATTTCAAGTCTCTAGGTTTTACAGTTTGGGCTATACGTTTATCAGTCAGTCAGTCAGGACATTGCCTTTTATATATATAGATAATGTAGGAAATACTTTTAAAATATTATGCCAAGTTTAATGTTGTCACCTTGTGGACAACAAGTTATAATTATAAATAACTTAAAAAAACATTTCAAGTAGTTACTTTGTATTACATTGAAACTGTTTTGTTAAACCCTTTTTGTAAAATTATAACTTCTTTTGACCGAGCGGAGCTAGTTCTCTGTTCCAACTAGACCGTTTGGCATTTGGTTTGTTTCTTACGCAGTTTTGGTCAAACATATTGACCGATTGTTTTAAAATTTGGTAAAAAGGTACTTAAAATGTAGCCCGAATGTACGTGTATGTTTTTTCCCATTCAGTTCCGTTTCAAGATGGCGGCCTCTGGTTTAATCATGACGAGTGTAGTTGCTGGCTGTTTCCTGTTTTACTGACTGAACGGCAAGACCTATCATAATTTTAATCTCTTCGTGGAGAGCATACATTTTCGAATAAAATTTTTATTCGCGGTAACATTTTTCGTAAAATATTACGGTTACCGGTTAAATTGATGGAAAACGCTACGAGTGTCAGAGTGCTGTCGTACAGCCGTGGTTAAGTACGAGGTGTGTTCAGAAAGTAACGAGAATTTTAATTTTTTGAACAAAATATTTATTTATTCTTCTACATTGATGTTGTCGCCTTCAAAATAGTCCCCATTGAAGATTAAGCACTTGTGCCAGCGCTTCTTCAATCCTCGAAACACTTCTCAAACTCCATCTTTGAGATAGCCATTAATTCTTTCAGCGATGCGCTTTTAATGTCATCTACGGCTGTAAAACGACGGCCCTTTAAGATTCTCTTTATTTTTGGAAATAGGAATTGGCGAATATGGAGGCTGGGGCATCGTTACAGTACTGTTTTTGGCCAAAAATTCACGAACATGCAATGAAGTGTGAGCTGGTGCATTATCGTGGTGCAAAAGAACTGAATTGTTTTTCCTCAGATCCTGACGTTTTTTTTCGGATTGCTTCACGCAATCGGAGTACTTGTAGGTAGTACTCCTTACTGACCGTTTCACCTGGTGGCAGGAATTCATGATGCACTAAGCCATTAATATCGAAGAACACAGTAACATAACCATCACGTTCGACTGCACTTGTCAAGCCTTAGTTTCGACGTCATATCCGTAAACCCATGTTTCGTCACCTGTTATAATACGTTTCAGTAATTCTGCATCGTCGTTGACTTCATTTAGTGACTCCTGAGCAACTTCCATTCGCCGCTGTTTTTGTTCAAAATTCAACAATTTTGGAACGAAGTTTGCTGCCACGCGTTTCATACACAAAACATTGGAAACAATGTCATGACATGATCCAATCGATATGCCAACATCATCAGCGACCTCTCTAATTGTGATTCGGCATTGTTCATAACCATTTCTTTCACTTTTTCCACGTTTACATCGGTTTTTGATGTGCTGGGGCGTCCAGGGCGTTCGTATTCTTCAACGTCTTCACGGCCTTCTTAGAAACGCTTATACCACTCGTAAACTCTTGCTTTACTCATATCAGACTCACCATAGGCCTTTGTTAACATTTCACAGACTTTGTTACACTTTATTCCATTTTGTACGCAAAATTTGATATAACTTCTTTGATCCATTACTTTTAACAAACGAAAATCGCCGAGCTCATAAAAACACGTCTAACAGTGGCTGTCACAGACAAAGTGAACAATGAAAACAGCTGAAAGTTTTATCATACTTCAAGGGCATGTATACTAACATAATAAAAAAAATGTTTGACAATCGGACTTTCCAAGGCCGCGAAATTTAAAAATTCTCGTTACTTTCTGAACACACCTCGTATATGAAATGAATCGTTAATTTAATTTTGGTAGTTGAGTTAAAAGATCAGCAGTTTTATATTAATTCGTAACGATCACCTGATAGGTTATAATAAATTTCAGGTTATGATGTTAAGAACTGGCTATGTTAATTTGTCGTGTTTTTGAACAAATTACCGTAATTAAAACAAAAAAGTAACCATGTTAACTCAAGATTATAACTCAAAGTTTAAAGGCCTAATGTTCTTTGAATTACTAGTACATTATATGGTGCACGACAGAAGCTAGAATAGAACTTTCAGAAATAATTTATCATAACTGCTACCATTAAACTGCAACCTAAACATTGTATTAAGAAGTGCATTTATTCCGCTTTCATAATTACACTTAACACTTCCCGAAAGAAGTCTAGACTGCCGGGAGTGTCAGTCACGTGGCGTACCTGTGCATCTGTTCGTTGTACTTTTATCCGCATAACTCAGCAACGGATCCAATCTTCTGCGCTGGAGGATCCAGTTATTTACTAGTAGCACATCAATGGTTCTATACTT